>VXBT01002978.1:90171-227352 GCA_013400235.1 Oriolus oriolus
AAGTGGGGTCTCCCCAAGGGGTATAAAAAAAAAAAAAAAAAAAAAAAAAAAAAAGGAGGAATTTAAAAAAGCCAGCTTGCAAACAAACTGCTCCTGTTCAAAATAATCTGTCCCCTCTGCAGCCCCCTGCTCTCACCTTCTTTCCCTTTAGCGGGGAGATCCTTCATGTAATATTACATTTCTATTTCCAAATCCCCCTTTCAGACATGAAGAGAAACAAAGAGCAGCCCAAATAACCGCAACCCCGTGGAGCGCGGGGGGTGAGAGGTTAGCCCGAGTTTCCTGCGACTTCGTGCTGCAACACGTCGTTGAAGGGAAAGGTCGTGCTCTCGTGTGTTTTGTTTTAAATAATATTGACCCATTCATTCTCAACCTGCTTGTTCGTGAAATTATACAGGATTATAACTTTGCCATCGCCAGACAATTGAAACAAATCAAGATGAATTGCTGCTCGGCCCTCCCATCGGCTCACACCCCGGGCGGGCGAGGAGGGGCTGCCGAGAGGGTGGGCAGCCGCAGGATCCGGCGGGAATATCGAGACACGAAGAAATTCCGCAGGCGCGTAAAGTGGCGAGGGGACCAGGTGACGGCAGGGAGGAAACTCTACGCGGTGAGGGCGAGCTTGCTCCTTGAGCGGCCTTTGCGCGCGTGTTGCGCGCCTTTGTGAGGTCGGGAGGAGCCGCCGAGGTAGCCCGGGGGTGGGCGGACACGGAGGAGGGGGTTCCTTCCCCCCCAGCGGTTAATCGGGAAGAGGAGCAGAGAAGAGAGGGAGAGGGGAGAGGTCAGGGCCCTGCGCTTTCCCACGAGGAAAATGCTTCCCCCCCACGAAATCAGGGTACTCTCCCGTGGGTCCCACTTGCAGCGTGGGCAAACCCCGACCTCCACTTTTTCCCCTCTCATTTTTTATTTTCTTTTAACACCCCTTATTTTTATTTTCTTTCCCCCCTCTTTTTCCTTCCTCCTCACATTTTTATTAGATTTTTTTTTGTCTCTCTTATTTTGTTGTGAGGTTGGGGGTTTTAAAATTATTTTAATATTTTACGCGTCCTTCTGTTTTCTTTTCCTCTGTGTGTTCTTGCCAGGGGGTCGGTGGAGAGAAAGAACCTCCGTGCTTGGGACGGGGGGAGGCGGGAGGCTCCCCCCAGCTTGTCCGGTCTCGCCGCTTCCCCGACCCAACGGCGCTCCCCTCGGTTTTTCCGCACCGTGTCAACACCTCACCCGGGTGAGTGCCAGGGGCTGCCAAAAATGTCCCCTTCCTCCTCCTTCTTCTCCTCCTCTTCCTCACTGGGCTGCGGGCGAAAGGTCTGAGGGTGACGGCGGCGAAGGGCTGGCAGCCCGGGAGCCCCCCTCGGGGACCAGGGGAGCCGGAGAAACGAGAGAGCTTTTCTGCCCAAACCCTCTCGGCGGGACGGGCTTGGAAATCAGCGAGCGGATCGCTGAGGGTATCGGCACGGTATTTTACACGCTTTTTTCGGCTCTCGTTTCTTCTCGGTGCTTCGGTTATTTATAGTCCTCTCTTATCAATATAAATATATATATACACATATAAAATGTCGGTATATATATATTTAGAATATGTATGTGCGTGGAGAAATATTAGATATATAATACATAGTATAGGCATATACATTTAGAAGAATAATATATACCGATTCCGGACCAAAAAAAAAAATTGGATCAGAGTTTTTCACTCTACTGTGTAATGGCTCAAACGATGAAAAATCAACGTGACCGCTCAGAGAGGACATAAATCACTCCGAGAGTAATCTGAATTTCTCTTTCTCCCCCTAGCTGAAGCCTTGAGGGTCATCATTTTTCTGCGCCACTTGACCAAAGATATAATGTTTTGATTAGGTCGTAAATCAAAATCTTGGGTCGTGGTGAGGTTTTTTTTCTTTCATTTTTTTTTTTTTTCCGGGGGCTTTCCTTCTCCTTATCGGCGGTGGCAGTGTGAACCTGGAACAATGGAGGCCGCAAAGAGGGGGAATAAAAACCACAACGAAATGGGGAATTTGTAAAATATCTATTTGCAGAAGCGGCGGGGAGAGAGGTTAAACAAGGGGCTCACACCCCCTCGCACCCCCCTCGCCCCTCGGAAAGGCCGATTCTGGCCGCCTGCTGCGCTACCCCCCGCGCAGGGCGTGCGAGCGGGCAGCGCCGTCTGCCTCCCAATCCACATCCCAATCCACATCCCAATCCACAGTCCTGCCGGCCCGCGCGGCCCCCACCACCCCCGATCGGAGCTGCGGCCGCGGCCGCGGAGCGGCGCCGGGAGCGCGCCCCTTCCAGCCGGGGCCGGGGGTCCCCCGGCTCCCTCTCCCCGCACTGGCCCCGGGGCCGTGTCCCGGCACGGCTCCGTGCTTTTGTTTTCGGACGGTGCCTTCCCGCACTTTGAACCCCGGCGGCGTGCGCGAGCCCCCGGCCGTCAGATCGGAGTGCCTCGCCTCGCAAAGGTCAAAATGACGCGCAGATATGGATGTATCTCCTTTTGGTTATTGTCTGTGCTTCCCGTTGTCCTCTCCTTGCTTTGTTTTTAGTACGTGCGCGCTCATCCGCGTGTGCCTTCCCAAATCAGCGAGATACCGATCTTTACATACCTGTACAGTTGTTCCCACCTACAAAATAAAAGAACATTTTTTCCTTAGACATTCATTAGCATTTTTGGAGGGAAGTAACTTCCTTGGGAAAATAGTTAACATCTGAGCCCGGAGAAGGGTTTGTTGTTGGGTTTTTTTTTTCTTCAATAAAGCCGCGTTTCGGGGGCATTTTTTTGTTTTCCTTTCCATAATGCTCCGTTGTGGAGCGGGGGCGATGGCACTTGCAAGTTTGCAGCCCGCCTTCCCCCGCCGGCGCGGACGGAGTTACGGGGGGTGTGCGAGTGGCGTGGGGGGGGTCTCGCATCCCGGCTTACGACAAGGAGGGAGGACAAGGGACCGGCTCACGGCACTGGCGCTAACACGCTTTTTCGGGGCATATAATTTACCTTGCTAAATGCCTGCTTTGGTACGCGTATTACACATGTAGGTCTGGATATTAGGCACCCGATAGAGCGTAACAGTCAATAATCCAGAAACTTGGAAGGATTTACACCTTCGGAGCTCCATACAATGCTGGACTAATTGATTGCTAAATCTGAAGTTTTCTATATGCGAACCCCTTTTGGAATTAATTTCTCCGGCCTCCTGCATCTACTTCCAAGAGAGGAAGACAGAGGAAATAAAATAAACTCTAACTTGCAAATTCTAAGCGGCAAGGGCATATTTTTTTGTTGTTTGGGGGCTTTTTTTCTGTTTGTGTGTTTTGTTTTGTTGGGGGTTTTTTTAATGAAAAAAAAAATAGGCATTTGAGGCCGCTTTTCGGGACCTCGGCCCCACTTGTGCCAGGCAGATCCGCGGGACTGGAGCAGGCAGAACGGAGCCGGTGCTCCGCGCCCCTGCGCAGGGACCCAGCCCTCTGGCGGTGCTCGACGAACGTCCCTCTGGTCGATCCGTGATTTCGGGGGCGAGGGTGGCTTGTTTGGTCGCTTTCTGCCTTGAGGCTGTGACCACCCCCCGCCCGGCCCGAAGTGCGGGGGTCAGCGCGGGTCGCTGCCGCCGCCGCGGAGCCAGGCGGGGCAGGGCAAACGCTGCCGCAGCCACAGAGGGATCCGAGCCTAGCCTGCCTGCTCGGAGGGCGGGCTAGCGACTGCGCAGGGGGGGCCAAGGCCCGACCCCGGTCCCGCGACCTCGCACGGCCGCCACCAGCCCGTGCCCGGCAGCTCTGGCGGCGCAGCCCGGCGGTGGCAGCGCGCGAGCGGGGCCTCACGGTCCTCAGCCCCACGGGAGGGAGGCAGCGTGACCTAGGTGGGGACAGGTGTGCTCCCGTGGGCCGGACCCCACGCGGGGAGGGGGCGGCTCGGCGGGCCCTGCGAGGCCGCGACTCTACAAAGCCATATCCCCGGAGTTTTGGGCGAGCGGCGCGATTTGCGCGGCTGGAGCCTCCCGTCGGGAGCGGGGTATGGATGCGGCTGATGGCCGACTCAAAACCAGGAGAAAAGAAAAAAGAAAAAGAGGATAAAAAAAAAAAAAGCGCCACGAACTCCCCAGTACCCTACCCGGGAGCAGGAGGCCGCGAGTGCCTCGCTCCGGTGGGGAGGGAGACCTCAGCGCCCTTTGGAGTCAGTCCCCTGGCCGGGTGGCGGGGTGCGGCTCTCAGGAAGAAACTGTGTGAGCCCTGTGTGTGTGCACAAGTGTGCAAAGAGTGCGCAAGTCTGTGGGAGAGCCCCGGCCCCGGCCCAGCGTGTCCGCACCGAGCCGGAGTGCAGCAGGGAAGCGTCTCAGGTTCACTCCTACACGCACATGCACACACACATCTGCAATACGCACACGCCTATCTACTGCACACACACGCGTGCTTTACACAGACACACACGGACACGTATGCGCACACACATACAGAGTGCTGTGCGGGCTGCGCTCTGTAGCCGCCACCCGCAGATGAGAGGGATGCTCCGGAGGCTTTGGGACTGGCCATGCACAGACCGCGACGGTGAAACCCACGCCTGATCGGAATGGGGGGGCGTGATCGCCTTCCAGTCTCTCCTGGCGTTTGACCTTGTTTTGAGGTTTCCCCCCACACCTCCATGGGCCGAGGGGCCGTGGCGGGGCCGGAAGCAGAGAGAGGCCGATGGCCGCAGCCCCTTCCCCGGCCGCGGGCTTGCGCCCACCGCTAAGTCCAGCCCGCGTTGAACATTAACCGGCTGGAGCGGCCCCGCGGTGTAACAGGCTATGTATAAAAATGAATCATCTCCCAGGTTGTAGTAAAACGTCCTGTAAAGTCCACCTATAAATCCTGGTATGCACTTAGTGCTCTCGGCTTCACGTCTTACGGTTGCTACTTAGTATTTGTCATTCCCCCCTCTCCCCCCTTTTCTCTCCCTCGAAATCCCGCCGGCTGTCTGCGGTCCTAACCCTGGGTCTGCAAGCCCTGGGATGCAGTTTCACCTCCCCATGAGGAGACCGAAGCCCCGCGCGGGTCCCCCGAGGGTCGCAACCGTCGGGGCGCTGGGGCCGCCTCGCTCCCTCCAAACTATGGTGAGGAGAAAAACAAGCGGGAGAGGCCCAGCCCTTAACCCTCCAAGGCGGCAGAGCCCCCACCCCCCGGGGCTAGCCTAGGTGGGGCGGCTCGCAGCTGTCCCTGCTGCTCCCGCCCTTCGAGGGGTCTGTGTCTCTGTGCCTGTGATAAGAAGAGCAACTCATACATTGCAGCAAGGCTCTATAAAATTCATCAAGGCTCCCCCCTGCAAATTCGTTATGTATTTTTCTCGGGATTAAAGCGAAAAGAGGAAGAATATCTAGTCTGATTGGAGCGCTGTACTGCATAGCCTCGCTGGGCAGATGCGGGCAAGGATCAATGAGCGCGTAGCCATCAATGCAGCCCACAGTTCAAATCTGCAGCCGAGATTTATGCAATTGGAAAGGAACCCGAGGAACAAGCCCCCTGGCCTGCTGGGCGTGTATGTGGAGAAATGGCAGCACTCGGGAAAACACGAGGGTGGAGCCGAGCTCATCACTTGATGTGTATATTTAGCGTGGTGGTAGTCCCACTGCCTCACGGGGGACTACTTCCATGCTGAAAGTTATTCACATGCCTGAGTGATTTGCTGGATTGTGGCCATATGTAAAGCAATAAATATAAGTGGCTACTTCTGTGCAAGTAAGAGATCCAGAGATCTCACAAGTAATTTTCCAGCAGATCCAGACCTCATACTTTTAAGATAAAAGTGAAGAGATCGCTTTTGTTTCATTCAATTAAAAAAAACAACCCCACCACCAACTAATGTCACTACAACAATAAAAGCATAAAGGAGTATAAAGCCTTTCCTTTATGAAAAACCTTGATGGGCACTTTCAAGGCTGCATTATCTGGAGAGAAGCAGGAATCTACAAGCCTGTGACGATGTAGTTTTCAACCTTCAGAGCTACAAACTCTTGCATCTGCTTCAGTGGATGCAGAACTAAGGAATGAAGGAATTTCTTGTCAGGCTGGAGGAGGACATGTTGGTGTGAGTGGGTCCCAGCCCGTTTGGTGCTCCTTTGAAGTCAGCACAGCCTGAGCTGGCAGTGCTCAGTGCAAGGGCAGTTCCCAAGCAAGCAGAAACTCTCCCTATGAGGTTTGGGGTGGTTGAATTCCCATGATTTCTCCAGGGAAGGTCATGCGTGCTTCCTACTCCTCAGCTGGGATGGGAAGAGCAGTGGAGAAGGAGGTGGCTTTTCTGCCCTCTTTCTTCTATATGCAGAGCCAAAGTCTCTGGCATTTCTCAATTTTTTTTAAAAAATTTTTTTCATGCAAAGCAAAACAGAGTTTGAGTAAAATAATAGCATCCAGCTTTTGGCAATGCTTCCTATAAATTCATGGCTTTAGCCTGGACTCTCTCATGGCCAGACTGTAAATTTTCACATTCTAACTCCCTGTGACAAATCTCTAGCCCCAGTCATTGTTATTTCCTTCAGCTTTTACATCCTTCTGGCAAAAATCTCCAACTCTGGAATTCTTTCCCCAAAACAGAAATTCCTAGCACAAGGCCCATCACCCTGAGAACATCTTTTAATAAACATGTTTGGAAAATGAAAATAAGATACATAAAATATATGAATGCGAGAAACATCAAATGAAAACTTGGAAGGGGTTTCAAGTAGTATTACAAATAGGAAATAGCTTTCCAGAGATAAAAATACTCCATGTGTTTTGTTAACACCAGCAGGCAGTTGGGCTTTATTCTCATGGTTTATTTGGATGTTAAGGGACACCTTTGTCCTACTTGATGTACTTGTAACTGCTGGCTGAGCCAGGAGGTCAGAGATTTTAGCTTGTAATCAGTGGGTGACCGGCAACATCCCTGACAAATAATGTTGGCGTGACACGATCAGGGCGACAGCCATTCTCACATGTCAACAGCTATGGCTCAGCGAGTCCAAGTAAAGGACTTGGGGAGGGATGTTTCATAGCACAGGTCATTTTTTTAGTCCTGGACCATGCACCTGAGATACTGTTTAAAACTTCACCCCCTGATGCAGAGCAGAAAAATTGGCTCCTACTGACAGGGGTGATTTTGTTTTATTTTGGCTTGGGTTTTTTTTTCACAACAAAAAGGGATATTAATTACCTCTAAGAGTGGTCTCATTGCTCATTAAGTGACAGTTGTTGTTTCTCAGAAACTTACAGGGTGTTTCCTTTGAATTATCTAGAGCACAGGACTTGTTGCATTTTTCTGTCTTCTGAACAAAAAGGCTTCTGAAACTGGAGCACAGCTCTAACAATTCTTTCCATGACAATGGAGTACTTAATTCTTGTGATGGCCAGGCACTGCTATTTGAGACCACTCAAATTCCCTCTGGTAGAGCTGGCAATTCTGTGGACATAAATAACACAGCTTGGGGACCCAGGCAAGCATTGTTTACACGGAAATATTATGGGCCTGCACTGGTCAGTGTAGTGTTTTCCTCCTTGGGCTGGAAGGAGCAGAAGCTGTGACGTGCTTGTCGATCCAATGGGGCATGTATGCATATACATAAATCCCATCGGCTTCCGATGGCATTTGAACATTATGAGTATGACTCGACTCATACTGGAAGACAGCAGGAATGGAGCATGTGCCCACAGAACATGCTGAACCAGGACCAGGCTCCGAGGCTGGAGAGGAAGGACTGGGAACAGATTCCCTTGTTATGGCCTTAGACAGGCTCATTTAATCTTGCATGACTGGGCAAGGAGAATAATTGGAGGTTCTACAGTGCCTAGAATGAAAAAATTCCCAACCAGAAAATATTTAATCTCTGGCCACAGAAACTGGTCCGCTGTTTGGAACCAGAGTATGTCTCATGATTAGGGAAATAGATGAATTAAAATTGGAGAAAACCCACTACAGGAGCTCTGTGAAGGCTTTTCATGGGAGAAGGAAGAGACCACGCTGCCCAGGCTATGAGGACCATGCTGACCCTGTGTGGAGGCTGCAGGCACGAGCAGACACCATGCAGATGCATGTTAGAAACACATTACATTAAAAATCACAGAGTGGTTCCCTTACTTCTCTCTTCTGGCTGGAGAAATAAAGCCAAAGTAAGAATAAGAAGAAAAGATGAAACAGCTTGAGAAGAAGAAAAGACATCTTATTTCTGGTTCCTATGAGATGTCCTGTGCAGTGATTGTCACAAGAAGAAACCTTCATCACATACAATGCCACTGAAACCAATGTGCTGACATATTGAGAAAAATCTGTATGCTCTCTAGATCAGCTCAGTGGTGGTATGTTACAAGAGTGATAATTCTGAATCTGATTTTTTGGTGATGTAACCCAAACAATTTTGTTTTACTGATTTATTTTAGTGGCACATTTTCACTTTCTTAAAAGAAATCTAATAGAAATAAGCCTGCAGAGGGAAAATGGGACAGCTAAGTTTGTAGTCTTAATGTAGATTCTATAAAGGTAATGAAGATATTAATATTTTATTCTTTGTTATTCTTCACAGGCTCTGATTAATTTCACTACAAAATTTAGTTTACATGTATATACCAGCAGAGCGTGTGGAGTGTTGTGGGCAGAATGCCCATCCTGACTATCCCAGAGGATTAGGAATGTCAGGCTGTTACAAAGAAAAAAGCAGAGCCTAGAACAGCCGTCAAGAAGTAATGCTCCAGTCCTGTCCTGCCATTTTTTCAATTGGAAGGAACTGCAGGGTGCTTGAGAAGGTACCTGCTCGAGGATTTCTTCTCAGTGCACTGAGGTCTCCCAGAGGTACAAAGAAAAGCCTCCTTCATTTGGAGATGTGTGGTTTGAGGCTAGAAATATGGGCTTTAGCCAAATGAGTGAAAGTATAAAATTGCAAAAAGCAGTTCTTGATATCTTGGCAAGAAACTGAAGACACCATCCGACACTCGTCTCCGCGTAATGCTGTAGTCCAACACTGCTGAACTCCTAAAGGCGTGACATCAGATATGCAATCCTGGCTCCGTGGCCTCTGGGATTAAACTGCTGCTGTGCAATCTGGCGCAGCGACTGGTGTTGGACACACTTACAGCACCCCAAGGGGCTCTTGACGTTTTAGACTGTAGCCAAGAGTCCGTGACAGTTGCTCTTGACTGGAGGCACGGTAGTAACCCCACTTTCAGCTTCTTTCCACTCTCCCATGTTCCCCTGTGAAGTGGTTATGGATGGGATGTCTCCGTCCTCTGGAAGGGAACACTTCTTACCAACTCCCTCTGTGAGCAAACAGTAAAACCCCAAGGGAGCTGGGGGCTGAGTTGGGTTTGGGCCCCTAGCACCAAGAGGGTGAGACAATTGCTGGATACTATGCACGTGAGTGCAGAATGACCCGATCTTTCGCCTTTAGTGAAGAGGATCAGACAGACACACTGGGTCTCCTGGACCCTTCTACACAGAGTGCCCTTGGCCATGGTGTTACTGGCCCATCCTAAAATTTGGCATGTTCTGAAGCTGAGCCTAGCTAACTGGGTTGCAAATAGGCTGTACATATGCTGAGCTCAGTGAAATGCAGGACATCAGCACCAGTTCACGTTTCATGTACATGGACAAGGTCAAGCCACTAAGATGGTGTCTAAACTGAAGTATCTGGGATACTTCAAGACCTTCAGATGCAAGTGCATATCCTGGTCATCTAGATTGGTATAATGCTTTAAGCAGTCAAAAATGTATTGAATAATCCTATGCATTCAACCACCGGAAGGAAACCAGGCATGCAAGCAAGCTTAGAGGGAATTACAGTGTGTTCTCATCAGGTCCATGGTGTGTGCCAAAGGAGACGGGCACCCGGAAGGTCCTGTGTAGTTCATATGCCGTGCAGACATTCTTTCTCAGCTGCCCTTTGAGCAACAATTGCCTAACTAGAGCAACAATTGTCTCCCATAGGGTGTAAAGATAAAAGTGCATTGGTGTTTGTGAAATGCTCAGTTAACTTGGTGAGGAAGAGCATTTCAGCATATGGACAACAAATTAAATCCCTAATTTCTATCTAGAAATGGGTACTTCCTATGCATAATGCACACTTTAATTTTTCTGTAGTTTTTATTATTTTTATTCTTTTTTACTTTTTATTTTTTTGTTGTTGTTGTTGTTGTTATTGGTTTTTAATTAATGAGATTAGTGTTCCAACTCCATACCTTTTATTCTGGTGTAAAACATAATCTTCATAAAATTGTCTGGAGACACAGTGGCTTGTTTGCCTATAAACTGGAAATTGGCTACCTTCACTAAGGAACCACAAAAGGTTTCAATCAAAAAGACAGGCATAGCTACAGGAAAAACTGACTCAGAATGAAGCAGCCACCTCACTGCAACATCATTAAGGAAAGACTTTAATAGGCTGGGACAGATTTATAATAATTAGTACAACTAGCTCATTAGCTGAGACAAGGCACCTACAGCATATAGCATGTCTCTCTGTGAAATTGTAGACAAGTGTGAGCTGATTGCATTACATGTAAGCACCAGGATGAAGCAGGACGTTTGGTCCAAATACACGTAAATGGAGTATCTAATAGTTTAGGTATTATGCCATGAGTGATTTATACCTCTCTGCTTTGTCAAATCAAGTTGACCAAGTCAGACTTTTTCATTTGGTCTTCTCAGGGAAAAGAGTACAGCATTTTAGGGGCTCGTCTCTAGAAAAAGTGCCACAGTGGTAGAGATGCCAACTTTTCATTCTCCCAGTGGGTGGTCTGCTGCAAAATTCCCAAAAGGCAGAGATCTAGAGCTAGACAGGGCCTCCCTTAAGCTAGAGTGTTTAAGAGATTTTTTATGTGTAATTTAAGATGTTTGCTGAGAAATAGAGACCCTGATTTAACTATTTGCAGCTTATGATTTTTCCATTAGAAAATCTTAAGGAACCATCAGCACATTCCATATTTGACTGACCACAAAATCACAATTTTTTCCCTCAAATCTATTGCCCCACAGCAGTGTTGTTTGTTCTCCTTTCTCATTAAGGCTTGTGCTTATTTGGAAATTGTCGGAGAAGACACTCAACTGCTGTCATTCATACTAAGCAATATGAGCCTCTAAAAATATTGCCACTAGCCTCTTTTGGGGCAATTTGCAAAACAAGGATGTCATCTGGAAGGTTGAGCAGACTGACATCCCTGCTCAATATTTAACGCCATTCCCCCAAACACCCAAAAGTTTTGCTCACTTTTTTCTGTGCAGAGCCCTTTCTCTAACAGCCTGGAAGAACAAACTGAAGAGAAGGCGAGCAGCAGTCAGCATTCTTGCACACATAAACTTCCGAGTCATCCCAAAGATGTTGGAGCTGCACTGCAATAGGCAACTACATCTAATTGTCTCTCTTATTTAAGTATTATATTTTTTTGTAGGAAATATATAACTTTTGTTTGACAGTGCAACAGGGTGGTCCTCTTTAAGCA
The DNA here is from genome assembly GCA_013400235.1 of Oriolus oriolus. Taxonomy (NCBI): domain Eukaryota; kingdom Metazoa; phylum Chordata; class Aves; order Passeriformes; family Corvidae; genus Oriolus; species Oriolus oriolus. Next base: position 101,587 of record VXBT01002978.1, read on the forward strand.
GCCAAAAGGACCTGGAGCCAGTTTTCCCTCCTGCTCACCCCAGTAAGCTCTTTTTAAGGAAGTAGATGTGTGAAGGAACAGCGGACAAGATAAAGACTGGAGCCAGATGTTCCTCTGAGAGCTGCCTCCTGACTGGGATACAAATCCAGCTGTTTACTGACTCAGGGGGATTCCAGGCAGAAAGCTCTGGGATTTGCCATGTGTGTGCGCACGAGAGAAAGGCACAGGCTGCACTCCCCTATGCTTACTTTTCCAGCATGCAGATGAAGGGGGAAAGTGTCTGCTTGGCTGGGAAAAGGATGCTGTCAGGATGATGAGCGTGTGCCATACAAACCTTTTGGGAGAAAGCCTCAGCTTCCCAAATTGTGCAGATGAGTTAGGCAGGCACATTTCTCCTGGGACCTGTGCTAAGAAATCCTGTTCTGTGAAGAGAACTGGTGCCTTAGTCTGGGCATTTGTCTAATTTACCGGAAGAATGCCAAGGAAATGGCTCTACTGTGGATGTGCTAAAGGCTGACAACTTGCACCTAGCTTCTAAAATGTATTAGATAGTTCTGGGCAAATTTACAAACAACTCCTAGTTAGGATAATAAGCTGCTTCACCGAAGTCAACATAGGCTGTAGCACATATCATATCACCACCAAAAATACCTTCCACTCAAAAATTATGGCTCAACCTTGGAAAACCTCTCCCTCCACTCCAAACAGTGTTTAATGCCATTGATTCTGGGGGAAGACAGAGCTTCCCTGCACTACTGGTCTATCAGTCAAAGTCCCTAACCAAAAGTCTGGTGGGATGCAACTCCACAGGCCATACAGACTGCTTGCTTGGAGATGCCTATGGATAGTAAGCCATGAAAAATGAAGAAACATCCATTTAGGGTGGTTTCTATTTTATACTTTTTTCAGTATTCAGGAACAGGTGCCACACATGTAAATTAAGTTATGTGAGGCTCTTGCTTATTAATTCTGGAGAGGTGCACCATTGCCCAGGTGAAGCAGGCCTCTGTACCTGTTCTTATTCACAGTGTGTTTCATTACAAGACAGTGCCAGTGACAATTATCCACACTGGAAAAACTAGGGCGGGCTGTGGCTTCTTGCTGCCTAGCAGTCATGTCATTCAGCTGCCTCTAAATTACCTCCTCAGGTACAGAGGTCTTGGTGGGCTGTGAACCACCTGGGTTATCTGTCCTCTGCTGCTCCACGCTGCGTGTGCAGGTTGAAGAGAGAGAATTTTGCAGACTTTGGTCTGCATGGCTCAGCATGGCTGTGTTGCCTGTGAGCCCTGGAGGTGGCCACCACCGGAGGTACCCAGCCCCTGGGACAATACACGCTGCCAACCCAGGGCTGCCAGCACAGGTGGCTGAGGTCCAGCACTGCAGCCAGAGCCTTGGCAGCTCTGCAAGCTCACTTTCACTCATGGCCAGGATTAGGAGCACCTCTCATCCTCCTTGATAAAACCCAGCATGGGAGTGGATTTGACCTGCTCCTAAGCCAAGTGCAGCTCATCAGCCACAGCTTGGCCAGCTCTGCTTCATGCTGCTACACCCCACATCTTCATGGCTTTGAGGCTTGCCTCCAAAAACTTTGACCGTAAAGTGGCAGCATTGGTGATGCTGTGTCACTGCTTCAGCTTCTAGATACGAAGAGCAGCAGAACTGAAGCAGTAGAGAAGGAGGGATCACTGTTTCTCCAATTGTACTAACATTCCCTCTGGAAAAATAGCTAATTAGTATTTTATGCTAGTGCTTTTACTTGGTAGTTACTTGCTGGCTTTGCAATACAATAACCCCAAGGAAGACGGGTTCACATTCAGCTAAGCACTGCTAGCTAGCACAAGGTGAGAAATTCCCTGCTCAGAAAGGCTGCCATTTAAATAGATAAGGCAAATTGTAGGAGGAGAAACAGAGCTAGAGGAAAGTGAAAAGACTTGCTCAAGGTCACATGGCAGATCAGTGGCAGATCAACAAAACAGTCTGGTTGTCTGAAGTGCCAGTCTACCACCCTGGGAAATCTTTAGAGAAAGGTCTCTAACAGCTGTAACTATGCTCATGCCTATAGTGTCCCTCTGCAGGTGATATAACTCAAATTCTGACATCCTGAAAGTAAGAATTCCATGCTCTATGCACTTAAAGTATGATCCCCCAATGTGGCTAATTTGAAAGTGAAATGGTTTGTTGCATCAGTCATTTATTTTTGAAAATTAAATTTTGTGAAGTGTAGGTGAACAGAAGTCTATTTTTTTTTCTGTGCTGAGAGGAACATGTTGGTGACCATAATCTTGCCTAAAATATAGGATAAGGAACTCTTTGTCCTTCCCCCCTATGTGCTATTTTGAGTTGGCATGTGTTTACAGAGATAACATTTGATGTCATAGTTGCCACATTTGACAGAGAAAAGCCTGAGAGAACCATTAACTATAGGACGAGTCAGCAATCTAAGGCATCTTTGTCCTTTGCTAAATGATTAGCTCAAAGCAATGCTCCGTCTGAAGTTTCCAGCCCAAGAAAATCCCACAAACAAACAATCTAATAGCTATTATAAAATAAAGAATCCTTTATACGTAAAAGAATTTTACAACTGTGCAAAATCAACTCATCTTTATTGCCCACTAGAAAAAAAAATACTTATTTGTATTCATTTCTAAATGTATTACAGCAATGGTAACTACAGATTTGAAAGCATCAGCGAAAGAGAGAATAGAAACTAGAGACAAATAGAAGTCAGGATGCCAGATGTCTGTTTCTGCTCTACCACTTGGTTGCTTTGTAACCCTGGGTGTGTTGCTTAAGCTCCTCACCTCAATGCATCTATATGTAAAAGGCAGCAACGATTTCGCGTTCACAGAAAGATTCTGCTTCTTTTGGCATAGATCCAGACCCTTGACCCTTCCAGGGATCTGCTTGTGAAGATTCTGGGAGAACTTTTTTTCTCCCCAATGAGCTGTGAATCCTATGAGATCATGTTCAGTAGACTAGATGTTGCCACCAAAGAGAAGTGTTGCATGGAACCTGCATCCCTACGATACTGCTGGTTGTAGCTGCTTTGAAGACCCTTGAGGGAGAGGATGTTGCTGGTCCATCATGAAGACCCAGACTGGACTTTATTCTCTTAGACACCTTCAAGCCATCAGAGGAACCACTGATATTTCTGCCTGCAACTCAGCTGGTTTCTTGCAGCTGCAGCTGCAAGGGAAAGATGGGAATAGGATAGGGACAGCTTAATTTGCCTGTGTAGGGGAGAGGAAGACAGCACACAGGAGGTTGTTTGGATAATGGGATCTGAGAAGCTGGGGGAAGATCCCATTATGAAGCATATTTAAATTCACTGCTCATGTGTTAAGAAAAGTGAGATAATTTTTAACACACTACTTGTAAAGTATGTTCCTTGAGGAAGTGCTTTAGCAAAAGTGTGACACAGATGCCCGTATTAGTAAATGCTGTTATTGGGAAAAATGGCACTACATTGCATCCATTAGAATGTAAAGTTGCCTCGTGTAAATGACTATTTTAGGCACTTAAAATTCTTCCATTCTTTCCTTCATACTAAATACATCCATGATGGTTGTCTATCTTTGGTTGCTGATTTATATATCTTTTGGTTAAAGATTCAACACAAATGGGTCATCCAGGGTTTCCAGGGATAATGAAATTAATCTATCATTTGGCCCATTTTCCAAAGAGAGAAAAACACTCCCATCCTGCTGCAAAGCAATGGCTTGTATATCCTTAGGAGCAGGGATGTTAATTTGCTGAAAAGGTTATTCTGGTGTGAGGAACATGCCCTTTTCTTTCCTAAATATTATCAGCCAAATTTCCAAAATTCTAGTTTGGATGTACTCTGGAAAGACTTCTTACAGCTGGGCAGCTAAATTATCTGAAGCTTACACGTGTGGTCCCCCCCCCCCGCTTGCATCAAACTGCGGCTGCTGCAGGAAACAGGCACTGAGTGTTACAAAGCCAAGCTGCTGCAGTACGTCCCAGCCAGCTCCCTGCACTGACGGCAAGACAGGGGCTGCTGCTTGCTTCACTTCTTGGAACCACCCAGGCATCTGTCAAACAGACCCGCAGGCTCTCCTTCTGAACCCCAGCTATCCAGCCCAGGCTCCACTGGGCTGGGCAGGCTTTCCCTCGGCCAGCTTGGAAGACCTTAAAGAGAGTTTGTGGTCAAGTGACAGTTGGAATTGCCACTTTTTTAAAAGCAGAACTTGACAACAGATTTAAATTTTCCATGCCAGGCCGAAATTTAGGGAGGGCTGAGCACTTTCTCTGTAGAGACGGTGGGGAACTAAATGTTGTTTGAATCAGAAAACTCACAGCCAGAGACCATGAGAGACAGCACAGACAAGGGCACTGTGGCATTAGGAAGAACTGTGATGGGTTCTATATGCTCTGGAGTTTAAGTGTGAGTAGTGGGCAACCAGCGTGGATAAAGAAGGCAACAACAGTGATTTTGGTTAGAGGAGAATTCCATCAGCATGGTGAAGAGCATGCTGGGGAAAGAGCTCAGCCTGAGTGGGCCCCGCTGCCTGTATCGCCTCTGCCACAGTCATGCAAAGCCAGGTGGCTGCTGTTTCCCCCCCAGGAAGGGCTCAGGGCTGAGGTGGCAGCAGCTGTGGTTGGAGAGGAAGCGGGACTGTCACTATCAGTTGGTCGGGGAATGACATGCTTCCATCCCCACCATTCTGCACACAAGAACCCAGTTCCAGCCCATCCCATTTTCTCTTCCCTCTGTGTGGCAAACTGGGCCGCCTGTCTTTCTCTTCTTACTCCAGGAGAAGAAAACAGAGTTTGCTACACAGGTGAGAAGGGCACACAGAAAAATGGGCTATCAAAAGGGGCTTAGTTTGCCCTAAGGTAACACCAAACAAAACAGTTTTTTGCAAAATCCTTCTTCAAACCCCATTTCCTCCAGTGAAAATAATTGCTAGACATGTTACTGGTGAATAATGCCAGTGGAATTTGTACCATGTAATGGTGAGTACCTGAAGAATACAGTGTAACCTCTCTGGTGTCCCAATTTTGTGGAAAATTCTTGATGCTACCCTCTCTGTGCTTACTTCACCATGATGAAATCAAAGACAATACTCTTCTTCTTTGTCTTGCCCAGGAAAATTTTATTTGCCCTCTAAGCTCAGGAAAACAGACAGGAACAAAAGAAAAAGAAAGAAAATCAAAAGAGGCAAAGAGAATTAGATTGGATTTTTTCCTTAAAAACTTTGAACATTTTAAAACCCAAACATTTTTCACCAAAAAACCCCTCACATCTGTTATTTATAAAATTCCATTTTAATGTGATTCTTTTTTACTGGCTCTCAGTCAGATGACAAAAACGCAAATTAGACACAAGAATTACATGTTGTACCAGTAAGTGCTAGAGTCCCTGAAAGAATACAGCAGTGATTACCTTTTTTCTAAAGATTTGGCAAGGGAGGTATGATTGGAAGAGGGATAGAGGGAACAGAGGTGGCTTGAGAACAAAGAGAAGGGTGATTAATAGAATACAACCCTCTTTATCTTCCTTATTTCAAGATACCAAAAATATTCAGGTGAGTAACAAAAATGGCAAGTACGCGTTACATCCCTGATGAGAGCCTCAGTCAAATGAAACAAACTGCCAGATAAATCCATTTTCTTCTTCAGATTAATATATTCAAAAAGGCACAAGCTTGTCAGCTTGGGCACTAGACTTATTTTTAAACATTTATCTAGTCAGCATGCCAAGCTCCTTGATATGCTCACAAGCAAAATTCTTAAGCGCAGTGCTTTATAGCTGCAGAACGGCACTGCTGTCTTCCTTGGGAAGCACATTATTTCGGCTGTGTCTCCACACAGAAGCTGCGTCTCTTCCACCACTTGGGCATGAGAGCACAAACACAGCCATTCCTCTCCGCCCCATATCGAGACTGCCATTATACCAACATAAAGACCCCATACCGATGTTGTTATTCTTCACCAGGAAAAGGAATGAATTGCAAGCACCTTCCTGCCACTGTAAGTGCATTGATACCAGGAGCTGTAGATGGAGTTAAAAGACCCCCCTTGTGCTTCCCCCTCACCAGGTCTCTCACACAGCCGACACAGTTACACTTGTACAAAATCTAGCTATAGAGCAGGCTTTCATGGACCAGGAGTCTTTACCCCTTTTTAATCCACTTAGACTAACAGCAGTGTACTGCTAATTCACATGGCAAAGGGCAAAGGGCTTTTTGGAAAGAACAACTTTTCCTTGTAGCAAAAATAGATGAACCCACTTTCCTTCAAAGAATTGATTACTGGATGCCTTTGTGGATTTTGTACAGCAATCTACTCATGTGAACTAGGTGTAGTTTGGTAGATGCAGAGGCTTAACCCCCCTTCTTCCAACCAAATGTGGGAAATAAAGAAATGTGTGCTTAAGTTGGGGATTGCAAAAAAATGCAGCATCTATTGTTTGGTTTTTTTTACATGTAACATGTTTGGCTTTATGTGTAATACCAAACATTTTAAAATAATAGCAATACAGAGCCCTCTGAAGTTTTCCTGTAATGCTAAGAATCTCAATCTCTACTAATCTGGCAACACATTTTAATGAGAAACAAATAAAATCTTGAATTCATCATGTTAAGAGCTAACTCGGTCCTGTTAACATTGCCGCAAGTCCAAAGGAGCCTTGCTCCATAAAGAAGTTCCTTGTGAAATGGACCACTAAATATTATGGATTCATTAAATATTAAAGGATTATGTACACTTTAGTGCACTTTACATACATACTTGTTTAGATTAGGTTTTAGGCCACTCAGGATTTTCAATAATAGAAATCAAGCATTCCAGAATCCAGGCTATTGCTGCTGCCTCAGTTGAGCTAAGCTGCCAAAGGAATTTTTAGATATTGCATGGTCCCCTATGTGCTACTTACCATTCAATTACATCAGTACTATCTGACCCAATGCAATAAAGATAGGTGCTGCAATAATTCTAAGAGAACAGAAACATATATATATACATACATATATATATATATACATACACACACACACACACACACACACACACACACACATTGGCAGGTGCCACCAGAAATGATCGTAAGCTGGAAGGCAGGCATGGGAAAGCAATTTGTACCCATGTTTGTTTAATATTTTAAAATCTCCTTTAAGCATTCAGAATTTTCTTTCTGGAAATTTTCTTGAAGCAGTGGGAGATCCCTCAGCAAATAAATGAATGTGCAAATATTTTGAAATGTCGAACACTAGGTATACATATAAAAGCTCAGTGATACTCACGTAGTTAAGGTTTGATTTGTGCTTCAGTGCTTTGCTGAAAGAACCAAGCAGATTTTTGCCTGCTCTCTCAGCAAAGGAGTTACATCAATGTTAACAAAAAGACTTTCTGTGTGAACTGGTTATTAGTCACGTTCTGTCGGTCTGTCAGATTTTGCTTCCTCCTTGCCTGACAGCACATCTACTAAATCTCCATTCACCTGTAGACTAAAGCAAGTAGAATAAACCAGGACTGGATTTTTTTTATATAAAGTATTACCAGAAAATTTCAGTCTGCAACAAAAAATCCCCAACCTTGTGGATTAGTAGAGATTAAAACTATAGAAAGTTTCTTCCACAATTCAATCACTTTTGAAGGTAGCCTTAAATCTGCACTCACTTGCACTTACCATTCTTTCAAAATTTTCCACTGAAAATTGAGATTTGATTTTCTCAACAGTAAAATGTCAGCAGCAGTAAAAGCGAGGCTTTTCTTGCAGGTCGTGACAGAGATGAAAATTGCATAGCCCTCCTTTTCCTCTTCCCTTCCTTGGGGTCAGTTTCTTACCCCGTGATAAATGGCACCTAGATCCAGGCGGATCGCGCTGTATCGCCAGCACAGCTTCCTTAAGCATAACATTGTGCTCTCTGTACCAGCACGCGGCCGGAGCCTGGGGGAGCGTGGAGCACATACCTCCATCCAGCCTCCCGAAATGCAGCGAGGGTATGGGCGTAAGCCATCCTTTGCGTGTGTCAGATCTGGAAAATAACAACTGATTTTTGCTTCAATAAGGCACAGAGCCAACACCATCTCCAACTAACTGTGATGCTTGTAATTTCTGCTCATAACAATCATTTCGGTCTAATACATCTGGGAGGTGGTAGTGATGTTATTTCACTCACTAACACACACTTTTCAGCTCTCATCCTGCAAATCGTATCACACAGTTGGTGCTTCATAGAAAGAAGACTCCTCTTTAGTGGACCAGATGGCAAGTTTAGGGCTTTTAAAGGCTGTATCCGAAACCCACCAGAGCGAACAGACTCGGTGATCTTGCACACAGAGACTGCTGAGCACATGAAACAAAGACCCAGCTTCTGCTCACACAGATGCACAAGCTGATCATTTGGGCTTTGTGAGGAGGGATTAAATCCCAGTGGCTGTGTCTTGCCTGTGGGACAGCGGTGCTCCGTATTGCCACACCTCAGGGAGGTCACTCTGGCTCCCTGCTAGTCCACAGACCCCCTTCCCTCCCTCCAGACTGGGCAGGGGGCAAAGCAGAGGGATCACATTCCCACATTTCACCCCAACACAGAGTCAAGACGTAGCTGAGCCAGACAGCAGGACCCAGGAGCTAAGCAGTACTCAGGGTCAGACTGCATAAACACAGTCAGTATTAAATCCGTATTATTTGCTTTCGCTGCAGTGCCTTGGTTCTCTGAGAACCTTACTGTGCCAGGCACTGTACGAGTCCAGAACAAACTTACCCCAATATAGAACTTGAATAAGGACAGTATTGAACCGTGACAGATTTAGAACACAGCCTTTAAAGATATCATTAAAAATGTTTTAAACCCCTGGTTTTTTGGAACAACACCATCCCCCACCCCTTTAGAGAGGAGATCTTGTCAGGCACTAAATAAATGTTTACAGAAAGGTGTTTATGATGCAACATTAAATAATAGTTTCAGATGGAAATGTTGACAGAGCCCGAGTGCTAGCAATGCTTCTTAGAATCTCGATGCATCTGGGAATTTATTTCCTTTTACAGCCTATGATAAGAAAAGGGAATAGCTTATCCTTGTTTTAAAATCTCACATCAAGGGCCAACCAAAATGATCTGTAATTCCTGAAAACAGGAATTTCTACTGGAAACAGGAACAGAACCTCCACTGTAGATGTTTCAGCAGGAAAAACATTATAAAAATCATCTCCATATGTTGCATAAAATCCTTTTTCTGTTTACAACTCATTGTTTCAGAAGCTGGGATTTTTAACTATCACTGTATTTTCATTTCTGTATTCCCCTTGTTTGTCTTTGTATCTTAAAATGTGTATTTGCTTGAGAAAAGTCTTCTTAATTTTGACCCACTGGTGGCCCAGCTAAGCGCTGAGCTAATATTGACTAATATTTCAAAATAAATTGCTCCCTCTAGTGAGACCACGGCAGTACTGATGTCTAGCAAATGTGCCTGAAAACTGCTTGAATGTGTTCCTCTGTACCACTCGATTAAGCAGCTGGGTCATTATGGACTTGATTCTGTGCTCCTTACACAAAACTCCAGATGATCTCAAGAGGAGACTTGCCTGAGCAAGGAGTGCATGATAAGGCCTTCTGCATTTAAGATAATATTATTTACAAAGGCTTATGCCTCCTACACCATTAAAATCTTCCCTTAAACAATGAGCCAATTAACTAGCAGACCTTTCGAGGAGCACACTAGCTTGCAGAATGCTAAAGCCTTTGCTACGAATAAGTTTCATACAAACAATACTGTTATCACCATCTCCCTTCATTTCTTTCAGCTCCAAGTTGCTAGAAGAAAAAAAATAAATCATCCAATTTAAGGTAGACCTCGCTCCAAACATGAGCTGAATGCTTCAATTTGCTCCCCACCATCCCACAGCTTTTAAAGTAAAAAAGAAACATTAATATGACGTATTTTGTGGCATCTTCAAAAGCCTTCTGAGAAAAAAAGACATTTAAAGGAAACAATATTAGCATTCTTTTTATCCCCTTAGAAGGGATAGAGCCTGTTAGCATTACAGTATCAGATATAAAGCATTTCATAAGGAAAAGGGTGCCCTTTCTCATTTTGATAAATACTCAGTAAACACTTGGGAGTAAGCCCCAGAGAGACCAGGGCCAGGGTGCTGGGATGCTTCCCTGCTAATTTGTGGGAGATACTCATTAGCAGCGTTATCCCGAAGCTGGCTGCGCAGTCGCCGCGAGTGCTGCAGACACCAGCTCCCTCCCTGAACATCCGAGCCACGTACTCTGCGGAGGCCATCACCTGAGGAGGGCTCGGCCGAGGCGCTGTCCCCTCCCAGGACACGTGGACAGCAGCTCCCAGGCTGGCAGGGAACTGGAAAACCGGGAACTGGAAAACCGGGAACTGGAAAACCGGGAACTGGTAGCTTGTCCTGAGCCACTCTGCTCCCCTCTGCCTGCTGGCAGGACGGGGCCCGCTGTGGTAGAGGCCTGGAGCCCGTGCTGCCGGAGTGGCTCTGGGGGGGGCTCTCGGCAGAGGGTGCCCACCAGCACGGGCGGCCCGATGCTGAGAGCAGCGGCGCTGTGAAGCCCTGCTGGCTGCTGCAGGGTGATTTCATTAGCGGCACAGCCTGATTTCATTAGCGGGATGATTGGATTAGCGTCCGATGAGTGGCTGTAAGGAGAGCAGCCGGCCACCCGCCCCCGGCCTCCCGGGCGCACCAGCGGTGGGGGGGGCTCGACCTGCCCGAGGTTTGGGTGCTGCCCAGCCTCCTCCAGAGGGACTGGGCGCTGCACATCGCACGCAGGGTGGTGGCAGGGTCTTTCCTTCTCTATCCCGTGGCCCTGCCTGCTACGTGCAGACACAAGCACTTGGCAAGATCATGGACCTCTAAGAGAGATCTGTCTCCCTCACGATGGTGACCTTGGGAGAGGCAGGGACAGGAGGTGAAGCTGGAGGCACCCCAGGTGCTGCAGGGGATGCCAGGCCACAGAACCCCACTCAGCTGTGGCCTAGAGCCCAGTGGTAGGGCCAAGCCTCCACCTGCACTCTCAGGAGAGGCTTTCTGCTTCAAAACAGTGAACCAGCAGCTTAACTGGTGTGAGATGAGTGTCTGCAAGAGGCCTCAGCCCCCTCAGACTGCATAAGAGCAAGGCCACCCCATCGGAGGAGGTAGGTGTGAGGGGAATACCAGGACATGATGTTCCAGACCCTCGTGCCCACCAAAGTGAGTACTGCCCCACCACTGGGTGCAACCTTTTGTTTTCCATAGCCCATGAGAAGCCAGCCATGCGAAGGAGCCCATCCCTCTGGCAGCTTCTCCTTCCAGCCTGCCTGCCCAGCTGGCTGAGGGAGAGGGGCTGCACTGCCTGTGCCAGGTGCTGCCCTGTGGTGCTGAGAGGACAGCCTGATGCCTTGCTGCTGTCCCACCTGGGACTACATTCCTGAACTGCCCCTGCCTCTCCAGCCTCCCTTCGTAACGCTGCAAAAGTGTTGCTGAAATGCTGAGGCTGCAGACACTATCATGACTGTGAGCCTGGGTTCATTTTCTATAGGCAAAGTTTGACTGACCAGAACAATTCTCCAGAGGTTTGGGCAGAGACATGTCCGCAGGAGTGCAGCTGCCACAGGCAGTGGTAGATGAGTCCTCCTTCTGTAAATGAAGAAATGACTTAAAGGCAGGTGCTCAGGCTTCTTAAACAAATATTTCCTAACTTCTTTTCAGTGAGGAATGAAAGAACATATGACTTCCCAAAGCAATGGATTAAAAAAAAAAAAAACATAAGCCTGTTTTGGAAATGCTAAGGGCATTGTTGTGGGCTACTGGCAGGACTGTGAGGAGACACTGCCTCTGGGGGGAACTGGCTTTGCCATTCCCTGCCACACCTCAAGCAGCCAGAGCTTGTTTGGGTCCTGCCATGCATTTTGCTGAGCACAGGCACCCTACATGATCACAGGCAGGTGCTTGTTTCCACAATCCCTCTAAGCACAAGTGGTGTGTTTGTGTTTGTGTGTCCAAAAAGGTCAAGTTTGCAAGGAGATGAAATAATCTTCTTAATGTCTCAGTTGCTATTGGTGAAAAAAGTTAAAAAATACCTAGCTCAGAATGGTGTTAGGGAGTTTATGGGCATTTATGATTGCAAATTACACATGCCTGGTTTTGCTAGGAAGCTTTTTTTTTTAGCTGCAAACACCTGCTTGAGGTAAAATAGCCCTCATGCCGGAATGCAGCACACCTTCCGTATACAGATGTGTGTGCAAGCTCATTGTCACTGTCTTGTGTTCTCAGTGTTTGGCCTTTTGGTTCATCTCAGCAGTGCCCACTGCTTTTTGAAACATAACTTGCATTTCCAGCAATTTCTGATGACGAGTGGCGTTCCTCAGAGGTTGGTGTTGGGACTGGCGCTGTTTAACATCTTCATCAGCAGCATGGACAGTGGGATTGAGTGCACTCTCAGGCAGTTTGCCAGTAACACTAAGCTATGTGGTGTGGTCAGCACACTGGAGGGAAAGGATGCCATGCAGTGGGACCTTGAGAGGTGATCTTGAGTGAATGTCATGAAGTTCAGCAAGAACAAATGCCAAGGTCCTGCCCTGAGTCAGGGCAGTCCCAAGCACAAATACAGGCTGAACAGAGAATGGATTGAGAGCAGCCCCGAGGAGAAGGACTTGGGGATGTTGGTGGATGAGAAGTTAACATGACCCAGGAATGCGTGTTTGCAGCCCAGAAAGCCAAACTGTGTCCTGGGCTTGCATCCAAGGCAGTGTGGCCAACGGGGTGAGAGAGGACATTCTCCCCTTCTACTCTGCTCTCATGGGACCCCACCAGGGAATACTGTGTTCAGCTCTGGGGCCCCCAGTATAAGGAGGGTATGGACCTGTTGGACCAGACCTGGAGTGGGGTCACAAAGATGCTCAGAGGGATGGAGCACCTCTCGTGTGAAAAGAGTCTGAAAGAGTTGGGGTTGTACAGCCTGGGGAAGAGAAGGCTCTGGGGAGACCTTACAGCACCTGCCAGTACCTAAGGGGAGCCTACAACAGAGCTGGAGAGGAGCATTGTACAAGGACATGTAGGGATAGGACAAGGGGGGATGGCTTTAAGCAGAAGGAGGGTAGGTTTAGATTGGATATTAGGAAGAAATTATGTATTATGAGGCTGGTGAGGCGCTGGCACAGGCTGCCCAGAGAAGCTGTGGGTGCCCCATCTCTGCAAGTGTTCAAGGCCACGTTGGATGGGCCTTTGAACAACCTGGTCTAGTGGAAGGTGTCTCTGGCTGCAGCAAGGGGGTTGAACTAGATGATCTTTTAGGCCCCTTCCAACCCAGGCCATTCTATGGTTAAAATGGTTAAATGTAGCTTTACGAAGTAACACAGAAGCTTATTATGTGGCTTGGTTGTTATGTTTTTATACCTATAAATTTTAGCCTTAATGGTTGCCAGTTATTCTAGGTTAAGCAGTTTTATGCAATATTACTTAGAAGCCCCTGTGTGCCTAATGACTGGTCTCTAAGACCAGGTTGAGGCTGTTTTGTTTATTTTTTGAACATGTATTATAAATAGTTAAGGAGGTGTTTCTGTTTCTGCACGCTGTGTTAAAGCCAGTATAATTAAATGTAATGGCCACCGACCGTCACTAGAGGCTGCTCTTAATACACTGTGAAGAAGTAAAAATAGGGAAAAAATTCACTACACGTCCTCTATCTCCCATAAAGTAGGTTTTTTCTTTCTTTAAGAGGAAAAGAAGTTCATTACCATGATGATGACCTTCATGATTATCATATTTATTTCCGTTGCTCAAGATCTGTTTAACCATAAAATCACTCTAGCTATTACAATCCAATACAAGGACAAACCCTATTTCCCAGATCACCAATACTCATTTTTCTAGAGAACACAGAAAATAGATCGAAATTTTGGTATTAAATTTTAAAAAGTACTTGAGCAATAAATCCTAGTTGCAGTAGGAAATTTATGTTTTGCTTTAGCATATGTTTTTGGAATAATATATTTCCTGTAGTAAAAACTTAATGATACTTCACTAATATGTTTTCTGATGCTTACTTTCTTTCTGTCCCTAATTTTCCCCATCTGATTTGCCTTGGACAGATTGCATTAATCTCCTATGCAAGGAGTCCTGATTGGAGAGTAAAAATACCTTCAATATTTTGAAAAGAGCTCTTAAATATTTTCTGCAGAACTGTTAACCCCTAAGCCAAGTGTGTTTAAATAAATAAAACACAAGCTGTGTGTGTCACTAGGACATGGGTGTCAGCTTGCTTTGGTAACTTAACTGCCTCTCTGCTTCCCTGTCCTGTACACTGTTTCCATGTTCACCTGGGCAGCCCAGAAGGTACCCCAAAAATGTCTTTTTCCTGAGTAAACCCGCCCATACATTAGAGCAGAATGAGGAGTTTTGGCCCAATGAGTTGTTCTCCATTCATTCAAAATGCAAAGATGGCCAAACCTTTCTTCCTCTGCTCAGTTTTCTCCTAGCTGTGCATCTGCAGCCATGAGTAGGGGACATGAGGAGGGGTCTGTCCGAAGTGCAGAGCAGAAGGCGCCGTATTGGTGTGTTAGTGTAGCACCTTGGTTGCATGAATGCCATCCTTTGGCCTAGCCCTGACTTTCTGACTGGGCCACTCTAGTGCCAGCTAAGATGTGGCCTTTGTCGTACCTGATTTCCCCCTCCTACAATCTGATTTTAGCCATGGTTGACCTTGGCCTTGGTTGTGGTGTTTCGATGTTAACTACATATTGTTGGCTCTGCTGGCTGTTCTTTTTTTGTAATACTTGGTGACTGACTCAATGTTCATTAAAACCAGCCACAGCTTGCATCAGCCCTTTTCAAATTGCTCAATTGTGTGCTTCTGTTTTGTGGCGAAGGTGATACCTGAGGGGGCAGTTTGCTCTGGTTCACTTCCTAGTTTGCACTGGTTGTCTTTTGTGCCTGGAGCTTGTCTTTCCTCTGTTGCAGTTGGGCCAGGGAGCTGAACAACTTGTCTGTGAAGCCAACAGTCATGTTATTTTGGGGCATTCACTGGAGGAGCGCATTTTTTGTTTGTTTTTCTCCCGAACGAGGGAGAAGGGGAGTGTGTCTGTGCAGCTTGAATGAAGCTTTGTTTTATGCTGAAGAAATGAAAAGCTGAAGTCTTGTCTTGCCTGACACAGAAATATTGCCTTTCACAGGACTGAGCATTTTGGTTTGGAGTCCTTGAGGTGGTAGGGCAAAAGAAGGGCTGCATTTACAAGACCACTGGAGGAGAGGAATGCCCCTTACATGGAGTGGCTGGAGATCTTGTGTGGGAAGTGGAAGACTTCATGAATTATTATTTCTGCTGGAGAGAATTTTAAGCGAAGTTTGCCCTTTCAGGCTATTACTCAAACCCCTGTACTATGGAATGGTGCTCCTCTACATTTCTAATTACTTAGGGCACATTGATACAGATCTGAGCTTATTAGCAGCCTCTGTTGAGGATATCCATCTTTACTTAAAGTAATGATAAAAATACTCTGTAATAAAATACTAATAAAAAAGTGAGGCATTCCTGTGTTCTCATGTGCTCATGTGAAGCAGCAAACTAGGAAGTTACTAATCACTTTTGATTCTGGCTATTATTTAAGTACCATGGGAAAACTTGAAAGACCAGGCCCAGTAGAGTCATGTGGAAGAGTTCACGTTCATTTCTTTGGAAGAGGCAGAACTGAGCCTTGATCTGTTTGCTTTCTTTGCAAGTGCTCCAGCCCGAGAAAAAGCAGGAATGATGACTTTTCATCAGGGTTTATGTAACTTCAGGTCCATAGTGTTTTCTCCAGCTGAATTTGCTTAAGGAACTTGGGTGGGCCATAATTTCAGTTTACTGAAAGTGACTATTTGCTAAAATAAATGAATCCAATCAGTTTTTGGCTGCCCACCAGACACCTGGAAAACCTTCCTCTTAGGCTGCCACAGTAACGCCTTTGGCTTATGAGAACTTGACCTACAGCTTAACGCCTTTTTTGGCATGAAGTTCTGCAACTTTTGCTCTGGCTAATCACTATGTTAGCTACCCTCCAGAGTGCATCCTGCAGTTTTTTGGTTTCAGGATGCCTCTTTGAGAAAAACATAAAAAACAGCCCTAAGTTGCAGGGCTGCCACAGATATAAGCTCTGTAGCTCAGGGGTTTGCAGTTCCTGGTTGGAGAGGCTTCTTTGCTGACGTGTGGTGTACAAATGCATTTGACAGTAGCCAAAACAGAATGGGAACTCTGGAATGGCAGAACCTCATCGCCCACATCTGGCCTTGCACTCCTTGGAAGAAATCATGTCAGTGACCAGTCCCTTGTTCACTGCACGCAGTTAAAGAAAATATTTAGAAGTCACCTCATCCATCTCCAAAGGAAAATGAACATTCATGATTTAAGCTGGGTGAAGGTTGTGTGGTGGATATAACATTTATAACTGCAACATCTATTTCAAATTAACTTTTTCTTTTTACTAAAATAATGACCATGTACCTCCAGCCGCCCTTTTGAAGAGTTAGGCTCTAGTCCTCTGTCATGCCTGGATGTCTTCCTTTCCCTGACTGCCTGAGACCATCCATGCATATTGTTTCAGCATCATTAAACCATCAGCAAGCAGATGTCATCTTGGTAGCAGTCTCTGGACATCAATTTGTGAAGAACAGAGGGTTGATATGGAAAGGTTTTCTGCAAGTGACAGATTACTGAAACAACTAGTGAGTGCTACTTCCTAATGGTATTTCTTAGATACTATATTGTCGTCATATTTTTTAGGATTTGCGCTTCCCTCATGACTCTTCAGAAGGTACACTGGGAAGCCAGAAACTCTCAGACTTACCTGAACTATATACATTTCAGATGCTTTATAAATATATTTGTAGGGGTTTTTTTCTGAAGCACATCTTGGAAAAATTCAGGTATCTGGGCAGCCTTGTGAACCATTGTAGTCCCTGTGAGCTAGAGAATATTTCCTTAGTCTCATATACCTATATCTTTCTGTACCTGTTTTCCACATACAGGCATAGATTCAACTGCCATAGGTGTGGATGTGAAGTTGAAATACCTCCAGGACAACTGACTTCTAATGGAATACCTCCAGGTCAACTGGCCTCTGTGAAAACACTTGGGAGAGAAAACTCAAGGTTGTTTGACTAATTTTCATAACTGGATACATATAACACAAGACAAAGTTTTAATCTGGCAGTATGGTATTGTTGTTGCTAACAAGAGGACAAGGTCCTATCCTTCAGACCCTGTTTATCTAGGCTTTCCTGCGCCCAGCACAGGCTAGTTTTTTCCCTCTCACCTTGAGTCCCAAAAGCTGCTGGAAGATGCCATCACACAAAATGCCAAGAAATGGCACTGGTTATTGTGAGAAGACTGGAGGGATACTTCCCAGTCACACTGTATTTCAACAGACATACCATATGTTTAAGGTGGGGGTCTTTTTTTTATGTCTGCATACTCATACTGATCCTAGCTGCTGGTTTAGAAACTGGCTCAGTCGGGGAGTTGTAGACGCCTTGGTGTTCCCATTGATGCTATTCATTTTTTTGCTCTGCGCACTAATACAATGTCTTCAGTTGTTTCTTTACCTGAATTATCAAGATAAAGCATTTTCATGCTCCTATCAGGCTTACCGCCTCCTGGGGCCCATGGGCTCAGGCTCTATAGGACGCACAGCTGTAGCTGATATGAGATGGATTTGCAGAGCCGGTGTAAGGCAACACTGCAAAGGTTGTAAGTGGCCCCTCTAACTCCACCACATTGCACTTCGATTACTCAAGATGTTTCTCTGCCTCACTGCGTGCAATAGCTTTTGGTGTGGTACAATAGGAACGGCAGAGCCTCAAAAAGCTGTGTGGATCTAAGGGGCCAGCTGGTTCTGCACTCCCTCACTTGGCTTTATCAGTAGAAATTCCTTCCTCGCTGATCGAATGACCAAGGGAAAATTATCTCTTTTTAAAACAGTTCACATTTCTTTGGATTCAGTTTCAAATTGGCATTCTTAAGCTTATCACAGACCATTTATAAATGCACTAGTTCCTGACTGAAAGATTTAGCATGTACCAGATTTGTTATCCGTCTCAGACAAACAGTCTGAAAGAGGCACATGCCATACAGTACATTCTCCATGAGCCATTTAAAGGTAGCAAGAGCACTGCATAATCTAGAGAACATTATTTAAAATTGACAGAACCTTTACCCTGTCACAAAAGCAGCTGCCTTCTGGGGCTTTTGTACTTACTTCCATGTTCCTCTACCCACTTAAGATCAGTGTAGAAATCCAGCTAACCTTTCTGTAACATCAAAAATATCCAAGCACTAGTCAAAACTCTCTCTGATCCAGTGTGGCTCAGGCACAAAAGCTGCACTTGGTCTCAACTTCCTGAACGGAATGAGAATCAAATGACAGGTGGCAATTGCTTGGTTCACTCTTTAAATCTCCTTGTCTCCCCCATTTACCCAGGATCATGACCTCAGTAGTTGTTCAGGTTTTTCCTTGGCTTCTCTTTCTCTCTGTGCTTCAGTGCTATGTTTCTGTTCTCTCTCTCTGATTGACCTTTTTTATTCTTTCTACTACAGCGATACACAGTGCTACCAGTATGTGTCTTGTCTGAAACAGTGGGATTGTCTGTGTGATTTGGATGAAGGCTGCTTTCGCTGTAGCTTTCCAGCATAATAGAAAATCTTCATTACTTCCTATGTTCTCCTTGATGAAGGCCTACTACTGTAGCTGACAAGGTTGGTCGGCCTGGTCCCACTTGGTGGTAGTAGGGGCTATGTATAAGATAAGATAAATATCTTAAAGTAACTTCTTAATCTTGTACCATTCCCATAGTAGTCATAGTTTTCTTTCTACAGCAACTTGTATGTTGTATGAAATGTATGAATAATAAAATCAGTTCTTTTTGCCAAAATTTCATTAAATCATCTTGGAAAGGGAAAATGACTGAGCTGTGTGCCTGAATATCTTCATATTGGTTTTGCAATGTTGCACATTGTGGCCAGCTGAAGTTGAAAACCTTCAATCAAAACATACTGACAGTGCACAGAAAAATTTTCAGAGATGATTGTACTGTTGATAGTCATAGTGATAAAATGTGCTGATAGCATTACTGTGTGATGCTACCAAACCCCTTTGTGACCTTGAAACCAAGAGAGTTTTTGTTTGGCTTCTACTCCTTCAGTTCATCAAAAGTGTAAAATAGTAAAGGTGAGTTGTCATATGTTGTTCTGAGTTGGCAGCTGCCCAAGGACAATCTGTTCCCCACGTGCTGCTGGTAGTCTTGGGTGTGGGCAGCTGCTTCACTTTCACTGTCCTCTGTGTGTGAATCTGAGCAACAAGAAAAACTGGAAGAAATTGCCTGGCCCTTTGTCACCTCCTCACCTTGAAGAGCAGCTGTTCTAACCACTGTTAGTCAAAATCCTGCCGTGTTTTGTTTGCAGGAGGCAAATGACTGACATTTTCCTTTGACAGGTCTTGTGTTTTAACCCCAGCTGGCATCTCAGCCTCACACAGCCACTTGCTCACTCTCTCTCAGTGGGATGGGGGAGAGAACTGAGCACGTAAAACCAAGAAAACTCATGGGTTGAGATAGATAGTTTAATAATGAAAGCAAAAGCTGTGGATGCAAGTAAAGCAAAACAAAACTCCTTCACCACTTCCCATGAGCTGGCAGGTGTTCACCCATCTCTATGAAAGCAGGACTCCACCACATGTAATGGTTGCTTAGGAACACAAATGCCACCACTCTGACCATCCCTCCCTTCCTTCTTCTCCCCTCCATCTCTATATGCACTATGGTATGGAATATCCCTTGGGTGAGTTGGGATCAGCTGTCTCAGCTGTGTCCCCTCCCAGTTTTTGCACACTTAGTCTCCTCATTGGTGGGGTGGTGTGAGAAGCAGAAAAGGCCCTGACACTGTGTAAGCACTGCTCAGCACTAAGGAAAACATCCCTGTTTTATCAACACTGTTTCCAGCACAAATAAAAAATGTAGCCCACACCAGCTGATGTGAAGAAAATTAACTCTATCCCAGCCCAAACCAGCACAACAGGACAACTGACTTTGTCACTGGATTTGTCTGGTCTTATCACAGGTATTTGGGTGTCTAGAGAGCGGCCCAAAACAGTACCAGCCTTGAATGAATTGTGGAAGTGGGGTAAAGTGTTTCCATCTGGGACTATATAAGTTGTTGTGGAGTCCTCTGTGCCGTACCAAGGCCCAGAGTCAGGCACATAGCCTGTACAAAATTTCTGTACCTTAGAGTCATCTCCTCTTCCCTTTGAATAGCATTACAGGATGAAGGTAAGATACGTGCTTTTCCATGCTTCTGTCCTCCAATCCAACTGTAGAGCTTCCTGACAGCTGTGCATGAAATCTCCCAGGACTACCTACTCTGAGTTGCTCTGTGATCCTACTCCCAGGCCATCTGGACAGACACTGGCTCTAGCTGGTTATGGTCTCCACTCAGGAGACCAGGGAGAAGGCAAGGAGGTGCTCACATTTGCTGCTTGTACAGTGTCAGGATACAGCACATGGAAATCTGGGAACTCCAAAGCCCCCCAGCTTCCAGCTTGGGAGAGACAGGCAGAGTAGGCCTGATGCTTTGTCCAGCATCACAAGGGCAGAGGGACTTGGGACTGAGAATTCTTTCTTTGCTGTCTGTATTCCTGCAATAGACCGAATTGCAGCAGCGGGACTCATCTGATCTCTCTGGGTGCATTTGCCATTTTTCCTGTGTTTTCTCAGAGGAGTTAATGGATTTTCCCCCCCTCAGAAGTCACTGAAGCTATTAGGTACAGCACAGCTGAGCTATGTAACAGCTGTTTTTCTGTAACCCTGGAAGTTTCATCACTTCATTAGAAAGAGACTGAGATTTCAGGTAGACTTTATAATTTTATTTTCTATAAGAAAACAAACACTAAGTAAAGCATGTCTTGTTTGCAGTATTGGCTGCCACCAGTTCTTTTATTTTTTCCTAAAAGATTTAGAAATAAGACAAAAATAACCAAGAAAACCCCTACCCTAAGCTACAGAATCCCAACTAATAACACTGAAAAAGAAGTTGATAATATTGATCCCTTGTGTACTGGTAGTTAAACTTCAAAAATCAATTGAGAGGAAAGCTTAACTGGCCTTTCTGTAGTTTCAAAAAGCAAACCTAAATCCCAGATGTAGAATTTTTACAGCTATAAATATAGGGGATGATTTTCAGACAATGTTAAAATTACTGTTTAATTCCCTTTCCTTCAGGAGAAAGCTCCTATGAGGTGCACTTGGAAAGGAATCCCTGAGTGTACTAGATATACTTCTGTGCGAACCAAGAAGTAGCTTTTCAGAGTGGTGTGCATAAGGAATGAGACCAGAGTGGTGAGCGAGGACTCCAGTTCTGCCATCACTTCTGCCTTGAGTGACTTTAAACCTTTGTCCCGTTTGTTCAGGCAAATTCAGCTCTCGACATATAAAAGCTATTCCTGTTAAGCAACTACACAAACATTGGTCTGGCAGTGGTCTCCTGAGTGTTTGTAGAAAAAAATGTTAGGTCTTGGTCCTCTAAGATACCTAGGTGAGAAATCCACATTGCTAAACATCTTTGAAGATCTAAGTGCCTGATCTTTTTCACAAAGTAAGACTTTGTGCTTCCAGCCATGTTTGTATTTCCTCCTTGTTTTGTTTTAGCCATTCAATATTGCTTTTCACTTGCTCCAGTGACTGATTCCTGGGTGATTCTCCTGCCCCAGCATTAGGGTATTTTTCAAAGAAATTTTCCATCTGGAAAAGAGAAAAAGAATTGATGTGAAGTAAATAATGCTGCTATCGGGCAAGCAGGTTTTTACAAAGACACGGTCAAGGGTAAATTTGGCTGGGAGAGATCTGTAAGCTCATGCTAGTAGCACTGGAATAGTTTTACAGTTAACTCCTGCTGCTTTACGCATTTAGAGGACAAAAAAAATTAAGTTTCCTGGCCAGAAAATCATTAAATATATTGACTTAAACCCAAGAGAACTGATGTCACCATACCTGCCAAAGCTGGAGTTCAGTGTTGTAGGTTTGGGAAATAGTTACTATTCGACCAAGGGTTCTGTCATTTATAGTGAATCTAGAAAAACAATTTAATAATGATGTTTAATGCAAAACCGTAATTATCTGAAACTTAAACTTCTAATTGTGTTACAATATAGCAGATACACTCAAATTTCAGTATTTTTTAAAACAGTTGACAAGTAGCACCCCTACATAATATCTGAGCTGTTCTTAGATATGTTTACTAATGGAGTGATCTCTCATAGTGGAGTAATTTTTTTTAAGTAATTACTGATTGTCTCAGGCTAGCAATTAGGAATATTGCTGTTTGGCAATACAAAAACCGTCCAGTTCACAGCTCTAGGCTTGCAGGTGTGCTTTCCTTCTGTGCCATCACCAAGCACTTAGAAAGGAGATGGAAGGAGAGAGAAGTCACTCAAATAGTGAGGAGCAAAGCTGAAAGGTTTGCTATTACTTCTACTGCACATCTGTGTATCTGCTGCTTGCTGTTACCATTAGAGTAAAATTTAAAAAAACCCAATTCTATACTCTGTCTTCTTGTTATGAAATCAGTCGCAAGGGTGGAGACTAGATTCAGTGATTTCCATGCAATAACCAGATTTCTACAGCCTTGGTAAAACTTTCTCTACTTGATCACTCTTTACTGGTAGTGATCATTTAGGGAAAGAATGGTTTTCAAGTTAGCAACAAAGTACTTTTTCCACAGCAAATGGATATAATTGTGCTGAATAAGCTTTCGGTTTTCATTTTGCAAAGGCCAGTGATTATAGCTGTATAATGAAAACACAGAAAAGCATGGCATGTAACAAGATTTACAGGTGGATGTAGTTTCCAATGAGTTCATTGGAGTACCTGTCAACTAAGTACTGCCAGTTCAGTCGTATCCAGTCCCAGGCCATTGTTTTCCCATAGATGTTATATGAGATGTATCTCAGAACTGTGAACACATCTTGGCTTTTGATGAAGCTGGTGTTGTAAATATATTTCAGATACCTAAGGGAAATGCCATAAGAATCAATGAGAGCCATTTCCAAACATGAACATTATTTTTTTCCTACAGCATTTAAAAGGTAAAGTACACAGATTTAAAACATAACTGTGTCAAGAGATAAATGTATTGAAAGAAATCTTAGTTACGAATCTCTTTAGCAAAGTAGGTAGAGTTTATGTCTCTACTTGAAAATAGCCAAACCCCATCATTATTCCTATATTTTAATGAAGTAGAGAAAACAAGACTGGATCAGTTAGTAGTTCAGTCTGTTCAGCCAAGCACCAAAAAAGTAGTAGTCCAGACTTTAAAGAAAGATATTACAGAGACCATGAATACATGCATACATGCACAGGCGGCTTGCTCACACTGACATCTGTGCTGCTTGTTTGGAAACTTTTATCCATTCAAAATTAAAATTCATTTGGGCAGAGCATGCCTGCAAGTGCTGCAGTTATACTTCCAGTTACGGCACAGATGGTTTTGACTGACAGGGTGAAGCACACGTTTGCAGGGAGATGAGTAGCATGGTCATGGATTCACAGCAGCAGCTGTAGAACACCCTTTCAGGCTGTATTGTGTTGGGATTAAGGATTGTCTTCGTTTTTCCTATATGCAATGGACAATTTTGTTCAATCTGTTTGCTCTTTCCTCCTTGCTTGTTATTTTAATAGTAAATTAAGAGATAAGCTTTCCCTGCTTTAGGAGGGATTTTTTTTTTTCTGCAAATATAGGCTGATCTAGCTAATTAATTCTAATAATGTCTTAATCATGTCAGCCATTAGTTAATTTAATGGCTTTAGATTATGGCTGTTGTGGTCACAAGAATTTAGGAATGCAGCTGCTTCCTACTCTTATTTCAATTACTCTAACTCTTATATTTACTCTTCCTGAATCTACTATACTTCCTTTTTTCATCTCCTTTAAACTTGGAACTCTTTCAAGCAGAGACTGCTCCACGTTATGATATTTAGATAGGGCTCCAACAGAGTAGTGAAGCCCTGGTGTAGATGTTTGCTTGCATGTCTGCTACATGATACAACAACATGCGCAGTTGTCTGATAAGCTTAAAGTAGCTGGTGTGCCTGTGCAGAGCTGGTGAGATACTTGCCCAGTCTGACAGCTGGACCAGTCTGGGGCAGTATCCAGACTCCTGATCATTGCCATAACAGCATGAATTCAGTATTTTTGGTTCTAGCTTGAGTACTTCTGCACAGCACCACAGGGAGCATTTGCAAGTTCACGTGGATGCCTTCATAGGACTGTTAATAACAATTGCTCAAGGCTGTTTGCCTAATTTTAGCCGTTTTGAAGGTAGACATCTAGGCTAAGCCAACTGGAGCCAATGGGGAGTGACTGACAACACCTGAAAGCAATTCTTTCCATCGATTTTAAGCCCCTTTCCTGGTCTGGGCTAAGCAGTGCTTTGTAGGTCCGACCTCCCTTCACTGATTAAAGAGGAAATGGATGACTCATTTACTTCTGATGCTTAACTATTAAGCAACTAAAATTGCACAGAGTAAATGCACTATTGCAAGAGCTGAAGGTTGTTGATTGTGTGCAGCAACTACCATGTCTTTAATATCTTTCCGCTAAAAGAACAAGGCTTTTTTCCTGCTGTAGTACAGTCTCAGAGGGGCATGTTAGATAACTGGTCTTGAAAATGTGTTGTATACCTCATGCTGTAATCTGACCAAAATGACAGCACAGAAGAGAGGAAGAGGGGAATGAGCAAACAGCGACCAGTTGCTTCTGTAGGAAAAGAGAAATCTATGTATGTTTAAATCACCTGTCCAAAAGGGTGATGTTCCTCACTGATGCCAGGCCATACAGCAGCTTTTCTTTTTCTTGGGCTAATGAAGTTTCTTGGTATTTCTCGAACATGTAATTCCATGATGTCTCATTGGCTGAGTTCTGCATCCCATAGCGATATACTATGAGTCGGAGATTTGGAGCAATACTAAAATAAAGAAACAGTACTTAAACATTCTTCCTCCTTTCCAACTTGAGATCAGTGACCCAGTCACAGGCTGTGTTCTCACAAATCACAAAAGATGTGAGCACTCACGTTTCTCCTTGTAACCATCTATTGAAGAGCTGAGAAGCGTTGTTCAAAGATTCTGCGTCATTCATACTGCAGGCAAAGTCTAGAACAGATGCACGAAGAAGCCTTGGAAAGAGAGAGAGAGAGGGAGAGAGATATTTTCCTACTGCTAACTATTCTTTGAATGCTTCAGTAACATGAGAAGGAAAAAATAAAGATTGTCCCACCTCTGCAAATGGTCTCCAGTATCCTCCCAGCTCAGTTGATCCACAATTGGTTTTACCAGACTGCGAAAATATCTCTGAGGTAGAAAAAGGGTGTTGTTACTTGTGTAGATTTCTTAATAAACAATATATTTAATTTCATAGTTTATTCTCCTTCATTTTTTCCCAGAACTAGCATCTCTTGAATGAAAAGTAATATGAACAGGCACACACACAACCTTTCCAGATCCCCATAGCATGCCAAGTCTGAATGCCTGCAATAGTGATGTGCAGATACGACAAAGCCAGCCTGCTTCTCTCCAGCCTTGTCTGTGCTCCCAGATGAAGGCTGGGGTACAGCAAGGACACACTGCCACAGCTGCTTTCCAGAGATGACAGAGAGTTCAGGACATACTTTAGTGACCATTAAATCATGTTCAGTATTTTAGGTCAGCTAACAAACCTGCTCACTGCCACATGGAAATATAGCCATCCTTGGTGCTGA
Organism: Oriolus oriolus; assembly: GCA_013400235.1. Classification (NCBI taxonomy): domain Eukaryota; kingdom Metazoa; phylum Chordata; class Aves; order Passeriformes; family Corvidae; genus Oriolus; species Oriolus oriolus. The sequence continues at coordinate 127,332 of VXBT01002978.1, forward strand.
GGACAGGTGTCAGAGATTTTGCTGCCCTATACATATTTCTTTATTGAATGCAGGACAGCCTTGACTAATAAATATCTGTAACATGCCTTATGGTGACAGATTATAAGAATAATTAGGCATAATTTCTTTTCTCCAAGTGCATGGTCCTGAATGCAGAATCCAGGTAATTCAGATACCACCACTAAGCAGTGTTTAGTGGGGTTTTTTTAAGAGAACAGTAATGAAAAGTAAATCTTAATAGTTCAGCAATGCTGAAAATCACTGTAACTTCAGTATTATTCTTGTTAGAGATTCTGAACTATCAGATTCAGTGGTCCCAAGCTGGATTGGCTTTTATTTTGCTTCATCACCTGAAACAGGGGATAGAGATTTGTATCATCTTCAAGCATGTTCGCGAGGTAAGTTACAGCTGATATAGCTCTATGCCAAGGTAAATACTCTGTTTCGTTTTTTAGGTATTTTGTGAGCTCCAGGGGAACAGAGTAATTCACAAGTCCAGGTCTGTGGAAGGAGAAAACATAACTTCAGTTATTTTAATGAATTTGAAGAACTTGCTTCTTCAAAGATATTAGATTTACTATTTACTCTAGAAGGCCTGAAATAGTAAAGTTTGTGAGGGAGAAAGTAGTCTGTAATGTAACTTGGAAGGTGTTTTCCAAACAGATAACCAAGGATCACTGTCGATCTATGCCTAATTGTAGGGGCTGTGCTGTGTGAGAAGACTGTTCATATTGTGCAGCAGCCCAGTGTGCCTAGAAGTGGGCAGCCCTTAACTTACTACATTAATATTATAAAAAGGAAAGGAATTGCTGGCTGGAGACATCCTGAAAGGCTAAGGAGACTTAGACTTAGAGGCTGTTACAGATTGCCTAAAATTTATCTGTGTCAGCATAGCTGGGCACAAGATCTAGAAGTTCCCACGCAAGTTTCTAAACAAAACAGCAGAGGTGGTAGCTACCCAAGGCCTTGGTATGCATTGTAGGCATGCCTCTGCTTTTCTGGATACCTGACTTCTTCTGGAGTGCTACTATTATTGTTAATTATATGGAGAAAACACCCCTTTCTAAGACCTGTGCAATTAAAGCCTTTTTTTCTTGCCATGGTACTGAAAGGGAGCACTTCTCTTGATTGCATTGGTAATGCAAGTTGCCCATGCATACTTAAATGCACCCCTTTTGGAGGACAAGATAAAGCAAGAAAGAATTAAGGCTCGTACCAAATTCAGATAATTTCTTTCAACCACCTGGGTTGTGTGAATTCTAATTGTTAGGCAACAGAAAGCGAAAAACTTGCATTGAAATCTCTGCAGGAAATTAGTTTACCTTGCTAAAGAAAAAGCGTCATCCAAAATCCCTGCGCGATCAGCAGCTGTAAAGTCCTGTGTGAAAAGAGGAAAAGAGGGATCAAGAATATACAGATTATTTGCAGAAAAAACCCTGCCTCTACAGACCTCTTATAAGAGACCCACCAGACAGGTTAGACATTATGCCACTTACTTTGTGGTTCTGGAGCAGAAGAGTGCTTAACCTGGCCCAGTTTTGACTATCATAATTCACCCGAAAGAATCCAATGTGGTCTGGATTAACATTCAGAAAAGTATCAGGAGAACCTGCTATTGTAATTCCTACAAAACAAACAAACAGTGATTGGTTTGTGCACCTTCTATGACATACAACTCACTGGAGATTCCTTGACTCCAAAAGTATTATATGGTTTTAATGGATATCAAAATAAATTTTAATTTTATTTATTTCATTATTTATTTCTAAATGGCTCTGAGTAAAGATGAGTTATTACAGATTTTGATGTATGCCAGCACTTGTCTTAGAACAATGAATTGTGGTAATTACTTGGGCCAGCTAGTTTGTTAAATTTAAAATGGAGATCGTTGTGAGTGGGGTGAGGATGGTGAGATTTAGTGTTATTGTAAGAAGTAAAAATTGCAAAGAAGCAGTTCTCGCAAATATATATTTTAAAGGTTTTTCATCCTCATGTGCACTATTAAGGTTCTCATATTCTATCCTCCATTAGTTTCATTCTTAAGTTTGTTTCAACTAACTTTAACTTTTCTTTCCTGTACTTTTCTTTGATTCTATTTTTGTAGCTATTGATAAAGGATTTACAAAATAGGCTGGGACTTTATGCAAGCACTCATGTTTAAGGATTTTTCCATTTAAAATGAATACTTGAAAAAATGTTCCTTTCTCAGAAGATTGTCCTGGTCCAGTTGGTGATGCTACTTATGAAAATTTTTCTATTTCCCATTGAAAACAGTGGTCTTCCATCTGTGGTTTGAGGGTGGCTGTAATCAAAAGCATGTTTCTGTTTGGATGATACATACAAAGTATTTCTAAAGGCATTTTTCCCTACAGTTGCTGTTTGCCCTGCAAGACAGAAATTTTGTGGATGTAGAAGTAAGCATCTGATCAAGACTTTGCAGGCTTTGTGAAGTTAATAGCCCCTTGCAGCCCACCTTAATATCATGCGGAAATCAGAGAAAGAAAATTTCTTCATTTTAACTGCTGAATTGTATCATGACATAAGATGTTTTTTGTTTGCTTTTGCATGAGTACTGAAAGCAACCAGGTAAAAGAAACCCCAGAACAAAAGACAAATTACATTTTAAATAAGTAACAAACAACTACAAGAAAAGATGGGGTGACTGTAAGATTTCTGAAATTCAGTGGGATGTAATTTAAAATCTGAAAAATGTCAATAATTTCCCCCCACATTTTTGTCCACTGGAGGTGTAGAACAAGAAATTCAGATTTGACTGCATAATAGAACAATGATCAAAAATACCCATTAGGAATTTTCTCAGTTCTGAAATCAGCATTAGAAAAGGTGATTAATCATTTGTAGTTCTTTTTCTTCAACTGAACTCAAATTGCCAATTTACTGTGCCACAGAAGCATTTATCAGCCTCCCACTTGACCTCTTTTCTTGGACTGGACAACAGCCATATCTAAGCCAAACTGATTTTAGCACATTATAATTAAGAGTGCATAGATGTTTCCTTGAATAGGACTGTATTTAAACAGATGCTTAAGCACTATACTGAAACTGAGCCTAAATTGACATAATGTTTGTATAGAGGAAATAGTAATCTTATCACTGAAATTACTAGTAACTGCAGTACAACCAAGCTGTGTGCTAGCTCTCAGATCTGAAAACTGGAAAGTATGAAAGTTCATTCTGTGTTCTGTTTCTTGTAAAAGATATTGAAAAGTTTTATCCATTCATTATCCTAAGAAGAAGACATTTACCTGTAGAATCTGATGCGTTGTAGAAAGTATAATTTGATGAACCCCCAAGCTTCCATTTGACTGGTATATTCCATTTATAGCTGAAATTATTTAATGAGGAAGAAAATCAAATGACATTTGAAAGCAAGTGGTACAAACTCCCCTCCAGTATGTCTTTGTTTGTTTGTTTCAGTGCTTGCCTCTTGTTTTATGAAGCCAACCATGTGTTTATATACAGATATATTTACTAAATAACATGTCAGGCAATAATCTAGCAGAATACAAAGCAATTAATTTAGTAAAAGATGATTAGATGTGAATAATTGGTGTCAGTGTTAATGTTGATGTGTCTAGGGCTTTGTGCAGACACTAGTTAATCTTTTGCAATGCTGACTTGAAATAAATGGTTAAGTATCACAAAACTTTTTTTAAAGATTGAAAAAATGCAAAAGTTTAAACAACCACTGTGATACAGTTAATAGGACCTCTTGCCTTTTCCAGCCTGTTTTTCTTCTCCTAGACAACCCTAATTCCTTCATTATAAAGCACTGGGAGCCAAATGTAATCTTACCTCTTGCTCTTCAGCTTCCTATATACCTTTATTGGGTAGGTGCAGATTGCTCAGTCTGAGCATTGACAAATATGCTCCAATACAGTATCCCACTTGTCTTGAACAGGCCACATAAGAGCCCAAGATGGCTCACTTTGACTGGATATCTTCTACATGGGTAAAATTAAGCAATATGATCCTCAGTAAAACGGGGGGAAAATAGCTCTTGATGAGGATTAATGACATTTATACATGACCATCTACTTCCCAGTAACTCATGGTTTTGACATGCAGAGAAGACCCTGTATTGTATGTGAAGACTCTGTGATATATTATAGATCCTATGCCATATAGAAAGGAATAAACTACTGTGGTATAAAATACTTGGATCACAGTATCTGATTTCTGGACAGCGACAATTTTGTGGCAGTTTTCTTAGTCTGAGAGACTGTAATTTGCAGTGATGCAACAGATGACTTCCAATAATCTGAACTGTGTGTGGAATCAGGTTTCCTGAGAGATCTTGTCCAATTTTACTCAGCTCTGTTTGAGAAAGAAACCCTGAGACAAAGGGTTGACGTTGTTTTAAGTTTGCAGTATTTGTCTCTAACTTCCTCCTGGCTTCCTTTAAAAAAAATGCTGAGAATAAGTTTAGCAAGAATGAGTAAAATGCTATCTATGTGTATGTGAGATGAAGAGGGTAAATGTACAGTATTTCTACCTGGAGTGAATCGACATTTGCAGTAGGAACTTACCCAAGATCAGAAGGAGGATGAGAAGCATTTGCATTGGGATCCAAAAGAAAACGTTTCTGTGTGAATACTGAGTTATCTCCCATCTCCAAAACAGGGTAGCCCATCTGCCTAGTCCATGTATCCATTACTTCTTTCACAGATTTATTACTTGCCTATGAATGATGGAAGAAGGTTGCAGTGAAAATGGAAATTCAGTCCTAAGAGGGAAAAAACCTATCTCTGGTATTAAGAAAAAGAAGAATAGAAAGGAGCAGAGGAAAGAGCAGGTTCAGAACAAAAAATCCTCCATTAAATCCTTTTATGGTGCCTGTCAATTGAAGAAAGAAATGAGTTGGAAACGTGAACACAGACAAGAAATGAGAAATGTGTAGGCAGGAGACTGGCCAACAACACGGACAAGAAATACTGAGGAACCTTTGAGGCCTCTTGCATGCTCTAAGATCTCTCCATTTTTTTCTGACAGAAAAACTGAACAGGACAGAAAGGACACACGGGAGATTTTTCAAAGCCAGAAGCCTCCTTGCAGTGTGTCCTGTTTTGAGTGCGAGGGAAGAGCCAGTATTAAACACCAGCAGCTGCACCAATGTAAAATTTGATCCATTCTGTGAACCATGAACATCTGTCCTAGGAACTGGAGCTCAAGAAAGCTGTCACTACCTCCCCAGGATGCCACCTGTGAGGGAAGTGAGCTACGGTCACTTCTTGTGTTTCCTTCTCCAGATGAGGTAGATAATGTGAAGATGCAGAGCACTAGAGAGAGAAAGTAGGAAGTTCTGAGCAGGAAGAAGTCTGGGACCAAGAAGACAGGAACTAGAAAAGGGACACAAAAGCACTGTGTGAGTGTCCACAGGGTTGGAAGAAAAGGAAATAATATCAAGGAAGAACCTGGCAGTATGCAGGTGGGCTTTTTGGGGATAATGAGATAGATGGGAAAAAAAAGTCCAGCCTCAAGGAACAGGAAAGATCAGAAAATGGTGGCACACATGATGACCCAACTGGGACTCAGAAGCTAGAGAGGGAGATAAACACCAAAATTAAATGGGAGTTGATGCTACTGAGAGCTTTCAAACACCTGAATCTTGATAAAGAAGAGAGAGTATGGGGTGCATGTGTGTGGTAGATGAGAGGTGTTTTCACACATAAATGAGTTTGAGTTGTGGGGGAATGTTTCAGTAGCAGGCTGTTTGTTAGCAAGGCTTCCTTTCTTGTTTCTTTTTCCACTCCCACAGTCTTATGCCAAAAAAAAAAAAAGAAGATAAAATAATATATATTTGCTAGAAATAAGATATATTGGAATATACTGGGAAGCTGCCTAGCTTGTAATCTCTCATTGAATGAAGAGCTACAGAATATAAAACATTTGAGAAACTGAAATCAGTGGGTGAGACATGAAACATTTTTTAACAAGGGTTTGGGTGGATGCTAAACATACCTCTTCCAGAGCTTCCCAAAATTGTTGTGTCTTCGCATTCTGGAAATGGTATTTCTTCAAATATGCCTAGAGAGAGGTAGAAGAAGAAGACTCTGAAAATACTGTCAGTGTTTCTTCTTTGCCTATGAAAACAATACACATATTCAGTTTTACAGGGGTACAGAGAGCACCTCTCAGTTGCACAAAGTATCCACACATGGGCAGTAGTGTTGTGAGCGGGAGATGAAATGGATCAGCATTCAGCTGATGAAGTTCCTTTGCTGTCCAATGCATCCCATGACACCAAAAGTCAGCCTTTTCCACAGTGACTTGTTAGTATGAAATAAATTTGTCCTTGAAGAGTTCTTTGTGTTTTGTTTGAATGGACACCACTGTACCCTTTTGCAAATTTCTGACTTATGTAAGAGGTTGTTTAGCAGGAGGAAGATATTTCATGAGATTTCACTACCTGTGGACTCAGAGTGGAAGTAGGGAAGTCTAGTCACCTCCAAGTTTTGATCAAAACGACTGTTACAAGGAGTAATGGTATTCAGCAAAGAGTTTGAAACGCCTAAACCTTATTCCTATCCTGCGTCTTCCCTGGCTGCTCGGCGGGTGTTTTCCTCCCCTGCCACCTGCTCCTGGTGATGTTCAGTCAGTAGATGGTGCTGTTTGTTTCGCTGTTGGCCACAGCTGCCTACATTAGTGCTCTTGAAGGCTCTGCAGCAGGGAAGGGTTAGGCTCTCGGGGACAAGGTGGCTGTATTTTCCTATCTTAGGTAACTATTCTGATTGAATATATGAAAGGGGAAGTACAGGAAAACACAACTGTCTTGTAACAGCCCATAAGAGAGAGAAGTAAGAACAAATGTGGTAAGCCTGCACTGCAGCTCTTGTAACCAATGTCAGTTCACAGGAAAGGACAGACTATTGTTCTCCTTTCTTCCATTTTGTCTTTCCATAATTTTGTAGCACCATGTTTTTCCTCTAAAAGAAAGGACTATGAACTGTGCAGTATATATACCTTTTCTTCTCCTTATTACCTTGACTTTCTAGGGCTGGGTGTCTCTGCATCAGGGCACGGATGAGCTCATGCCTCTAAGAGTGTCCCTACATAGCAAGCTGCATTGGAGGATCCTGGCAACAGGAAGCTGCAGACACACTTTACAGCGGAATGAGAGGATCCCAGCTGACAACAGGATAACAGTGGGGTGGAGGAGGCTCTTCCACTAAAAGCTGTCAGGAATCTAGGTCCTCACTGTCCGGCTATCAAATCTTAATGCAGTTCACATTCCTGCTTCTGTGGGAGCATGGAACTTCTTCCTCTCCATGTTGTCCACTCAGTACTGAAATGCACTAGGTACTTTTGCTACTAATACCAGGATCTCTGATATTTAGTTTTTGAATAATGGTTTTGCTACTGTCACATGAAGATGGGCTGTATTTCTGGCAGGTTTTGGTGCCACCTTTACCTGACAGCCTTTCTGGAAGAGGTCTGGTGTAATCCAGTCTTGAATCATTCTGAGGATCGATGCACCCTGAGGACAAAGGGAAAGGGGAGAAGGTCAACACACAGTGCTCTAACACTTATTTCTGTTCATCTAAAAAGCAACATGTGAACGAGCATTTTATAAGGCAAAAATAGAAACCATCCATCAGACTAAGGAAGTGGTTTTTCTAATTCCTTTGTGGGATGGCATGCCTGTCTGGTGGAGCTTAAATCTCGGTATGAGAATCAGTCTTTAGCTGTGATCAGACACTTGTTTCTGTGTTCAGCTCCCGAGCCCTGCTGCTGCAGGTTACTGTCCTGCCACTCTACCAGTTTGTGTGAGCAGGGCTCCCTGTTCCGTGTTGAACAGGACAAGGGCAAGGGCAGCTGGGGACTACCCCTGTTAGGGGAACAGCCTGAGAGAGGCAGTGACTTCAGTTGCACACACCACAGGAAGGGAACTCTAAAAATGCTACAGTTCTAAAAGTCTGGGGCTTTACATGTTGGGTATGCCATCTCAAGATAAGGAATGAGATTTGCTGAGGACTGGTTTAAGAGCTCTGGCTCCTGAAACAGGGTAGAACTGGGATCAGAGTAGCTACCTCCTTGGGTGTCACAGAAAACACCAAACAATTAGGACTCTGAAAGAAGAAAGAAACAAAAGGAAGACAGGAGAGAGAAGCAGGAGAGCCATGTGGAACAAAGAACAGAGTGTGCACAAAATGATGAAGAAAAAAAAAGTAGTACAAACTCAATCTAAGATGCAAAATATGATTTTAGGATTAGCAGGTTTTCATTTTCTGAGCTAAATCAAGGGGCAGTTGAGAGCCTAATGCTATGAATGGTTTAAAAATCCAGTTGTCCCATGAAAACAAGAATATTATCTGAATTCTCAGTAAATCCTGTTTCCTCTATTTATGTGTCTGAGAATAACGACTGGATGAGTCATGGCAGAGGGACTGTTCGAACAGATATGCCTCAAACTGCTTTCCAGGCTATTGTTGGACAGTCAAGGTGGTCAGCAGATGACTGTTTTCCGATACAGAAATCTGATGTGTTTGCCATGTAATACAATCAAAAACAATTCAGTAACATTTAGAACAGATACCCATTAGTGGTAATCATAAGGCTGCTTATGCTCAGTGGTGATCACACAGCCACATGTATGCTCTGGGGAACCTCAGTTCCTCAGCTTTGTCCATCAGCCACTTCTTATCTGGTATCACCTCTCATAAACCATCCCCTCCCATTTATATTAAAAGCCAAAGTAGAAACAGACATTTATACATGCATTTGGTAACAATGGAGACTTATCTGGCTTTAAATTGTAATGTATAGTTAGTCACTTGCACCTTCTACCATTGTGTTTCAGTCTCTGCGCTTACTCTTGTCATTCCTCTGTAGTCCATGATGGAGTGTGTTTGAGAAAAACTCATCCTAACAAGAATCACTGATTATAGGAATGCCAGTATTTTAATAACTTTCCTTTCTTACATTTGGGGAGGCTCAGGAAAGTGACCTCAATTTGAATAGCTGATGTTCTCTGATGAGGGTATAGAGGGGAGTCTTTTATCAACACCCACATAATTTCATAGGAATTGCCAAGTACATGACAAGATTTGTTTGTGGCAGAAATGTGGAACATGAATCCTAAACTTCTGTAGCTGGGAAGTTCCAAAAATGTGAGGGTCCAAGAGAAAATTTCCAACAGAACTTATTTAAGACAAAAAGTATCACTGTTACTTTAGTAAAACCTGTCAAATTAAGACAGAGGATTAAACTGGGAAAGAGATGAGATGCAAATACTTTTAAAAAGCAGATTAAAACAATTATATACATTAATTATTTACTCACCAGCTCTACTCTAGTAGAGCTTTCCTAGGCATATAATGCCCTACCAATCACACAGCAGTTAGAGGACCTCTTACAGAATACGCTGCAATGACTCCATAGACCCTTAGGCAATTCATTAGAGTTTTAGGATTGTATAAGCCCTCTGATTGTTCTGGTAAGACTAACAGAGAGCATTCCAAATTATGCTTTATTTGTTTAGTGATGAGTATTATCATGAGAAGATTGTTTTTATAAGAAAAATGCAAAAGAGAAGCCAAAATAAAGCCAAAAAGAAACAAGTTAATTTTGTCACGCTTTTATATATAAATACCAACAGTAATTTGAGCTAAATCTACGCAAAGACTTTCTCTTTCAAGCCAAATTATAACCCAAGCCAAATTATATCCCAAGCAAACTGTTCCCAAACAATGCACAAGTCCTCAAGTGTTTTCGCTTAAAAAAAAAATGAGTTCATGTAGCAATTATCTAGGCACAAAGAGATGAGTAAAATTTTTTTTCTCCATTGTTTTTCCGATCCTGAAAAAGTATGTCTCTTGCTTAGCTCACCACTAAAATTTTGATCCAGAGTATTTGATTTAGCTCTGTGTATTTCATGACTTTTGTTAGTTTGATTTAAAAACTGTTACACAATGCAGGTTTTTACATGGTTTATGATTTGACTGTGAGGCATTTATGATGCAATAAATACTGGCTGTATTGCTGGATAGAGGATTTAACAATTGAAAACAGAAAACTGATGGATATGGATAAAGTCTAGCTAATAAAAGTAGTGTCTACTGTTACAGACTGTAGCACAGCTAAAGCTAAAGTCAATGCAATATATACTTTATGTTTAGCTGATAATGGGAGCTTGGAGGGAAAGCAACAAGCAGTATTTAATAATGGTGGATTTTGTGTGTTCAGTGGAAGCGTGTTATGGCATCAGGTAGGGAACACTGACAGTGTCATACAAAAAGCTGCCAATAAAAATAGGGTGTATCAGGTTCAGAAGCAGCATGGGAGATGGCTTTGAGGAGAAGAGTGAACAGAGTGCCAGCTCCTTCCTTGCCTCGGTGGCATTTGTGGTGGTGAGAGGGAAGGGAGACAGGGGTGTTTCCTCCTGTCCTTCTTCAGGCTTGTCTCTTGATGTACTGCAGAAAATAACTGGAGGGAACGGTGTTGTTGGGGCCCCTGAGTCAAGAGACTGCCTGGTTAGATACAGGAGGGACACCTGCTTTGTTCCATGTCTAAGGCTTTTCTAAGGACAAATTGGCTTTGGCTACATCTGACACGGAGGGGGACAAGCTGGCCTCAACCCCCTGGGCTGGGTCTTCAAAGTGGTGGTCCTCAGCACGGCTGCTGATGTCCCTCACGCTCTGGACTTCACAGCACTTTCCCGCAAGCGCTGAGCTCCGGGCTGCTGCTCCACACAGCAAGTACTACCAGAGGCCATGGGCTCCAGAAGGCCTCTGTGTGCCTTGACAACAGTTGGGAATGTCCCAGAACAAAGATCTGCACAGACACAGCTCAGGTGAATTAGGAGTCTTAATTATGAGCACCCCTGACTTTTATCTCCTCTCCAAAGCTGCCACTTTGCATCCAAAGCCACAACAGGAGGATATCCTACCTTACTGTAGGATATCCCATCAAACACAGAGGTGATTTCAGCTGGAGATGACACATCGACTACAACTGGGTGGGAAGACAGCAAAGAGTCATCCTTCAGTACAGGAAGCACATCATCAATTAAAACCTGTTCAAGCTGAGAAAGGGAAGACATTAGAATAGGAACAAAGGCAGGAGTATTTGTCTATTTCTCAAATAAGTAGCTTGAACTGTACTTCTCTAGGCAATTTGAAATGGAATGAAATTTCATGCCCTTTAAAGAAGGACTTGCAAACTTTTACTTTACATCTGAGAGGGGAGGGAAATAATTTTTCCTTAACTAAAATAAATTGCCTTTTGCAGATCCTGTTTTCCTGTGTGTATCATAACACAGACGCACCCATCCCACCCTCCCTTGCCCCCAGTAGGCAAAAAGAGTAGACTGTGTTACCAGTTTCAGAAGTGTGACAATATTCACAAAGCATTATGGTCTCCTCTTGCAAAAATGGAGCTAGATAGGAAGGGAGGGAGGGAAAAAGGTAGCAGCGTTCCCCATCCCAAGGCTTATAATGTTTTTTTAAAGTGATTTTCATTTTTTGAAAAAGATGAAGTAGCCAGCAGTGAAAATCCCCTTGCTTCCTAATCAATATTGACCAAACAAGACTAAAATTCAATTTAGCTTTCCTCTTATAATACTTACTAGGATAACATTGAAATGTCTTAGATGAACATAGTATCTAGACACAAAACCATCTTTTAAATTTTAAACTCAGTAATTAGAATTTTTCTTACATAGTTAGGACCCCAGATCTTCTACTTTAAAGTGTAAAAGTGACCCAGGAATGATTTTGTTCTCAGCCTCTCCACAGGGAGAGTGGCAGGGAAAGCAGAAAGTAGGCACTGCCTGCTTCTGAAGTCACCAGGTTCAGGGGATAGTAGATTTCAACAGGCTCAACCCATGCCAAACCTACTCTGCTCCCTTCCACTGGCATATGTTGTATATGTCCTAGTACCCAGAACCTCATTACACCTGGACAGCTGGGGGAAAATATGCATGCTATGTGCCATCACATCTGTTTGGGAGGGGAGGAAGGAACGAGCAGGAAAACTCCCTTTATTTACGGAGTATGATGCATATTAAAGGCTTACTTCTTTGCAACGCCCTTAAAGCGTCTGGAGTTGGCACAGTTAGCACTTTGGCCATCCACTGTCACCACCTATTTTTGCACTGCACAGAGTAGAGATTGTCTGAGTTGGAGCATTGGAAATGACACAATGCTGGCAGAAGCTGAATGGGAGTCCAGTATTTTCCTTGATAATAGCTCAAGATGTGGAGACAGGCCCAGGTTCCCAACCCTTACCAGATCAGACAACGATCCTAAGTCCCATGGAGAGAGTACAGCCCAACTAAATAAATACAGGAAAATCTCCATCCTTTAGAGTCAGACCTTTAAGCAACCCTGCAAAATTGTTAAGGCTCTGCCCAGAACCCACCTAGGTGTTATTTGCCATAATAACCAAACACTTGACTCACTTGTTAAAAAATAACTCTTCCCTGCAGACTAAAACTTCATAAAGTTAACTTTGACTAGTTCCAGACCATAATATAGGTAGGAGAAAAACTTAAACCAACTTTTTCTTTATGTTGCACCACACTATGTTAGTTTTCTATAAATATACGTTAAGTCTTCATCATCCTTGTCTAAATTTTACTCCCTTCCAAAATGTTCCTCCCAGCCCTGCCAACCCTCCACAAGGCAGAAATAATTACCATTTGCCAATCTGGTTCTGATGCATTTGTTCCCAGGAACTCAAAATAACTGGCAAATCCTTCATTTAACCACAAGTCATCCCACCAGTCCATGGTTACAATATTTCCAAACCACTACAATTATAAACATAAAGATGTAGGTTTAGATAAATAATACATGTACATTTCAGTATCTCATATCTCCATATAGAACATTCATTTGCTTACTTTTTTCCTGCTGCCAGATGAAAATTATCATAATTCTGGGGTTTGAATAGGAATTAAGGCCTTGCCTTGTGTTAAAACATCACTTTTATTATAAAATTACATATTACTGAGGAGATTGCTAATGATTCATGTGCCACTGAAAATATTTTTAGTTTCTTCCTCTTGATTTGATGATTTGTGCTTATAAGGATATGTTTTCAGACAGCCTCCAGTATATAGCTGATCCTGTTTGCCTGCCCAAAAGAGACATCTGCACACGTAAATCAGTTTCTCTCAGACATTTTCAGACAGATTTTCATAAGCTGGCTGACAGTCTGGGCCCAAGCATCTAACTTCCTGAGAAAAATTCCAATGCAGTAGTCATGGTATTTTAAAGCTCTGATGGGGTTCAGTTTTAACATGGTATTTTGCAATAAGATTTTGAGCACATGTAGAAGATCCTGAGACTAAGTTAATGACAGTATTTTCAAGATTAAAATGTTGTGATTATATATTTTAAACACTGTAAAAGTGACTCATGTCCTAAAATATACCTGATGAACGAGCTCATGGGCTATCACAGCAGCCACTCTCTGCTTGTTGGATGTGGCTGACTCCTTGGGATCATACAGCAGGTTTGTTTCTCGGTATGTGATCAGCCCCCAGTTCTCCATAGCACCTGTCCCAAAATCTGGAATAGCTATTTTATCTGCATTGAAAGAAAGTGACAATGATTACCACTGTATCCTTTAAATCAATTAGCTTGTCCTCTCTCTGTGTGTTTACAGCCTGTTCTGCTTACCATTTGTGATTTGGGCTTACTACTGTGGACAGCAGGCTATGATCTGTGTTTAAGAAGAGAACTGGCCTACAGCAGCTGATAGCAAGTGCCCTGGCTCTGCTGAGATTAACAGAGGTAGGATCAGTTGCACTAGCTGAGGATCTGTCCTGGGAGGCGATGCTGTGCCGTCTCCCAGGAGCATATGTATCATACATTACTTAATTTTGGCTCCAGAAATTAATACTGTTGTCTGGGGATGTGCTGTAGGCAGTAAACCTCCCGAAACTATTTGTAGCATAATGAGGCATGGCATTGTTTGTCACACTGTCGTATTAAAAATATTTATTGACATGTTAACTGAAGTAAATCCCCCATGCAGTGAACAACATCTGCTTCTACGCCTGGCAATTTGTGGGGGTCACTCATTTATGGTCAGTAATCAATACAGGTTTAAATGAGAATTGCAAACTCAATTGAACTGGCATTTTCTTCTGCAAATAATGACCACAGGCTTTCTATGTGGGTTAGTGAAAAAGTACAGATGGATTTAAAACTGAATAGAATGAAAACCCCTCACCCCTCTCCAACAGAAGATAGGAATTACTTATTTTAAATTAAACACCTTGATTACAGAATCAAAGCTGGTACTTTGGCAAGGGCTTCACTGACAGTCAAAATGAGGATGCAAGGAGAAAGGTAATGCAAGAAGCCTTAAATCAGTGTGAAATACAATATTTAAATAAACCATTATGCAGAAACATACTTGATTCATCAGGTTTGACCTGGATAACTTTTAATAATGAGGGAACAACATGGTAAGCTCAGATTAGTGATCCAACAAATAGACATTCTGGGAAAAACAGTATACAATCTACAGAAGAACTTATGCTGTGACACTGCTGACCTGAAGATACCAGCCCACCCTGTCACACAGACAAGCCTTTATCCATATGCTGCCATGGCAAAGTCATCAGGCTTTCATGACAATGAAAGTTTGAATATAAAGCACAGGTGAGATATAGTACCTATTATTACTGGGGACCAGTGTGTGAAAGAAAAACATATTGTACTGGTTTCCCTAATTCAGTTGTCATTGAAATGCAATCAGATATTTATAGTAAACTCAGGTGCTGTTTAGAAATGAGGAGGTAACAATCTTTTGTTAAAGTAACGTAGGTTAGCCTGACAGGTAAGGTACAAACAGCCAACAAAAGGTTTGCACAGCATTATTGTCTTCAAAGTTTGGGGGATTTTTCCCCCCCATTATATTGTCTTGACTTGTTTGCAGTTAGTATTTTCCATCTTTTTCAGTTCATGAACCTAACTGAATTACCTCTCTAAACATCTTAGGAGGGAGAATTTCCAAAACTCTGATTGCATTCCCAACTTGATTACTGTGCATTTTCAACTGCGTGAGTCAGATCTAGAGTCCAGATATTCCAAGCTAAAGGATGCCCAAATGCACTACTTCCTATTTGCTTGTTTTGTAACCATGGGCAAAATTTGAGAGTGTGCCTGCTCTTATTTAGTCCCAGATCTTTATTTAGCCCAGCAGTAGAAACTACAAATCATATGGTGGACCACATTCATCTTTCTAAGAAGTGGATACACACCCACTTTGCACTAAGGTTAATAAATAATGTGACATACTCTGGCAGTTTGCATCTTCACTTATCTCACTGCTGACTTTTGTCCAGAAGTTCACATGGAAGTGGTACATATTTTTCTGAAACTTCTGGCTCTGTTTTAACTCATGATGGTCCTTTGCTGATGACACCAACACTTCCCTTGATTTTCCACAAGACACTTTAAAATAAACATGCCAGGACCAGTTCTTCAGTTTGGCGAACTGAACTGTGAGAACTGGTAACTAAACAGTAACTGAGACCAACTCATCGATCATAACATTTAGAAACATCTTGAACTACACTGGTACAGTTTTAAAACATCCTGACATAGAATCAGCAGTTAGCAACCAAGTGCTTTCATGCTGTTTTCCACTGAAGGACAGAGATCTGTAGGAATAACATAACCATGACACTTAATTAACCAAATGAAAAATATAAATGTTAATAATCACCTAGTTTTGGAAGAGAGTAGCTCAAATTAAAGTATTCTTCAAAGAAGTCGAATACAATTTTTGTTACATTTAGTGCATATTCTGCCGTGTGTATTTGCTGTGGCTGGGCGTAAACTCTCAGCTGTAAAATACAGAGAGACAATTAGAAAAGTTTTCAGTTAAAATGAATCAGGTGTCAAACATTGAAAAGGCATTTAGCATACATATCTGTAATACTTCAGGTTTTCTCTGAGACTGGCCTGAACACTGAATTCTGTTCCCTATCACATTTATTCAATAAAGTTTTTCAAATGTTGTACGTAAGACAGACCAAGTCAACATAATCTGTACACACTTCCCACTGTTTGTCTGAAGTGTAAAACTGGCATGACCCATGTCCAGAAGCTCACAGTGGCCAAGCCTGGAGTAGAGCTGAATGCATACCAGCCCCTACTTCCCCATGGCCTGGTTTTCTCAAGAAGGAGACCTGAGCAAGCACAGTCAAAGGGGATCCACATGTTCTGAGCAGTTCAATGATCTTGGCTGATCCCATCAGATCACTCTTTAGGAGCACAGCTGTATTGAAATGTGTCAGAAGTCCATAGCACCTTATTTTATTCAACTTCTTCCTACCTTTCCTATGTACTATCATCATAGTTTCCTCTGGTCCTTGTATGTTTGAAGATCTCAAACCTGCTGAAGACAGTGCATTTACCAGATCTGTGACTATTCTCAGACATGCTGGCCCATGCAGGTTGAGTGGCTGTTTGACCAGGACCTTGGGCCACATAGCCAACCAGCCACGGCTTTGGTGCCTTCTGGGTTGCTGTGCCCCAGGAAACGACAGGCAAAAATCAGCTCTCTCTTTTATGGCCAAGCAAGTCTGGGAAAACTGGCACGTCTGGTAGCCCTGTGTGTAATAAGTGACTGTTTCTGTGTTCCTCCTGTATATCTGAATGCAAAAAATTATATATTGAATGCTGACCTTTCTATCCCTAAAGCCTAGTGCCTGGGACTGATTTGGCTATTGTTGTCAAGCAGTAGGAAACAAGCTCTGGAGGCCTAGAGTCTTTATGGCACCCATGCCCATGATGAGGAGGCCTGCAGCTTGAAAAAAACTTTTGAGAAGTTATCTTCACATTGTGAAGACAAAGTTTGAGTTCAGAATTCATGGAGTTTCTTGGGGATCTTTCCCCAAGAATGGAGTTTCTTGGGGATCTTTGTCCCAAAGCCTGCTGGAGCTGTATGTAAGCTATTTTCTTCCCTGTACCTGAAAATCGCCAGTGTGGATGAGATTTCTATATGGAGTGAAGTTTCTGGTTTTAGGAAAACCAATCCATCTCATTCTGCCAGCTCCATGCCTCTTATGAATGGGCCACATTCATCTGACCACACTGGTGTGGCTTGTTTACTCCTTCAGTGCTGTCTTACAGCCAGGAGGTTAGGGCCCAAGCTGAGCAAAGGAGCAGGTCTATTCCAAGAACTCTTTTGGAGCCTGACAACACATTGATTTCAATACCATGAAATTACACTTCCTCCCAGTGAGGAAAGAGAGAGGAGGATGGGGAAGTGGTCAGAAATAAAGCTGGAACCAAAAAAAGAAAAAAAACACAACCAAAAAAAGCTTATGAAATTCAATTGGGAATCCATTCCAGCCAAGGGATTTCCCCCAGGGTCAGTTTTCAATTTCAGTCTGCAATTTCCACTTCTATAAGCTCTTTACCCAATTTAGCGGTCTTCAGTCCCCTAGCTGATCCATATTAATGGTTTCCAAAACCTTCAGCCTGCACTAGAACTGACTTTGTGTTTCGTTTGTATAATCTCCTCTGTGATTTTCCAAACCAGACTTTTGGTACCTGACAGATAATCAGCTCAGGAGCATTGTTTCCAGCTGTAGGCACATTTCTCACCATTGATTTCATGAATGTCTTTGTTAGGGCTTTCAGAGTGAATAGCAGAGTTTTAAAATCATTTACTATGTCATGTGAACTGCATGCTCTTGCTGTTGTTTATGAAAGTAATTTATGGATCACGTGGATACTTTCTGTCGGATGAGGGATTTATTGTTAGAAATTTACACAGCAAGCTATGGAATGTTCTTTTCAGTAGCTGGTGAATCTGAATACCTCATTGTTCAGCTGGTCTTCAAAGTTCTTGGACAGCAAACCTTGGAAAGGTTAGAAAAGTAACTTTATGATTAAAAACTCTAAAGATAGTCTGGTTTTCCTGGGGAAAAGATAATTTTTAGTGATGGATCTTACACATGTATTTTATATTGGTACAACTGTGTCCATGTTAAGAGAGAGGAAACAGTTATGATTTTAACCTCACTTAAACCCCAAGTTTTCTAGTGCAGGCAAGTCCTCAGACATTGTTTAATAAAATATGTAGTAACCAAGGCCTGAATCAGATGATGTTTCTTCAGGCAACCTCTGTACTGACACGAATACCCCTGCTTATACACACACACACTTTAATTACCATGTTTCAGTGAACACTTCCTTCTATTTAGAAAAGCTACAACCAGTCAGGAACATTGTAGCCTGTACTGTTTTGCTTGGGGAAAAAAAACAAATAGTGACCTCAGGGCCGTACTCTGGAGCGTGGCATGGACAAGTAGTGAATGTTTAACTTCTGTATGTAGAAAACAGTGTTACACACTTCTTCAGTACATTTTCTTTCCCTGCTGCACTATGTTCTGCACAAAAATCGAGACAAATTCTGATTCTTAAAGGAACTAAACTTTAGAGAATATCTACTGAGTCCAAATAGTCAAAGTCCTGTCCCTGACAATGAGCGGATCAGCTACACTGAAGAGCAATTGTTTAACAAAATTGTGTGACTGGGTGGCCTAAAAATTACTCCTGTGAATTACTGAGCCAAACAGCAGGGAACTAAGAATATTACATATCTATCTCAAACCAGGATCAATTTGCTTGTCTAAGTGTAATTTAGCTTTAGTTATTTGTCAAGTAATAATATAAGCATACAGCACGACACTAGCAAGGGCACAGAGGGAGGCCTCAGCACAGTGCTGTGACAAGAAGTCTTTGCTAAGAGCTGAATCAGAACTTGGGAGATTTCTACGAGACAGATTTCAACATCACTGAACAGCCTTAAGTAGGGAAGGATTTGATGAGTTTTTCTGGTTAAAGAAACTAAGGAAGAGCTAACTTGCTAAGGGAACAGTAGCCTGGCTAGGGTTTTATTCTAGATTCCCTGTCCATTTTTGACACTGTCTCCAGAAAATGAGGAAAGCACTGCCAGCTCATGTGAACAACAAGACCATGCGTTACATAAAGGAAGAGGAAGAAACAAGGGCATACACCCCTAGGGATCACTCTCTGTATCAGATGAGAAAAAGATCTAAACCAATAAACAATTAACAGCAGGCTGAGTATCCCAAACTAGGTTTAGGCTAAATGAGGAGTTTCTGTGGAGGGGCAGGTTGTATTACTGATTTCAGTTTGTGAATCAGTGTAATGTCTTGTGATCTCTTTATGCCTGATCACCTACACCTTCAGGAGATTTGAATCTAAGCAAGAAATGGGTTGGCCTGCCTACTGCATCTAAATGAAGGAGCTATTTTAATTTAATGGATTCAGATTCAAACTGATTCGCTTCATTAGGGCATCTGCCAAATATCCATCTGTTTAGGCAGACACTATCACTTCTATACTTACTTTTACAGAACTCACACTGGGCAGTTGCCTGTTGCCACTGTTGTAAAATAAAGCCAGCCAGTACATAATGGCACATAGCCCTGCAGTCCTGTGTCTCAACAGCTGTAATAACACCAAGTGCTTAGATTCACACTTTTTAACCCACAGAAAACTATAAAGTATTTGCATTCATGGCCTGTGACTCTCCCATACCCCCCACTTGTACATTCCTTCAGTCACTGGGCTTCAAGTCAGGGATCAGTTTGGAGAAGAAGCGCTCCTTCCTCACCTGTGTGCTTCTATGAGAGATACTGACTGGGATCTCACAAAGATGGGAGACAGGGAAGGACTGCAAAACACTGTATGTAGTCAAGGACAGAGGGACCACTGTGAACACCTCATCTGATAAAACAGGCTGCATAAAATAAGCTATAGGAAAAGGAAAAATATGTCCCTGTTTGTATAAAAAGAGATTAAAAAAAAAAAAAGCAAATCAAGGCACATCTTTCATCTGAACCACATTCAGGCTGCAGAAGGACTTACAGGTTTTCCACTAGCGGACATTTTCTCTACCCAGTCAAACTGGTGCACCGCAAAGCATACCAAGTAAGTGCTCATGGGGACTGACTTCTCAAAAGTTGTTCGATTCCAGCCATCGCCAAGCTGTACAGTTTCCTGCAGAAATGCAAAAATAATCAAATTGATTTTTGAAATTGCAAACACATGCACAAGAGTACAATATTTGTATGAAGGCTGCAACTGCATAGGAAAAACAAATCACCTCTCCAGGTCCGCCTCTTCTGGCATTTCATTGCTGAAGGTATGAGAACAGAAAACATACTTTTCTTCTGCAATACATGAAATGGTACTTTGCTTTTTTGGCACTAAATAGGTTTACCTTGTACTAATTTTCATCAGGGATTTGAAATCATTCACATGAACAGGAATTTTGCCAACAGGAATATTCTGGTGTATGCTGTGTTTTGTTCTTGCAATAGTTGCATAAAACAACATCACTTTGGACAGAGCAGAGAAGAGACTGAATTCTCTCCTCTCTTAAATACATGCATCACGTATTTAAGTCATGATGCAGGGATGCTACCTGGGATAAAGACCAGTCTAATGAATCTATCCTGAACTCATTCAGATACAAATGAGCACTGCTAATTGGTGGGTTGCTTAAATGTACATAAAATTTAGCGCTGATCATAGTTTTTATTTTGCAAATCAATTAAGAAACATTCCTGATTTTCCCAGATGGTTTTTCCTCTAAGTTTGCTGACAATAATAAATAGGAAGGGGCAGACACTGACCTCTTCTTTCCCATGACCAGTGACAGGACTCAAGGAAATGGCATGAAGTTGAGTCAGGGGAGGTTTAGGTTTGATTTTAGGAAGAGGGTTTTCACCCAGACGGTGAAAACTGGAACAGGTTCCACAGCGAAGTGGTCACAACACCAAGCCTGATAGAGTTCCAGAAGCATTTGGACAATGCTCTCAGGCACATGGTGTTATTCTTGGGATGTCCTGTGCAGGGCCAGGAGTTGGACTTGATGATCTTGACGGGTCCATTACAACTCAGTTTATTCTATGATTCTATTCTAAATATGTATTTCTTCTATCCCTTTTCTGCTATAGTCTGGTAATTTTTGTGCTTCTGGATGGATGACTAACTTTAATAGAACAAAAGCCAAAAGCATATAAAAGACATTAGCCTTCTAGAGATACAGGAGTTCATGAGATTTGTTTGTTATAAACACAATAAAGCACAGACAGTTAATGTTACAGCTAATATGATTCCATGAGCAAAAAAACCTTTTCACAGATATATTCATAAACCCTTTTCACAAAGGTATTCATAATCTATTTTTCCATTATTTCACCCATTTTGACTCTATTTTGATATCTTTTGTTATTTCAACAAAGTCGGACTTGAGTGGAAAAAAAATTGAAAAAACTCAACTCCAGTAAAAAATGCAAATGAAATGTACAAGACTCTGATTTTGCTGATCTGATTTTGCCATGCTGATTATAAAGCTCTACACCACCCAAACTACTACAGGACATGTAACATACAACGTGCCTTGCATTTAGAAACTGTTACATTTCCATCTGTGGAAAAGATTTTTCCCAAAGTTCTTTCACTACTAAGACCAGAGCTACTGCCCTTGACCAGATGAAAAAATGCCCTGCTATAATCCCTTAGTCAAACCTCAATATGAATTCAGCATAATCTACATTTTCTTATCTGTACTTGCTTTTTAGCAAATCAATTAAGAAGCAGTAGTTAGCCCTTTGCAAGTTTATTATTGTAGGTCCATACTAGAGGCAAGGTCCACATGTCAAGGTGTAAAGTAAATCTCAAAACGCAATAAATCTTGATAACATACAGTGTTATCCCCTTACTTCCTTGCTCCTACCCTCACTTATTTGAGGTCTGTGAGGAAAGGTACAGCACTCTCCCTTCATGTGTTGTTCATCAAAGTGCCTGGTGCTCTTCTAGGTATCACAGAAATATTTTTAATAGCAGCGGGCTAGAGCTTTTAATGTACAAAGAGTATGGATGCATCTGTGTCAGCCTGGTAATAGATATCTCAGCTGCATTGCTAGGAGAATAAATTTGGGGGACTCTAAGTGAGACAGTACACAGTAAAGCAGACCTTTGTTTTCTGGGTGGGGGAGTGATTGGAAGAATGCAAATGCCAGCAGCCTGGAGGCTGGAAGCTATTTTTTCTTCTTCTTTCTTTCTTTTTTTTTTTTTTTTAAACTTGGCACTTTATCTCAGTGGAAACTCTCTCATCTGAAAGCCATTCAGTCTTCTTCCAGAAGGCCCAGAGGTAGATAATCAATGCCATTGAATTTCATACAAAACTTGGAATTTGACACACTAGGTCTAGAAATGGATTATTTAGGAAATTATAGACATGGTGGAATGACAAATGTCCACACCCATGAGCTGACAGATGGGGTTTCAGATCCTCCATTATTAAAAATAATAATCCTAGTCTTTCTGGCTAGCAGGATTCTTTGCCATTAAATTGTGATCAGCAGATCCTTGTTTTGGACCATTATGCAGTTTTGATGATTATTTTAGTCTTTCCATCTGGGAAACAGCTGTCTCTCAGAGTACCCATTCTCTGGGCCTACTCAGTTTGACTGAAAAACCTGCCAATATCTATTTATAGTTAGCAGGGGATGCTCACCTAGAATATCTGAACAGAGGGTAGCTGGCTAATGACAGAGGAGATGTTTCATTTTTGCTTTGGATGTGACTGTGTGCTGCCATGTTGTGTGCTGGTGGACCACTTCAAGTCTTAACCAGCCAACTAGTTCTGTTCATGGAATATTTATTAACCATGAGTTTTATAGTGTCTGAGTGGTAGAGAACGTGCAAGAACCTGGCAACCCACACTACCTTTCAGTGGCTCTGCAGAACTATTCCACTTAGGCAGCAGTTGGGAAAGACGTACCTGTACCGGCATGTTTGAAAGCGCATGGTACGTATCTTGATGGATGATGGATATGTTGTAAGTTGCCTTTTTGTTTGGCTCGTCAAAGCAGGGAAATGATTTCCGTGCATCTGTTGGCTCATGATCAGTAGCTGCAATGCTCCTGGAACAAACAACACGTTGGCAAGACTTCATTATGTAGCTTTGAAATCTTGTCTGTAATTTCTAAGCGTATTTTTTTAACGATTTCACGAACTAAATTCAACTACAAATATTCATATGTATTTTTCCATTCATAAAAGCAGGTGACATCAGAAGTGCATGAGCTGACATCGCATAGTCAGTCTGTCATCAACATCCTATAGGTTTCAGAGCAAAAACTAATGCAAATTGCTTATCATCAAATACTTTTAGGAGCCAGGCAATAAGATAGGCATGACCCCTCATGGATAGTGAAAATTTTGCTCACCCTCCTGCTGAGCTTTCCCACTGATTTATGCCCCTAAAATAAAGAACTGATGATATCACCTGAAAAGAATAAGTCACTGCAAGAGTTGTTTACCCACTACAGCATATTTTGGGATTAGAGTCTTGAACATCTCCTGAAGCAACACCTGGAAATTGTGTAAATGCCAATAAATCTCATCCTGCTTGTATGTTTCTTTTTCTGCATTTACCACATACAGTTTTCTCCCGGTGCTGTTATGTTCCCCTGACTCCATTACAGAAACTGCAGGAGAAAGCATGGAAAGTTCAGGTGAACATCCCAGTACATAGCTGATGCTATGCAAGCTGTGATGAGGGGGCTAGAAAGTCATCTCAGTTATGCAAAACCAGCTGGAGGAGCTAGACAACAGGGGTTACGTAAAAACATAAGGTGAAGGTTGTGAGTGTTCATATTGTGCTTGCTTCTCTCAGTGACATCGGGCTCCCCCATTAATGACCCACACAGTGGCAGAGCACATTCTCCAGTGATTGATGGTGCAAGGGATCACAGATGCTCCTTCAATTAATCTGGAATGTCGAGCATTTTCTGACAGCACTTCTACAGCTGCTCCAACTATATTAAGGTAGTTTTTCTTTCCAAAAAGTAATTAAAAGTGTACATCATAAATTACAGATCTGCAGCAATCCTGCAAGCTCACTTGACAACCAATTTTTCAATGCTTCTGTTGCCCTTGGCATTTCCCTGTGACCATTAAATACTAAACTGGTCATTAGGAACTTGTAGCAGCAAGGGTCATTTAGAAGCCTGATGGAGGTAATATGTCTGGGTTCTCTCAGTTCATGTTCCTTGGAAGAGTAGCTCAAAGGTTCCTGGGCAGAAAGCATAATGAACATTCAACTTAACATAATTTCAGACTCAATATTGAGTTTCTTTTGCTTGGTGCATTCTTTGCTGTCAGTCTCTACTTTTCACAGGATTTGAGAGGTATTTCACAATTAAGTTAACTCCAAGCCTCCAGGGCAATGCTTCACAGCTATTGGTTAAAAACTTGGCTATATATTTTGACACATTTATGTCTTGTTCCTACAGACTGATAACATTGTGATATATCTGTTGATTTATAAGGTGATAATCCATCTATCCTCATATGTTTGTGGAGGCAGACAGACATTAGGAGTGAAAAACCTTAGCACTACCCTTCCTACAGGCTAGATGCTGAGAACTCCAGACTATGGCATGCATAGAAGTGGCAATAGAAACATGAAATGTAATTCACTTTCAAACTGCATAATGTAGTTTTTAGATAAGATTTTCCTCACTTCTTGGTGGCTTCTGCTCTTGAAGTTGATGTCTAGACCTTTAAATGTGAACTGGAGATGGCAGCTGTAAACATCATAGTAATAAGAAGTGAAGATCTGGCTGAGACTGCATCCAGCTGTTCTCAAAATAAAACAGTGATGCATTTAGAACCATGATGAATTTTCCTTTTTTTCCCCTCCCCCAAAGTACAAGGCATTAGTGTCAAACCCTTCCTCCCTGAACTAACTAAAGCATTTTTCTCCTAGTCTTTCCTAAAATTCCAATTTGTTGCTTCTTCTGAGAAAACTTTCTCCTTGAGGAAGAAAATCAGGAGTGTTACTTTTGCACACAGAAGAAAATTTTGTCCTTCTGTATTCAAAATACATCCCTGTTAGCCATGTCCCAGCCTCTTGTCCTCTTATGGACAACAGAGAGAACTCCTACAAAAGGAAAGCCATACCTTGTCACTAATAGTAGTGCAAAATCCAAGCCAGCTGCTGTGACATGTTTGTATTATTTGTAATATTAAGGAAAAAACACAAGGGGGGTTTAGCACATTCCTTCAGAGAAACTAATGACTTGAATAACCCATTATACCAGGCAAAGACTCTTCTTTTGCTCCTTTCCATAATATCTAAAAACAATACAAGTGTAATGTAGTCATGCTCACTGCATCATGCAAAGTAGGGAAGGACTGTTACTCCTTTTTCATCAATGGGGAAATGAAATGCACAGACAGAGGAATAGTTTTACCAAAGGACTTAAGTGCCTATGGCTAGACTTGGGAACCCACAGGAACATCTAGGCAAGTCTGTGTCCAAAATCTACATTTTCAAAGTTTCTGCTTTCCTGTTCCCCACCTGCATGTGCACATCAATTTAAATAATCATGATTCCAAGGTATCTCAAGATCTGCTTCAGGGCATGTCCAAAAGTACCTTTTTCCTGATGGGGATTGTGTGATCTGTCTGAACAGGATCCCCAAATGAGGCGTTCTTCTCCCTAAGCCTATCAAGGATCCCAGACTTAGAGGCACGTTCAGCACCTGTTTTCCACAAAGTGTGGTGGGAGATTTGAATCTAAGCAACAGCAAAGCCTGGACATGTGCCCAGTTTGTAAACAAAAGGCCTTATAGCAATGCTTTGGCAAACCTTTGCCTTCAGAGATAACATGTGGGGAGCAGCTCAGCCCTAGGAGCTGACTTTCCAGTGTTATTAAGTCTCTCAAAATGTCCTGCTGCTTCTAATACTGCACAGAAGGGATAACAGAGTAGGTTAATTACATATTGGATCTCCTTTTCACCTCAGCCCCCTTCTCTTTAACATCCACTATTAACAGACTTGTTTGATCTTTGCTATTACCTGATCTGATTTGTATTTACTTGCAACATGACAAGAACAGAACTATTTGGGTTGAAATTTTCCAAGGGTGGTGTCTACCTCAGGCAAAGGCAAAATAAAAAAGCTAACTCCAGTCAGCATTGTTTTTGAGTAGAAAGCCAGGGGAAAATGCATTTTTAATAAGTAATGAAACCCTTCCCTCACTGTCCTTCCTTGGCCCATCCTATCCCCTATCCTCTGCTGCATAGCAGCAGCTTGGCTGGTGGTTGCTTTGCTTTCAAAGCTGTACTTACCACCATCATGTACATCACCTCTGCTACCCCCACAAACAATCTGCCCAAACTCAATCACATGAAAAATATTCCAGAATTTACCATTCACTCATTCTTACTAAAGCCCTTCTCAAGCCTAACAAACTCACACCCTCAAATTCCTTTCTGCATTGAGAGTTTTCAGAGTGCTGGCTAGGATCATCCTTGCAATTGCTGCTTCCAGCATCCAATTCAAGAAGTAGGAACAGTCAAAGTGAGCTCACAGTTTATGCTTTCTTTAGTTTTAAAGTTCTCCTTTCTTCCTCGCATCAGATGCTTGGCCCTTGTCTACCTACACTGTCTGGATTTGAGGGACAGGCACTCACCTCTCCTGCTCTGCAACTCAGAAGACCTGTGTTCTGGTCCTGCTGTTCTGGTGTTGTGACAGACCTGGGGCTATAAATTCAATACCTAGATATCCTTCACCAATGAAAAGGAAGTAACACACCTCAATTTAGAAGGATGCTAGGAGGTTGAACATTAAAACTGCTGTGGAGATGTCAGATGCTCTAAGTATGAAATCAAAGCTGCTCAAAGTATAAAACCAAAGCACCTTTCAAGTCAGAGCAATGCTGAGGTCATAGATGGAGGAAAACAAGAGGAAAAGAGCTGCCTGGTGTTTGAGCTGTTCCCTGCATGACTTCTCCACAGGAAAAATCAATGCTTGCTTTATCCTCTACCTCTTGGATTTGCTGCTGCTGGTGCCTGTCACTGCTGCTATTCCTGGCATTGCCTGTCAGTGGTTGAATGGAGCTGATGAGACTCTCACTCATGACACCATTGTCCCAGGAGGGCAAAGAAATGCCATGAAAACGCATCAGTGTTTGTCTCCATGTTCCTGCTACAGGGCCTTGTAAAAGTCTAGCCAAGTTTATCTCCCAGCTGTAAGAGCTGGAATGAGTCACTTCAGAAATGTAAATATCAGAAAAAGGGTGAGTGTCCTCTTCATACATTAAAGAAGGGCCTTTCAGCAGTGGGCAATGGCTTTTTCAAGCTTCTGCCTTGAAGTAGTGCAAACCTGGCAAGTGAAATGGGTTAGCTGAATTGGTAGAAGCTTTGTAATCTTTCAATAACTATTGATATATTAATAAGGAAGAGATGGAGCACAAAAAAAAAGTAAAAGATAACCTAAATTGTTTGGACTTTCGTACATGTAATTTAAACCAGCTGCAAGAAAGACAGGGAAGTTCTGGTTTGAATATTCCTCAGGCTTACAACATCAAGGAGGTATGTTATCAGGAAAATTATCAGAAGAACATTTTACACCAAAACTGTTACCTTGGAGATAACAGGAGAGAGTTGTGATAGTTTTATGATATTTATTGTACTATAGAGATTAAAAAAGGCCTTGATCCCTCCAGCTCTTTGAGGGAGCCATTCAGTTCAAAGGTAAGCTCGGATCAGTAGAGTTTGAACAGGTTTTTCAGAGTGATAATAATAATAATAACAACAAACCCCTCATCTCTCCAGCCCACATTCACTAGTCAGCAGCCAAAGGGTTTTGAATACAGTATCTTCCTTAGGGAAATGAGAAAACTAAAGAACAGCCCAGAAATGTCAGCAAGTTGGTGAGACACAAGACTGAAAAGCTGAAACAGGAATAGAGCAGGCCTGAGCAAGTAAAAATAGAGAAGAAAGTTTAATAAATAAAACTGCTTTACTTGATCTCTCCGTTCTCAATATAGGTGGTCCTATAAAACCCAACCAGCGAACCATTCAGCCAGCCTTGAAACTTCAGGGTGAGTACATAGGGATCACTTTCATCAGTGACAGGGAGCTCTGCTGCTGCCTTCATCACTATGTATTCTTGTGGCTTGTACTCAAAGCAGTCATTCAGAGCAATCTGCTGTCCTGAGGATTTCCGGAGTGTGGGTATTTCTGTAACCTTGGTCTCTCGCAGGTGAAGCCACAAGGAGCTGGTTGGTTCGTCCAAAGCAATAGATATACTGACTGTCCCAGTGTAAGTGTCTTTCTCCATTTCAGGCTTGATTTCCAGATCGTAGTGGACAGGCTTGACATAAGTGGGCAGCCTAAAATCTCTCCAGTCTCCAGTCTCATCATTCTTGGAAGGACAGGGAGCCGAATCCTCTGGGGCAGGAGGCTGATCTGTTGTCGTCTGATGTGTTGTTGGTTGCTCTGTTGCCTTTGGAGGTTTAGGTCTGCTCAGTCCCACACCAAGCCCCACAGCAAGTCCTACAATGACCACGACTCCACAGATGATAGCCACATGCTTTGTCTTCATGCAGTACCTCTTGGACTTCTCATCCTCAAAATCCATGCCCTCCATCTCTGCTCCTGGGTCTGTGCTCAGAGCAAAACATTAACCACAAAAAAAGGTATTAGTCACTTCAGCACTTGCATTCAGTAAACTCAGCAGTGTTGGTTTGTATTTTAATTGTGTAGCTATAGCTGTTCTCTGCCTGTCTCCTGCACCTCGCTTTCCACGAGACACTCAATTAATTAAAGACAACATGCATTTGGAGGAAATGTGAATGATCAAAAGAAGTGCAGCTGGGCTGGGAGACGGAGGGAACTGACACAGAAGAACATTGTTTCTGCCGTGCTCCCCTTATAAGCAGTGCAACCCCACCCCCCAGCCCCTCCTGTTCTGGCCTGAGTTAAATATAAAACAGTGCTATGTTAATCAGCAGTCAGGAGATGATCAGATGCCAAAGCTCTGTCAGCAGCTTTCAGAAAGGAGTTTGCAGATAGAGGTGTAACTGCTCCAAACCCTCAACCTTCACCGCTACCTCTTCCTTTTTCTTCTCTGCTGTGTCTTGTTTAGGTTTTTGAGGTTTGGGTTGGGTTTTTTTTCTTCCTCTTACTAACAAAGATTTCCTTGAATTTCCACCCTATAGTTTGTGAAATGACATCTCAAAACTTGCAAAAATCACATATATCTTTCAGTTGTTTCCCCTCTTTTCTGGGCTCATTTACCTTTGCCAAGTAACTCGAGGCAGTCACAGACAGATGAATGCACAGTGGAACAATAAATTTTGATCACTGCTTCAAACTTTAAAAGTTGTCTAATTCTTCTCCCCCTCACAGGGCCAGTTTTCCAGGAGATTGACCATAACCATGCATGCAAGCTGGTAGCCTGGGATAGCATTGCTTTGTTGGTCAGCACAATTACAGTGCTGCCTGTGAACCCTTGCTCTGAGGGACACTTCAAAGTATGATTTATGCACTAAAGATCTAATTTAGCATTTATTGCTTGTCATCACAATGTGGCACTTCATTGAAGCAAATTAACTGAATAGAGCCTGATTCTGCTTGAGGGAACTTATTGTAAGGCCTTGCTAAGCCTGCAAGCAAGATGTTGCTAATGCAGTATGAAACTGAGCACAGCAGTAGTCTTGTTTGAAACTGGACCAAAGGAAAATACTGTAGAATAGAAATGTCAGTCCCTGCATCTCTTAACCCTATTTCTCCACTTACATAGTCCAGCTGAGTGGATTTTTTAATCAGGCTCATCAGTTTGGCTTTATGCCTCCTGATTTAGTTTATTAGGAGACAGATTATTACCACTCTTTACATCAGTTACAACTCTCTGACTACTTAGCTGTACCCTTTTCCTTTTCCTTTTCCTTTTCCTTTTCCTTTTCCTTTTCCTTTTCCTTTTCCTTTTCCTTTTCCTTTTCCTTTTTCCTTCCTGCTTCCCTTCCCTTCCCTTTCTTACAGATGGGTAAAGTTTCACCTGAATGGATTGACACATGCTTCAAGTGAGATGCACTAAACTGGGGAATTTCACCCAGTCTGTTTAGAAATGCATCTGTTCACAAGCCACACTTCAAAATACTATCAGTCACCACAGGGAACTTTAGCCACCCAGTTTGCATAAGCACTCTTCCAGCACACTGGTATTTATATATCATTTTGTTTTAAAGGCAAGGGTTTCCTACAGAATTGGAGAAATAAAAAGGTCTTTTTTTTTTTTGCAGATCATCACATTAACTCTTACTCACATATTTTCAAAAGTGAGAAACTGATGCAAAAAAAAAAATCAAGCAGAAAGCTAAAAATCTGTTTCACATTATGCCTGTTTTTATTGTTTCCCATTTCTCTGCTGTGATCAAAACTAGATATGACATGGGAAACCAGTGCCCTTTAATGGATTGAGTAAGAATTCAACTTCTAGCAATAGAGCCAGCACTGAAGATCATAGTCTTAACATTTAAAACCATTTCATCTTTTCTTTTGTTCTGATTGGGCAGGACAAGGAAAAGGAGTTACAACAGATTTTTAAAAAGACATCTTTAGCCAAAGCAAGCCATAAATTATGAGATGGTAAACGTGTCTTGATTTCAGATATGTTTTTTACATCACTCCCATTATCATTTTCCTTAGCCACGAGCTTTCCTGTTACGTTTTTAATCTGAAGATGAAAAATGCTGTTTGAGTTTACAGTCTGCAGAGCAGGTTATTTACTGTAGTTTTGAAGAGACTTGAAGATTTCTTCACTGGTAACAATTACCTCTTTCTGGAAGAGCTAGAAAACAAATGTGGATGAGCTAGTCCTAAACAGCAAATATATATGTATTTCTTATCCTAAGCCTTGAAGACAATACTAGTAGTAAAGTCCATTACAAGCTGTCAGTTAAGAGCAGTAGTATAATTATACACAAATTCTAGCATTGATCTTCTCTTTGTAATAACTGAGGTTCCAACCTAGCTGCAGCCAAAAGGAGATATATTTCTGGTATGGGTAGCTATGAGCAGACTTACTCCTCCTACATCCGAAACATGCTTGGTTCCTGACACTCCTGCATTTAGCCAGCAGTGCTAACAAGCCTCCCAGCTGCCAGTGAGCCAATACACATGTCCAAGGATAAATGGGGCACAAACTATTGATTCCTGTACACAGGAGCAATGCAGGAGGGCAGAGCTCCCAAAAGCAATTCCAGCATTCCCCTTGTTTGGCTGTCTCCAGGCAGAAAGGGGCAGGGAACAGGATCTACCTCCCCGGAGAGGAGAGCACCATGACCCTCATGGGCAAGGTATAGATACTTTGTTTACCCTCTCCCCACCCGAATAAGATGGTGGATACCCATCTGGAAAGTCAAGGAAAGCCCACTCCAAGCTGCTCCAACACAAACTATGAGCACAACTGCAGGCAAGGGTTGGCCAAGCTTGGATTGGATTAGATTGCTTTAGTTCAGCTTCTAGAAAGAGATTTAAACAGCCTTTGCAGTCACCTGGTCAGTGCTAACACCCGTTATAATTTGTTTGGTGTTGATTTTTTTATCCAGTCAATTTCACTTCAAGCTAGGATTTAGTTCCCAGTTTGCACCAGAATTACCACAACTAGCTTAACCCTGCCCCTTTGGACACCTGAAATGCAGGGGGGGTATGGAATCACCATGCTCTGCTGTGACATTGCTGGTGTGGACATGTACATGTTTGTCAGAACAATATCCAGATAACTTTTCAGACAACTACCAGGAATGTAATGAATGCTAATTTTTATCCACAAACTGTGAGCCATTCATTTCCCACGTAATTTCCAATCTTAAGTATGGAAAGTGGAATAAAATTTCTGCAAGTGACAGCCAGGATCAACACCAGGAAAGGCCTGCTCCAGGCCTGCAGGGAGATGTCACCCACTCCCAGGATATCCTTAACTGAAGCTGACAATGAGAAAAGAGCTGCTCTGGAAAGCATCAAAGACATGAAAATAAATGAAGTATACTAAAATTAAAAATAAAAGGAAAAAACTCCACTGCCACTCACAACAAATGAAACTCCTCTGAGCCAAGTCATCCTTGGAATAACATGAAACACTTACTGGGCCTATGCCAAGGAGCTCTTTGTCTCCCTGCATCCAGGGACTTTAAGGCAACATGAGGGCAGCAGAGTCTAAGGACCTCTGATTCCCTTCTGCTCTCTGAGCTGCCCTTGCTGCAAGATTTTGGAATAATAAATGGATCCTCTCTGCCTCCATGAGGAGGAATTTGTCTCTCTTTATGCTAAAATAACACTTCTTCGATTTTTCATTGCAAAATAAGAAGACATGAAGCAATCTGCTGTAGTGACTGCTTTCTGGCAGAGCTGCGCTCATAGATTTCTCCCCAGTGGCCCCCTACCAAAAAAATCTTCAGGACATTAATTTGAGAAATATGAAACTGGTTAGAGTGTTGTTCCACCAGATCAGAAACGAACGTTGTCAGAAATAATTCCCTTGTCTAGTGTTTTCCTGTGTCTGTAATGACTGATTTTGTCTCTATCTTTTGGCTTTAAATCCTCTAGTAATCATTAATCCCCTAGAGTTCATAAGTCTTAGTAATTACTGGCTTGCAGTGGTACTTGTTCCACTCATAATCTTTTCTATGACAGTTTTTAACTCCAAAACAAGTTCTTTTGGGTTTCTGTTGTTTGGAATTGCGAATGTTTTGGACTGACTTGAGAAAGACAGTCAGGATTTGTTCAGCCATGATTGTTTTCCCATTTAGATCTTTAAAATCTGGACTCCGCTTGCGGGATACTGTTGGATGCAGTGCCTTGGCAGGACTGCGTTATTTCCTGCTGCAGACTGACAAGTTCTGTCTGTAACCCAGCAGCTGATGTGCGGTGCAGCCCCACAACTTATTCTGGGTTCTGCTGTATTCCCCCAGCAGGTCCGTGGTAGATGTTGTATTTTTCACTAGGGTTGAGGCTGAGGGGAGTTACCTCAAAGCCTGTTCTCAGTGAAGTTCTGTGAGTTACCTTTAGTAGAGGCTTTGTTTTCTTCCTTTCTTTTTTTCATGTTTCAAATTCCTGAATATAGATTCTGTGCCTTGAAATGTGAATGCCATCTCTTATACTATTTATGTAAACAAAGCAAGTCAAACTGCATTCATTTGGTTTGCTCTATCATATTATGTCCATGATAAGATGTCATATCATGTATCTTATCAAATGAACATCTATCATAAAATCATAGAATGGCTTGGGTTAGAAGAGACCTTAAGGATCAACTAGTCCCAACCCTCCTGCCATGACCAAGCACATTTTCCACTAGATCAGGTTGCTCAAAGCCCCATCCAACCTGGCCTTGAACACTTCCAGGAATGGGGCATGTCTCACCACCCTCATAGTGAAGAATTTCTGATATCTAATCTGAGCCTACCCTGCCAGTTTAAACCCTTTATCCTATCCCTACATGCCCTTGTAAGAAGTTCCTCTGCAGCTTAGTCATGATGATATGGTTTGATGTGATATCGTATCATATTCTATTACGTAACTTCATCCTCTACTGCATTGCTACCAAGATGAGATTCCTTTTGTTCTTTCATTCTAATTATTAGCCTTTTATACAAAACCAGAATAGTCTGGATCCTGGTGAATACAGTTCCAACTTTCCAATTCTACCATATTGTATTATTTTTACATTTTTGTACTCTTTTCTTGTAAACATTGGTCATTAAAATAGTTACAGTTTATGGCTATGCACTCTTCACTTTCCCACGTCTTTAAAAACATTCCTGAGGAGAATTCTACTGTATCAACAAAATATGGTTTAACTTATACAGACAATTTTTCCAAATCACTCAACATGCATCATGTTTTACAAATTCCTGAACAAAAGTGAGAAACAAGATCTTACAATGTGACTTCCAAGATATGTTGGCATACCAGAATATCCACAGGAAAATGAAATATGGCATTTTAGAAATTCCGTGTGAAATTCCTTGATGAACTTTCGGATGCGTTTTATCCTCATAGAATGAAAAACTTGTTTTCCACTCTCTTAATTTTCTTTTGTGAGTAAGGGTGATGTCTTACAAGACCTCCTCTCTCCACTTGCAATTCAGGACACTACTTTTAATTTGCCTGATATGATTTGCAGTTCCCTGAGGTGATGCCACTGCCCTCGAGCAGGGCTGTGTCACTCAGTGTGCACTTACATTGATCCGTTTCTATGTCTAGAAAGCAGAGCACAAGAAGGAAAGCATTTTGATGGAGGAGATGTGTAAAATTTCCTTCCTACCTCGACTGGCCCCGGCCTGAAACTGTTAACCTTCAGGGCAAGCTTATTTGTACTTGCTTTCTCCTTTGAAAGTCAGGGCAAGTTCAGAGGCCAAATGAGTGAAAACAAATCATCAGCCCAGCAGTGGTGTCTGCTCAGCATGGAGCAGACAATACTAAATACAAGTACGATACTGGCTTCATTGAGCAGATAAAGGAGATTACTGTGGAAAACAGTATTTTCAGTTGAACGCATGTTTTCACTTACAGTAAATTGTGGGTTTCTCATCTTACTAGAAAAGATACAGTGGAAGTAAAAGAAGTCATCAAACCAACTGGCAAGGCAGAATGGAAGGATCGATCATCCTTTAAATTACTAAAAGAGATTAAGACACTGAATCTTGCAGTCTTACAACTATGTGGACTGGGGGTAATTCCATAACAGTCAACAGCAAAGTGCTTGAGAATCTGAAAAAAAGAGCAGTAGTATATAATAACAGTGTAAAAATAATGTGTAGCTTAGGTTAAGATAGCTTGATGATGCCATAATGTAATAACAAGGAAACTTGTAGGAATTTCAAAGCTATTAAATTTGGCACAAATTAGAAGGAAACCTTTATGTTAATATCACATATATCTCATTCATGGTAGCATTCATGGTGAAGGGCCATAGAGCATCTAATGCCCGCCACTGAGAAGCAGAACCGCAGAGCAAGAAGATTTCTGATCTCTTCTGCTGTGTAAGTTCATGTGATCCTTTTCCGCTGAAGCTGCAGCAGAAGTTATTCCAAGTTGCAGATAAATAATTGCGTGTGTGATTTCCAGCACTAGAAAAGTCTCTTAAATGAAACCAAGGTAGTGAAAGAGGATACAACAGTTTTACATTTTTGCTTGGTTGGAGATGTAATCTCAGGGCAATTGTCTGTCAACATGTATTTAGGTTACTTCCAAGTCTGTTACCTGCTTCATTTTCTTGGCCAGGGTGATGAAGCTGATGAAAAAGAAAACAATTGCAGTTGCATAAACTGTTTCATTTACCGTTATATAAAAAACCCCTCTTTTTCCCTCTTTGCAAATAGGATTGTGGTTGTATTAAGGCATTTCAAAATGAATCAAGAGATTGGGGGATGAAAGAAAGTCAACAATTACAGATCTGGCTCTCTTCCCTTCCTCCCTCCTAGCTGAATCTCTTCGAGTGCAAAATGGAAATAGAACAAGCTATGTCTTTGGGACTTTCACCACATTTGCTTCATCTGTTTTGCCCTGCATACAGGATGTCTCTCTCTCTCGGACTAGCTCTGTTTTCATCAGTCCTTACCTCCCCATGCACACTGGCAACAGGTGCTGCAGTGGTTGGGTGGAGCAGGAGATCAACAGAGATCAGTGGACTGATTCCCAGGCAAGCCCCTAAATCTCTCCTCACACACACTTTCACAAACAGGAGTGTATGTGAGGGGTGGCGAGGTGTATGCACTGGGAGTACCAGATAGCACATTTGCCTGAAAGAGGTGTCACATTAGGAAGAGGGCTGTGAAATGAACAGTATTTACTTGATGTTATTTGGGAGTCACGTTCTTCACTGCAGGCAGAGCAGACACCGTTACTGGGCTGACTAGTGCTTCATTTTCATCTTTTGCCTCTGAACTTGCCCCTGCTTTTAAAGGAAAAGGCAGTCCTTCAGAGCAAGAATCAGCCAAATGCTTTCACACAGACAGAATAGTATTCTTTTCTATTTTAGCAAACCCAAGCTGATCTAAGAGTACATTTTTTTGGCCAACAGTAAGTCCTCGTATCTAAATTAATTTTTATTATGACCAGCAGCATTCAAAATAATAGAAGTTCTCACACAAAGATGAGGACATCTTTACTCTTCAGGTATATGACAGGTTATTTTGAGCATGTGTGCAGCAGATAAGGTTGCCAAGGACATAAATGAACATATCAGCAAAAATTAGCACTTGGTAAAGATTGCACTGAAGAAAAAGTGGCACAAGCAAAATCAAAGAAACACAGGTATTTGAGATCTTACAGATGCTGAGTATTTCATCTTCCTTCTAAAACCAAATATGGAGTTGCATCCTTTTTATCCAACAGCAAATGGAGCCAAGGAGGCTTACCATTTGGGAAATAACCAAATAGTGTCTTGGGCTATCTGGATTCTATTCAAGGTTTTAACCTCTTGTTAAAGACCTTCTCCACTGATAATCAGATGCCAAATGAGATTGGATCCTGTGCACCAATTCACTTTAATTTTTGTAGGATTGCTGCCTCTGCTGTCCATGGAGAAGTTTAAATAGTGGCGTTTTACCAGATAAGCTATAGGATGGGATATTGTACAGACAGGTATTTTCTGCAGAGCCTTCTTTCCTTTCGTACTTTAATTCACTTTTTAATTTTTCTTTTCCTCAAATCCCAATTTTAGACTTTAAGAGGAACCTACCTTTACTATATAAGACTTTTGTCCAAGAGCTTCTGGCAATACAAACCACAAAAATACCAAGAAACAGAAATTATACAGCAAAAGGGTATAAATTATGGATATATATTGATTTATGTCCATGATATATATGAATAAAAAAGCCAAATTTTCAGCCTCTGTCCTAATGTCTTTTACAGACACATACCACAGTTTGTATATGCTGTTTTTAGGGTATTTCTGGTTCTTTCTGAAGTCAATAATACCATTTCTATTCCCTGCAGAGAGACCAAGAAGTAGAGCATAGAATTGCAGGCCTCCGTATATTACTAGATCTAAAGGCAATGTTTAGACATAGAATGTTTGATGGTTCTGCCTCACAGAACTTTTTCCTGTTTATGTACATACACTCAAGAGCAGCCTAATGGTTTTAGACATAGCAGAGGCTTGGTCCTTGCCCAGAGATTATATATGCTGGTTTTAGATACAACAGAAAAGTAGGGCACTAAAAAATGAAGGGGAGAGTATGAAATGAAGTGTAAGGACACTTACATCGGCAGAGCCGTGTGGGCAGGTAGGTATGTGCTATTCATTGTGATTATTAGTAACCTGACATATGTAATTTGGGTTACATGTAATTCATATTACATGACAGGCTCTCATTCTGTTGCCTTCCTTCTCACAATGACACTACTTCAAATGAAGTTCTTTTAAATTGAATAATTCCAATATAGTGCCTGCTCAGCCGAGAAGAGCACTTCTTGGACTCTCAGACAAAGCAGTTGCCAAATGTATTATCAGAACTCATATCTATGCAGTCAGCAATGTCTTTCAATACTGATGAATCAGTCTAAAGATTAAAAAGTCAAAGGACAAATTGTTCAGCGTAGTTTTACAATGTCCATATCATACTTTTGCAAGATTAGACGGTTGTTTCTGAAGCATATGCTTAGGATAACAAACAAGCAAAGTGCAATCTATTGAAATCCTTCTCACACCTTTAAGTTCAACGTGACTTTTGGAATGGAAATAAGTTTTTTGAGGAAGATACACTACTACGGTGGTACACGCCAACAAAAAACTAGCTCAGAGACAAAACTGTAATAATTTTCTTGATTTTATATAAAAATTTGTACATCAAGTTGACTATAAGGACATCTCTTCAAGATCTGAGTCTGTCTACTCTAGCTAGAGGGTCAGCTGTTTTCTTTCTTAAGCTACACCATCCTCTTCTTTTCATATATTTTGGTCTGTGATATCTCTGATACTGACAAAGATGTTCAAATCTTCACACGTGGACCACAGGAGAGAAAAACACGAAAAGAAACTAAAGCTAATCACAAGTTATGGAGTGGCTCAAAACAAAACTGTCTTTGTACTGTCTTTGTAACAAAGTTGTAAATGTCAAAGCACAGTGAAGTCCCAGTCCTTCCTTCTTAATTTTCCAATTGTCCACTGTCCTAGTGCAGGACAGGTATAGGAATTGCTGATATTCTGGGGATATTTCACCTAGATTGCAAAGGAATGCTTCTGACTATGTGGAACATTTTAATAGTGCTATTTTATCTCTACCAGGTAAAAACCTTCAAATGTTCTAGATAGAGAAATAGAAAGGCCTTTTTCTGCTTTGCCAAGATGGAGTTTGGTTTTCTTATCTTCCTCTAAGAGATAGCTGCACATTTAGTACTGGAGAGAAAGCAGAGTTCAGAGCCTTGCCTTCAGGCAGACTCACTGGAGTTTAACATGCTGCACAAGCTGTTCCCTATTGTCCTGTGGCACTATTTTGGCACACACTCTTCTGAGACTCCCAGATTCACATGAACCATTTTAACAAGCAGCCCAGTTTTTCAAGTGCTTCCTAGTGAACTCAAGCATCCAATTCAGCACTGAATCTCCAGAAAAAAAATAATTAAATAATAACCCCACCCCCAACAAACAAAAACCAAACCAAACCAAACAAAAAAAAAACCCAACCAAAACTAAAACATCCAACCACCAAAACAGTAAAATTGTAATTTAATTTACAAGAAAATGTAAGTGGTAGAAAGAAAAATCAGTACATGCTTTTCAGGGTTATCCTGAAAGCTTTTATGTATGACGTGTTGCAGCTCTGCACTCCTGGAATCCTATGAAATGCAGTGTTACACCCTCGACTAGATCTAGGCATGCAGGCTTGCAGCCTCATTTTAACAGAAATATTGTGGTTATGCTTCTCTGATCATTTGTGTTATTGCCATTGCCCCATTGAGCTAGGTGTCTGCATTCACCTTATGCCAGCCCTTTCCTGTAGTATAGTAAGACTCAGGACTTTTTGTATCCTGAAATATACTGAAAAAGTCCCAAAGAAAAGGGGAGTTGTTACGTTGCTCCAGGTCACGCACGTGACCAGCAGTGGTGTCCAAGCAAATTCTCTCTATGGCCTAGTGCCTTTTATCTGATGACTGCAAATGCAGGGCTCTGTCATTCCTCTAGAAAATAAAATTTAGCACTAATCCCACAGCCTCACCCAGGGCAGAGTACCCAGTGTAGCAGGGATTAGAGCAGTTCTTCCAAGCAGCGCTGATCTCACATTCAGGTATATATCCCAGCCCCTCTGAGTATCTAAATGGGGTCCTGTCTGTCCCAGTAAGGGGTACTGTCTGGTCATATTCTTTGCTAATCAAGTCCTTGGGAACTAGCTCAGTTCAGACAGACCATTGTTTCTACTGTCTCTGATTTGCTTCTGCAGCACTAAATATAATGTCTTCTCAAAGCATTTGCATTCCTCTTTTGTGGTCAGTAAAGCCCCTCACACATCAGTGCCTTTTATCAGGGGAAAATTTATAATATTCACCTTCTCAGGTGTTTTCCAGTACAGGTTCACAGCTTTAGTAGTGTCAGAAATCATTGTAGCAAGAGAAAGAAAGTGCTTTTATTCAGCAAATCACTAAAGCTGCCTTCCGCCTGGGAACAGCATGAACTAGTCTCTTAAATACAGTTCTAAATCCCTTGATCTGCTGGGATTTACGACCTCACCCAGAAAGAAAGAGGTGAAGCCAGGCAATGACCAGGGAGCAGAGGAAATGGCCTCAACTGCTCTGAATAAAAGCGCTGGGAAGAGAGTGGTCAAAGGAGGTGATGGCTAAAGGAACTTGCTTTCTAAGGTGAGGCCTGATAACTAAGATTTCTGTATATATGCTCTGGAGGATGGATATATGTAAAAATATTTCCCTGGTTGGGCAGTTAATGAAGAATTCTGGTTGGCTTTGGCTAGTTTATTTTTGGCACCTGCATGACTCAGTGACAGATGTATAACACTTCTGATTCAATTTCCTCTTCCATGTGCAGCCTCTCGTGTCCATCTCCCATCAGTGTAAGAGCAGCTAGGACCAGACCTGTGTTTATGCCTGTCCCCAGAGCTGTGTGATTATTTCTACACTTTATATAATCAAATTCCAAAAGTTGTGAGTTAAGTAACCCAGCAGTGTTGGAAATATGGCTCTGAGGGATTTTTATATCAGATTATGATTTACCTTCCTGTTCCAGAATGTGGATACCCATGCTGCTTTCCTGAGCTGCCTATCTTGAAAAGGTACTTTTGCTATTCTCATGAGGACAAGCTTCCATCGTCTTACTCTGTGGCAGCTTCGCTGTTCATTTATAAATAGGAACAGATGTTTCACTTTCATACCAATGAAGAACAGGTGTGGAGAATAAAATCATTTCCTCCTGATTTAGTACTGTGTCTCTTTGTTCACACTAGCTTCACTGTGAAGACAATCTGCTCCACTGTTGGCCAGTCACTCAGACTGAAGTGGAAAAGCCAGGCTGTGCTCCCTCCCATCCATGTTGCCCTGAGGACATCTGGATTTAACTCTCCTGTTCTCTTCTCCTGCCCAGAAGTACAGAACAGATGAGTTTGCAGCTGTGTGAAGGTGGCAGTGAGGGAACCCTAATCAATGCGTCTGGTTACACAAAGAGTGTCAAGGTACTGTCCTGTTTTAGACTTGGGCTGATAGATTTGCAGTGTTTTGAGTATAGGTAGCCACAGATGTTAGCTCTAAGTGCAGCACATTGCTTGAATGGAAACTGGGTATTCATTTTAAAAGGGATCTCTGCACTATACTACTGCAATTAGTCTTCCAGTTAAACAGGTTAATAGTTTACTCAGGATTCAGCAGTACATTTTGAAATGCTAGAAATGGCTCTATCATATTACATCTAATTGGACTTTATTCTTTCATCAGGAGTGGCTTTAATCGTTGTCAAATTGCACAGAAATAGCATTAGTGTTCTTACGTATGTAAAAATGAGCTAGTAAAAAAATAGACTGATATGAATGTTTATTACCACAGAAATATTTTGAAAAGTGACCTTCAGCTAAATAATGTCAAAGTTGTAGGAATGGGACCCCAAGTTTCAAATGCTGTTTTGTTTGGGAGATTGCCCAGCATGTGCCTGGTAACTTCCGTGCTTTAGGTACATCCTTCAGGGGTTGCTTTTTCTAAAAAAAACCCCAACAGGCTAAAAGGACAGGCTCTTACTGCATCTATGTGACCTCTCTTGTAACTCGTGTACTCATATAAACAGCAGAATGATAATGTTTCCCTGCCATCCCATTATGAATTTAGACGTTTAATTGTGCTAATACTTAAGGTGCGCTCAGTCATTCTGGTTCCCAAATGAACTTTTTATGAAGTGAACTATGGTACTTCTTTTTACCTAGCTGTTTTTAGAGCCAGACTCCAACATTTCATTTCTTCATAACTTGAACTGTCCCATTGCTTGTGCCTGATACCTGTAAGTTACTTTGCTGTAATGAAGAAGGAACCTATTCCATTAAAATTCTCAAAAACCCGATGTACACAGGAATAATTTACAAGACAATATATAAGCACCCAAAGTTTAGCTGTTCAGAGCCTCAGTACTTATTCTGGTGCTATCTAAGAGAAGTGCTGCACTTTCTAGCACAGGACTGTGAGGTTCCAGTTCACACTTTGCTGACACTGTTCCTGTTGTGGTCATTCTTACAAAGCAGAGAGGTACACTTGCTCAGTTGCTTTCTTATGTCATCTGAAGCTGTTTTCCTCGATTCTGTTATGCCATGACTGCCTTTGTTCAATCTTTGAGTCCTGGTCAACAATATACCTGTACAGTACTTATTGTCAAGGTCTTAATTTTGTCTTTTTCTCTGTGTTTTCCAGGGGCAATGTTAATGCTTCTTGCATGAACTTTCAGGAGGG
The DNA here is from genome assembly GCA_013400235.1 of Oriolus oriolus. Classification (NCBI taxonomy): domain Eukaryota; kingdom Metazoa; phylum Chordata; class Aves; order Passeriformes; family Corvidae; genus Oriolus; species Oriolus oriolus. The sequence goes on from VXBT01002978.1 coordinate 169,105, forward strand.
AGCACTTGCAGAGGCAAGTTGTTTAGTAGAGATGCTTAGAAGCCTTTGTCCATGCCCAGAGCTAAAGTATTGTCTTTAGTGGCAGGTAGTACAGCTTGCCCTGACATGAAATGCTGTTTCCAAGCTGGCAAAGCATGCTGTTCCTCTGGGTTAGCAAATCAGAAATATCATAAGCAGATTAATTTTCTACTGGGAGAAGAAAGATGTCATATCAAGAAAGACTCATGTTCATGTTGACCAGCTAATAGGATACTGAATGAAAATATAGTCTGAGCAATGAGCAGAAGGAAAGAGTGCCATGAACAAAGGCAATGTGCATTTCATAGAAGCGATGTGTCTTGCACTGCTTTAAAGAAATAATGAAATGACTTGACGTTCCATTTTTTTTCTAAATTTATGCTAATGGTGATTAGAATAGTACTTATTTTTCATATTCTAGAAGTTTCAGTGCAAACAGAATCATTTTGCCGTAAGTGTATTGGAAGTTATTAGGGAAACATTTGCAATTCAGGAGACCTGAATACCATAACCTCTTAATAAAAATCAAATCCAGTGCTCCCAGAAGATATTCCCCTGTTATTACTATGCCTGGGTACAAGACAGATGTTACAAGACTTCAGTTTCCATGACCAGAAAGTTAGTGGATTAGTATTTAATCTCATCCAAATATCCTTCACTGGATGAATTTCTGTCAAAAAGAAGGGCATAAGAGCTCCCATTAACATTATAAACAGAGGAGTCAACATCCTTTGAGCTGTTTGCAAAATTGCTGCAGCCATGAGACTTTTGAGTTACTATGTCTTTCCATAGGATGTATGTGGCAGCATTGTGGGATGTCACACCACTGCTGGCATCTTACAGCTCAGAATGTGAAAGCTTGTGCTTTTATGCTTTTTATACTTTCATGCAAGGTACTTAAAAACAAGCAAGCCAATGATCGCTCCAAATTCTTAAGTAGTGTCAACTGAAGACAAAGCAATAAAATGTTATATTGTACAATAAGACAGGGCATAGCCTTGGAGTTTGACTACATGTTAAGTATTCCTGGAAACATTCCTTCATCCTGGAAGCATCTTATATGGTACGCAAATTACTTAGATAACTGTTTGAAAAATATATGATAGTTATAGCATGGTTATTATATATATGGAACAGCATTGCAAAAGGATTCAACTCCCTAATGACACTATGACTTGGGAACCTAGCACTCCCACTTTAGTGATAATTTGTGGTGGGTTGGACACAGCTGCATAGGGACACTCAAGCCAGTTCTGAGTAACTTGGTGGTCAGTCACCTACCTAATATGCTGTATTAGTTTATCATTGCTATATTTTTTTATTATTATTATTATTATCATCATCATCATTATTGTTGTTGTTGTTGTTATTGTTGTTATTATTATTATTACTATTATTACATATGCTGTATTAGTTAAAACAGTAATATGTTTCAAATTAACTACTTGATTATGGCATAACAATGCAGCCAGGAGAGATGTGTCAGAGTGAAAATAAGAACTCAGGATTCCCTCTTTGTAGCCTTGTGATCCTTGTAGATCTAGAAATCACCATGAAGTGTGGTTTGGCTTTGATTCTGTAGGAAAGTACAAAGAGTTGGATAGAGCAGCTGAGAAACTGACTTCCCAGCTTTGGTACCAGCTCTGCTTTTCCTATCAGCGAAGCTGGAAGAGTGTGTGAATTCACACCACCATTTCTGTTGGGCTGCAGAAGTGGCTGGATTGGCTCACAGGAATAGCTGCTCATCAGGGAGCCTCGGAAGTTGCAAGGATGTTGAAAGCATGTAGAAGACATAGTTATCCCAGGGCTTCTGTGAGTACACCACATAACTAGAGACATCTGTTCTGGGGAGAAGAACACTTTTGAATCTCTAGAGTGTGTTAAGACTTCAGGGCCACAGGAGGAAAAGCTGCACGGGTGCAGCAGGACCTGTTGAATTCCATGTGTGGGGGACACCTTTGGGGGAACTATACTGCACACACTGTATTAGCAACATGACCTGGAGAGGAGGGAATTGTTCAGCTCTTGGTACATGCGGGAAGAAAGGACTACATGGATCATTTCTTTCAAAGGAGCTCTCTAGGGGCTGTGATTCTGACACTCAAATGCAGTAGCTGAGGGAAGAAGAGGAAAACAGATCCTGCATGATCCTAAGGGTCCTTATTTGACTTCTGCTGCCTGCCTAAGAGTTGAATTGGGTGCTTCACAGAAAATCTGAGCAGCAGCAGATGAGTGGTGAGTTTGTGTGGCTGAGAAGGGGTTGAGGAGACCCTTTACTGGTGCAGGTCACTATCCAAAGGGGAGGATGATCTCTGAACAGAGGTGAATGCCACCGAGGTCCAGGGGCTTTTTTCTTCTTTCCAACAAAGCTGAGTTGCTGATTATTAGAATGGCCGTGGAGTAGCACTGAATGTGCTCCTTTGGAAAAGGTAAATGGGGGCTTCCTCAAGAGAACAGAATAACCCATTGCCCTTGTCTGTATGTTATGTTCCTCTTGAACACCACCCTCCCTCTTACACTAGACCAGCTGAGGGGCATGTTAACCGTGAATCCAAATGTGTAGCAAGAAAATCTTCTGGAGGCAGAGCTTTGAATTTGTACAATTGTTGCCATGCTAAGGCTTATTGTTAGATTTTTTAGACGCTCTTACAGCCCAATAAATACAGAGATATTTGCAGATGCAGAAGCGTATTTTCTGTATTGTAGGAGGTAAGATACATACTCATAGCATCAAGTCAGTTTTTCTGTATTGTCTAAACCAAGATGTATTCTAGACTGAAAGGATGCAGTGACGTTTAATTCAGTTGGAGTATGTCCTGTTTCTTAAATATCCTTGTGTTAAAGATCATTATTATTGGTAATACAGGTTAGTCTTACAAAATTTAAATGCAGATATAAAAACTTTAACAGAAGTGCAGGAAGTTCATCTCAGGAATAGCCTATACTATTGTAACACTATGAAATAAAGAGGGAATGGTGAGATCAGATCAGAAATTAGAGATTTCATCTGTACTGTAATTTGCTGCTGACATCAGCTGGCAGGGAGATAATCATTAACAGGATGAATGCAATAAAGATTATGCCATTTATATGATATTTTGTTACTCTTCTCCTAGTGTGACAACCTTTAACCAACTTCCCCTGGTGAAGACCAATTTAGATAAAAGAGGAGGATTGCAGGAAACATTCTGAGACAAGGGTCTACTTCTTTGTCAATCCACTTTCTTCTTCCCAATCTCTGATTTTGCAGTCTAAGGGCTTGCACAAGTTTCATCCACATCACTCATTTTATTGCCACTTTCTTTGTGGTCATGGCCTGGTGTAGAGGTCAGCCTTCTTATCATTCATCATAGGTTAATCTTAAAACCTGGAATCCTGATCATAGTGGTATGAAAGGGTCAGAGAAGGAATTACAGGTATATTTTTGCTTGTGTTTCCACAGACCTCAGTGAAAAATACTCTCCTTGTCTTCAAAGGGGTTATTAGCATATCCTAGGCTTCCATATCTTTAGTAGGTATTCCAGATGGACTCATAGAGGCATCTCATTGAAATAGGCAGCATTGTGACCTTGTTAGGAAAGATCCAGGCCCTTTAAACACCAAAGAGGAGCCAACAACTGATAGTGCATTGCCAAGAAGATACTTTTTTAATTGCCAAAATGCCAGGAATCCATTCTGCCAAGGGTCCCATGTCACAAAGGACTGAGCAGAGTTCTTGTGTATCCCCAGATATTGCCAATCGAGGACACTGGGTTTCCCAATAATGCAGAGGCAGAAGTGGTTAATGCTGTGCCCAGTACCAGTCTAGACCTGGTGGTCATGTAAGATACAAACTTCTAAGAGAGTGAGTCTAAAGGCCTACACAATAGCAAAAATGTTACAATTCTAATACTGAGTGGATTTCATCACCCTCCATAGTGAAACTTTATATATGGAATTCCCTTGAAAATAGTAATCACTGCTAATCTGCAGACATAAAAATGGGGTGAGAATTTTCCCGAGAACTCTGAAAGACACAGTAAAAGAAAGATGCTTTTGTCACAGATAAAGCCTCTTCCTTCAGGTTATGACAGCAAGCATGTCCTCAAGCAGCCCTCTGTGGCATACAGTGGTGGTGACATAGTGACATATTCTGGCACTCTGTGTGGCAGTGCATACTTAGCTGTTGGATCTCTCATGGGTGGACTACACAGCCATACCCCTAGAGGCAGATTAACAAGAAAGATTTGTAGTAATTATTGTGACCACAAGTGTGAAGGATGGCACTGAGTATTCCTTACTGTTCATGCACAATAGAGCTGTCATAGACATGTTTTTGGCCAGTACACTTTGAATATTATGTATCTTGCCATAATCACAAATATTCCCACATGAATATTTAAGAAACTGTTTTCCTTTGGTATTGTATGACATTTGCATAATTATCACTGAAATTTGTGGCAGATTCAAGCTGTCAAGCATATTTACATTGCAGTGGAAAACTATTTACTGATCCATACAAATGTTACATTTGCATCTGTAACAGAAAATGCATACCTTTTCAGTTTGCTAATGAGAAGAATTATACATCTGTTTAAAGCTTTTTCAAAGGCAGAACCGGCATTTTCCATATCCCATTAATGTATGGAAAAACTTTTTTTTCCCCTTGGAATTTCAGTTAACTCTGAGAACATGTTGTTGAGGAAATTGAGTGGTGCCAGAATTTATATGAAGTATTAAACCCCAAGCTTCCGAGCTGTTGACTTATAATAGTCATGGTCTTATTTGGCTGGCCAAGTAACAAGTACAGCCTTAATACAGGATTTAAAACTAGAGGAACAAAATAAGTGGGACATTGTCCTGTTCTTTAAGGAGCTAAACCTTTGGAGCGTCAAAAACAGTATCTGAGAGAGGAGGTGATGAGTACCTGACTGGATTTAGTACTGGGACACTCAGCACTCCATTGCAGTTGTTAAACCCCTGACTGATAAATGAGATGCAAACTTGTGCAGAGTAGCTCAGGTCCTGTCAGGCATATTAGCTGCGCCTCAGCAGAGATCAAATGAAGCAGCATTGGTCCAAAGCTGGCTTTGAGAGACTGTAATCTCAAACGTGGAGGAGCATGGTGGAGCTGTACTCAAGGAGCTCTTCAGAAGTCAGATCAAGTCCAGATGGATTTGGTACATCTGGGTTGGAGGTGGCCATGCCAGCTGTCACCTGGTTTGGTGCAGAGACATTCAGTCTTTGGCCTGTGCTCTTGTGCTAACTGCACAGGAGAAGAAATCAGGGCACTTGGTTCCCTGTCAGTCCAAAGAGAGAGGCAGTGGGGCACTGGCTGCAAATGAGTCTTCTTGTCCTGCTGGATGCAGCATGAAAATAATGCACTCTGTAATTACAAAAAGAAACTGAATTACAAGAATTAGGCTGAAGAGGCTCTTGCAAGACTTTAAAAAAAAAATTTAATACATTTATTCCAATTAGACATCACATTTGTGTTTGTTCTGAAACTCTAATGGTAGAAAATGATGAAGAGCCCAAATATAGAATATTAATACACTGTTAGTTTTCTTAGGATGGTGCTGTACTTGTTCTAATATAGACTTGCCAAAATTTGACATTTAAATACTGTGCTACAGTCATAATAAACAAACAAAATATATCTGGAGATACACAATGCTTTGAGTCCCCAAGTTAATGTCATATGCATGTACATGTAGCACATTTTCTTTTTTTAATAATTTAGGTTCAGACCTTTTCAGCAGAATTTTAACTCATGTTATAAATTAGCAAATTTCTATCAAAATTTGTCATGGAGAATCCTATAGAAATGTATAGGATATGTGTATTTATAACTGCTTTAGAATGCTTAAAACAAAATACTTAATTACAAAGATTGCAAAAATGTAAGCATCTGAAAATAGTAAGTAATGACTTTGAGCCTAGGTTCTATGACTATTATCTCTCTGTCAATGAGTGAAATGTTTATAGTCTACTACTAAAATAGAGCAATTAAGTTTTACTTCAAGGAGTATGTTGCATTAATTCCACAGCATTTTTCTTACTTCCACTTAATTTAGAGAATACCATTATTTAATCTTCCCAGCTTCTCGTCTATTCATAATCCCTCATGGAAACAGTTCAGTAAACTGACCTTGCACCTGAAAACCAAAACAAGAAGGTTCAGTCACCTTTTCAGCAAGATCAAAAATTCTCTTTTCCACATGCCTGAGTGGGTCAGAGGACAGCAGCACATGAGCCAAAGGACAAATCCCAGGTTGTCTTCTCTTGCTGAAGTGCTCCATCACCCTACTGATTGGAAAGTAATCAGCATTTTTATAATCTCTCACTTCTTACTACTTCTGCTTTTTATATCAGCCCAAGTTGTGGCTAGGGTATTACTGAGATGATATCATGCAGGCACAATATGGATGTGCCAGAATATGATATTTAGGGTATAATTCAGGTGCCATTGACAAGTTACTAATTTTAAATGTCAGCAGGAATGTATCTCTGCTGCGAAATGAGGGCCACCTCTAACATATGTGTTGAACTCATTTTTCTCCACTCCCTGTCTCCTCCAAACTAAACAGAAAGTCTGTGAATCCCCTTCCCTTCAAATATAAATTGGGATGTAGACCCAGAGGCCAACATTCCTGTATTTCATTTTTCAAACCTTGCAGAACACAAGAGCCCTGGCGGGGGGTGCTGCTCAAATGCAGCCAGCAGCTTTAAAGTGCCACCTGAGGTGGAATTCTTCTGGACCTCAGCCTGGGGAATGTGCCAAGTGGAACACACTGACCTAGTGTCACCGTGGCTGTGCTGCCTTCCAGCCCTTCTGCCTGCTTCTGGGGCTCCAGGAACCACGGTGTGCAGGGAATGGCAGGTCTACTGCCCTCCTTCCCCTCATGACTGATGATTCTCCCTTGATTCCTTTGTACCTGGTGTCTCGAGAATTCCGCAGCCTGAACTGCTTTTTTTTCCTCGAGGTGAGGAATCAAGCCCTTGGCATGAGTAGCCTCACAGACATCTTTTTTTACAGAAAAGTAGCTCATGGCAGACAGAAACCTAAATGATCAAATCTACACATCTCCCTCAGCAGAGGGGAAGAACAGGATGCAACCCCTTGCCAGCAGAGCCACCCCAGAGGGAATGCTGCTGTCAGGGCAGTGTAGACCTGTCCCAAGGCAGCATGGACTGGCACCAAGAGCCAGAGAAACCCTGAGGAGTGATTAAGATGGTTTAAAAGTACACGTGCCTTTCCCCAAGCCCGGGACTCACCCAGGGACAGTGCCAAGCTGACCCCATGCTGTGTCGTTGGTTGTTTCTGTCATCCAAGAGCATTTACTCAGCATACTGATGTTTCTGTACACTTATGTCTGTGTTGGGAAAATCAGGACATCCTGCTGTGCTGCCAGTTACCTGAACGTGCAACCCCAGTTGCTCTCAGATATATGCTTGCTGCTAAGAACTTCCTCCTTGGTGACAAAGCCAACTTTGTTCAAACTTGATCTCTGTCGAGGATGTCAAATAAATTCTTCCAGAGTGCCTCCACCAAATCTCTCACTGAAGCCTGTATTACACGGCTATGGATTTGTGTGCTTCTATCCTTGTCTTATGTAGCTGTCATGGACTGTGTTTGACCTGCAAGTGGCAGTATGTGGCTTAAAATGCTTCCTTCTTCTATGGCTCTTTCATCCATCTCAATGACTTTCAGAGGGAAGGATAATTGGAGGGCTGACTGAATTCCCCTGACTAGGAGCTTACTTAAACCGTCTGCTTGTCTGAATGGTGTCACACTGCTTGCTATTATGCCTAATACTGCTCAAGCATAGGAAAAGATTTTGAACTGCTTTCTTTTCTCAAGCTTTTAAAGCTGCTTTTTATAGCAGTCAAAAGATTTCTTTCCCTGCATGTTTTGAAAGCTTTTATTTCCTATGTAAATTTTAGAATAGTGCCTCATTTCTACATAATGCTTGAGTGTCATCATAAATATACGTAGAGAAATAAGTACATTCAGTCAACAAAAGAAACTTAACTTGTACACATGATTTCCTACACAAAGCTGGTGTTAAAATTCTCAGCAGGGATAAATTCTGCTAAATGTTTCCTGGGTTTTATGCCAACAAAGTGGTTCAAGCTTACCTATCAAAAACAGAAAAAGAGTCTCCTCTGCTTTCTTTTGAGAGACTTCAGCCTGATTTGTTTATTTTCTGGTTGTCACCAAAATTGAAAATAACTTGAGTGAGACCTTGCAAACCTCTATTGTGCAGATGGAGTAAGAAAGCAGAGTTTATACATACTGGGTTTTATTCTGCAGTCTCACCCATGAGTCAACCCTCCCGAGGACTGACTGATAATCATAAATGATGCTCTTCTCTCTGCTTCCCATCCTCCCTCTGCTTTATGTGTAAAGGTGCTGTGCTTCTGCCTTGTCAGCTGCAAGTCTGGTGCTTTTTCACAGGCTTTAAAAATAAATCTTAAAAGGAACTATTCTGTTCTGTTTGGCTATAAAGGACACTGGAAGTTTCATATATAGCATATCATGCATAAAAATAATCACTGGAACTGCAATGTACAAGTACTTATTGTTCCAAAGTAAAATCAAGAAATGTCACAAGTGAAAAATATTATTCTGAAAAAAAAAGTCCTTGCTTTAAGAAGTGGAGAAAAACAGCTATATCAGGGGAAATGCAGAACACAGAGAGGGTTTTATTTGTAAATCAGCCTTTTTATGGTACTCATCAGAATCCTTTTAGTACTTCATAAATATGAATTAATTTATGCTCATAACTCTTCCATGAAGCATGGAAACATTCTTTTCTTCAGTTTAGAGGAGGGGAAATGGGCCAAGAAATGATCAGATGAATAGCCCAACATCGTAAGGATCACCTGTAGTAGAGCAGAATACAAATGGAAATTCAGGTTTCCAGAGTCCTGGGCCACACTTTTAACCACGGAACAATCTTTCTCTCAAAGATGATTGTCGGTATCTATCACAAGGAAAAAATATCAGCCCCACTTTCAGGAAAATAAAAAATATGATGACATAGATGAAGTGTTTCATCTGGAAGTCTCTTGAGATTCAGAAGCATTTAGATGCTAGTAAAGTTTCCAAAGACTGACTTTAGATTCAGCTATGTTCATAAGGTTGAAAGATTTAAAAAACTTAATTAAAATAGTCCATTAACAATAGGAATTAGAGATTAAGAGGGGAAATCATGAGCTCAGCTATTTTTTGGCTTTTCAAATGGTCATGAATATCCTCTTTTTAACACCATGGACTTCCCTCTCCTGTCAGTTTCATAATCCTCAGTTTCAGAGATGATGTAAAACACACTCTTCAGTCAGTACACAGATGCTTTCGTTCCCCTGCTAGGGCTGCCTTAACCCCAGTGTTCTGAATCCAGCAAAACTGGCCCTGAAGACTGGAGATTTTCAGAATTATAAATATTTCTAGTCCCATTTTTTCCAGAAATACCAGGAGTTCTCAAGTAAGAGAAGGCCTGCATTGTGCTAGATAGAAAACAGCTGATGTGAGACAAGGTCATGGATCATCCTTTTCCTCAGTGCTCTCTGGCTGCAAGCAGACAGTTGTGACCTTATGAAAGGTACAGCGAAGTGTCAGGGGTCACGCTGTGACAACTGCCAAGGCAGCAGAACATTCCAGAACCCTACCTCACTTAACAGATCATGACTGTATTGTATTGCAAATACTGCTAATGTGTTTTGTTTGTCTTCAATGACAAGTAACCATCTAGCAACAGGATGCAAAGAGTTTGGAAGGAGTTAGGTGTGCATCCATCCCCATGACACTGTATTAAGTAGCATATATCTCTGTATGCATAGGGTGGGAATGGCTTTAAAATAAGAATATGTATTTGCTGGCCTGTGCCCTGAGCTCTTCTTCCACTTTTAACTTTTCCTGCCCTTTCCCACCACAACGATGTTTTCAACTCATGGTCTTTTGAAGTTTCCTACTGACTTGAAAGCTTGGTTTGAGATGCTACATAGGACTTTTGGACTGGTTACTTTCATCTCAGTGGTTTAATCTTGGACATAGCAAAGTTTTAGGTTTAAGACTTCTTCTGGACCTGGAATATAAGTACCTATGAATAAGAAGTCTCCAGGTTGATATTAGTGGGGAAATTAGGTAGAAGGCAAAGAAGAACACATTTTTCTATGTAAAAGCAGCCAGTGATGTATTACATTGAAGCAGAGGGGGAGAATGTTATACTAGAAGAGTTGCATTGTCACTGAAACAAAATGCTTCCTGCTATGCATTGCACAAGATGTGGTTGGTGGTTGTCCCTCACTGAGTGCTGCAGGAATTTGCCTGACTGACCAGTCACAGGGGTCACAAGTAATCTCTGCAGCTACATCCAACTGCACTGCTCTGCTGATCTCTCTGCTCTGCCACTTCAGCTGAAAGAAGTTTCAATAGCAAAATGTTCCTTGCTCTAAACTCTTCTCCCAGGCATGTGTATGGTGTCACATTGCATAACACACTGTCCAACAGTCTAAGCATAAATACATTTGCCTTGTGTTACCAGGAGTGATGGCAGCCTACAGGTATTTCTCATGTGTGTCTGTGTGTGGCGAGAGAGATTAATCAATCAGGAAGTCTGTTCGAAAAAGCTGTTTGTTCTTTCACAAAGGTGCAGTGCAAAGCCTCTCAGTGTCTGCTTCTTTTGCTTGTTTCTGCACCTACCTCTGCAAAATGCTGTTACCTGACAGTCTAGGAGGCCGAAAGGAGACTTTTAAAGTATTTTATTCCTCTGAAACCTGACAAGTAAGACTCCTGCTTGAAGATGAAGTTGTGCTCAGCACTCAAGCAGAAACTCTTTAGGAAGCAAGAGGGTCTTTTGGAGGCAAGAGGTCGTGGCTGATTTCTTGCAGCATCAACTGCTCAAATCTTAAAATAATTAAGTAAGAAGCAGTAGATTTAATCCTACTGTGGTTTAGTTTTTTTTCCTCTGACCATCTGTGAGCAGAAGTGTTTCTTCCCTCAGTGCTGAAACAAGGGAAGATTTACCAGCAGTAGAGACTACAAGAGAAATGGCAAGGACTTGGGGCCTGCTGAGATGCTCATCACTTCAGGAGAAGGAGAGGTATCTGAAGAAACATGAGCAGTGATTGTTAGCTCTCTCTCCTGCTTTAAAAAAAACAAAACACCCTGTCCTGCCTCTACTCTGAAGGGGAATAAGAAAAGACACACAATGTTATGCATCTGTGGGGAAGTTGGGAAGATAAGAAAGGACATCTTGTCTCAGAGAAGGATGATCAGAGGCACACTGAACTGTCAGGCCTAACATTTCAGGGTGTGAGCAGCCTGGAAGAATAAACCCTCAAGGAATCCTAAGGACATTTAAAAATGCAAACATAAAGTGGAAATAAAAGAATAAAAACTAGGTGAATAATAAGGGGAAATTATGTCAAATAATAGGGGGAAATTATATCAAATAATATGGAGCTTAGCAGTAAACTGAATGATGGAAAGAGGTAATTACTGAAAGACATGCAAATAAGCAAGAAAGAAGAGATTCATGATAAGCCTTGAGAGAAGATTAGGAACAGAAAGTCAGTGTCTCCCACAAATATTTTTGGAAGCTTTTTTTCTTAATTCAATTCCATATGCTAAGACCTGATCCTGTCTTTAGAGTTGATGGGTTATGCCTTTTTATCAAGTGTGTTTTCTCAGCTGTGCTAACAAGTTTTTGAGCAGGAATGCAGCACTGTGTTTAAGATGGAAAATAGAAAAGCCTGCTTTAAAAGACTTTTAAGCCTCCTGAAACTCCTGCTTTTTGAAAAGCCATTTGTTCCCAGATACAATCTATTGAAGAATAAACTGTGGCCAACTGCTTGCTGTTCATGGCTGTTTTTATAGTCAGGAATGGTGTATGGGCCTATTTGCTGAGAAGAGTTCACTGTTGCTCAGGCTCTTTTTGGAAAAAATAGGATTTCTTACAGTTTGTGCATTAGCACTTCTATGCCAAAAGCATAAATAAAAACCAGATAGTAATAAATAAGCTCTGTATGTTTTGAAGCAGTAATCTTAGACTCTGCATTAAAGCAGCTCTGAGAACCCATTATGGCAAAGCAGATTTCTCCAAATGGGTACCTCTCTCACCACAGGTAATATTCTTTAATAAGGTCTTCAGCAAGTCATTCACAGTGCATTTTCAATAGAGAATTTGCAGTTCACATCCAGTGCTGTTCAGAGAACTTTCAGGGCATGAGGTGTACAGGGATGATAAGCAGCATTAGCTGTCACCAGAAAACCGACTATAAGAAACCCAAGACTTCAGCTTAATCGTGGATATAGATGTGGGTATTTTTGCAAGTGATAGGATGGATATTGCATCACTGCGGCGAGCTCTGTTCCCAGTTAGCAGGTGTTGAAGCTGACAGTGTGTGCCTTGCTCGCTCCCATGCTCAGGGAGCAGGAGCTCTGCCAGCTGCAGTATCCTGCCAGCTCCCCAGATCACAGTCTGCAGGGACTGGAGGGATGGAACAACACAGGAACTCATTTAAAAATGCCTGAGTTTCAGCTGCCCAGCTGAGGAATCAAGAACTTCTCTCCTCAAGATATTTCAGGATCTTTTCTGAACTGGGGACTCAGACAACCTTTACAAATACAAGGGAAGCATTTTACATGCAGCGTACTAAAGTGAGCTGCAACTGGGGCTGACATCAGATTTCCGGGAAGTCAAGTTGGTACCTTCTAACTCAGGATATTTTACGATTGTAAAATATATGTTTACTTTGTGTGCATACCTACTGCTAATTTTTCATGTGCTGATGTATTTTTCTCTGATTTTTCCCTTCTTATTATGAGCTCACAGCCATTTCTCCTCCACATTGCAAGTGACAACTTCAACGAACACAGAGGATTCTCTCTGTGCTACTCGGCAAGCAAAGGCCTTTTTCATAGAATCATGAAGTATTAATAGAATATCCTGAGATAGAAGAGTCATTGAGTCAGCTCCTGGCCTGCACAGGACAACCCCAAAAATCACACTGTGTCTGACAGCATTTCCAAAAGCTTCTTGAACTCTGTCAGGTTCAGTGCTGTGACCACTTTCCTGGGGAATCTGTTCCAGTGCCCAGTACCCCTCTGGGTGAAGAGCTTTTTCCTACTATCCAACTTAAACCTCCCCTGACACAGCTTCAGACTGTTCCTTCAGGTCCTGTCACTGGTCACCAGAGAAAAGAGATCAGTGCCTGCCCCTTCAGTATGTCCCAGAATATTCTGCATAATTTTACCAGTCACTGAAATGAGACTGACAGGCCCCTGTAGTTTCTAGGGCCGTCCATCTTGGCCTTCTTGAAAACTGGGAAAATGTTTGCCAGGTTCCAGTCCACTGCGACCTGTCCAGATTCTTAAGACTCTTCAAAAATCTCTGAGAGAGGTCTTGTGATCAGCCTGCTCTTTGCATACCCTTGGATGAATCTGATCAGGCCCCATAGACTTACAGAGATCCAACCGGAGTGGCAAATCCCACACAAGTTTGGGATTGACTAGGAGTTTATAATTCTCACATTGTATTTCTTTCTGTATCATTGCTGAGTTCAGTGGGATGTATTTCAGAAGAGGATAGCTCTTGCAGCTGCAGCCTGCAATCTGACTCCATGAAAAGCTTTGGTATCAAACCTGATCTCAGTGAACTGTGAGCAACCTGAGTACCTGAGTTACCCAGTAACTTTGGCTCTCAAAGTGCAGGGTGGGATTGTTGGCCGGTTGGATATAAGCATATGAGTTTTCAAAGAAGCAGATGAAAATGTGATGTAAAGAAGGAAAAAACAACAGTTTGGAAAGTCAGCTATTTTGCAGTGTTTAGGGTTAAATCCTCCCATCTTTGCTTCTGCTGAATAACATTAATTAGCTACCCTAATATGCCTCCAGGAGTATTTAGGTAAGAGGAGAAAATAAAGATGTCAAAATCCCTTCTCTACATTGTCTTGCACCAGGAGTGCTCATTCAAAGGTGATAGCAAGTTATAAAATCTTGTGTCCTTTCTGATGCTGGGAACCTCAAGACAAATGTGGCTCTAAACAAATATGGTCAGGGCATGGCACACTGTGCAGACTTCCCATCAGGGGTGAGATTCACTGGCATGGAGGTCTTCAAGTTTTGACAGGACTTTCTTAGAAGTAAAATAAGCTGCTTCCTTTCAAGATAAAGACAAGGACGTGTTGTGGCATCATCACTGGTGCCAGGTGATAGTAACCATCAAGCTTTTCCATTATGATTAACTAGTTGGGTTTAGGTTTAAGGGCTATGTAGAGCGCAGCACAATCCAGAAGGCCAAGAAATACGTGTAGCACAGTGTGGCACAGCACAGCATGTGCCTGTGCCTGCTCTGGATAACCAGCACATGGATCACAAGCTCCTCAGTGTAAAATAGTCTAGTTAGAGTAACTACCTGTGTTCTATAGTCTTAAGTGGATGTGAGATGTCCCAGGAGGAAAACACAGAGAGTTCTGGACAAAATTTGTAAATGGCTTAGTTTTCATGGCTGACTTTTCCTGGGGGAAATTTCTGAATAATACCAGCTTTTCCAGTGCTTTCTGCATGGAAGTGCTTGTATCACGGTGATTAAAAGGGCTGTAATTGCATGGGGAGGAGCATTTCCACATCATTTACACTAGTTGTGCATTGGTGAGAAATCACAAACAGGCACAGGACTCAGGCAGCTGTGCTGGTAATTCCCAAAAGAAATTACATGAGATCCGTCTTCTCTGCATTGCTTAACCCTAGCAGAGCAGAAGCTGCTTTCAGGGATGAGAGGACTGTTTTCCCTGTTTGCTTCAGTGATCTTAATCAGTATGGACACTGCCAAGGAACAACACTCAGCTGGTGCCAAATCTGGGCTGTGAGAAACAGACCTCAGCCCGTTTGGAAAGCTCCGCAGCCTGCCACTTTCAGGCTTGCAGATGCCTGGGATGAACGGTCCCTCACCTCAGTGCCTCCCTTCTCCCTCTTTTGGTAGTGTGTGCTGAGCTCTTCACAGCCTGAAGGGGCCCTTGCAGCAGCTGCTCCCAGGAGGGCAATGCTTTTCCTATGCTGCTGGAGTTCCCTGAGCCACAGAGGATCTCCCTTTGTAGCCAAAGCCGCAGGGGACCAAACTAGACTTCCTGACCAAATTTAAAAACTAGCAGTGTCTAATAGAGGCTCCTTCTTCAAGCTCTGACAATTTCAGCCAAGAGCATGAAACAAAAAAATGCTACAGATGTCTTTTTTGTCTCTTGCCCTCTGCTGTGCAAGCCCACATCATAAGGATAAAATCTGGGCTATGCTGAAGCAGGTGGTAAAATTCCTATTGATTTCAAGAGAACCTGGGTTTTACTTCAGAAATAAACTGCAGAGCTATGCAATAAATTAATTCAGCATCCCAGACACAAACTCATACATTTTACTGTTTAAGTTGTGCTACTCTGAGTGTATAGTGGTGCTATGGGAACATAAATTATTCCAGTGTTTCCTACATGTTATTGAAAATCAGATGCCAGACTTAATCTGCCTAAACTCCCAAACTAGTGACACGTACTTTCAACTATAAATTGTGTGCAAAAATGTGCAAGCTGAATGAAAGTAGCTTCAGTCGAATATGTGCCCGGGGGCTCAGTAATGGATACGATGTTATGCTTGCCAGCTCATTGCTGTCTGTGCTTTCCTCATACATACATCCTTGACTTACATTTTTACCTAATGGCAGGCCCATTCCTTTCTTCCTAAAACACTGAGAAGGGAGCTGAAATGAAAAATTAAAATCATTGTCTAATTTTGTACAAGCAGAAGGTTCTTTGGCATAGATTTGCAGTGAAACAGGCATTACTGACAGCTTTGTCAAACTTCCCATATGGACAGTTTATGCTGATTTCCAGGCAGTTACAAATAATTGAAGTTAAAGATCTCTGTAGCTTGTCTGACAAAGCTGAAACAAGAAACATGCATGTGTTTGACTTCGGGAAGTTTATCATTTATGGTGCTGCTGGTTTGCTTCTCCAAGGAACTAGCAGGTTTTCTTCCATCACCAAACAGCAGAGACTAATTTGTGACTGCCAGAAATTATCACAAAGTCACTTTCATAAAAGATAACACAATGCAGCCTGAAGAAAGCTGGTAATGTCAGGGAAAATGGGGCAAACACTTATGTCCAGTATGTGTTGAGCAAGATTCCATTTCACCTGTCTTTGCTGTCCTATGATCTCATTTTCAATACACAATAAAAACAGTTGTAAGGAAAGGGAAGCTTGCCAGCCTGACGGCTAGACATCTTTTTTTGTGGTGAAGATGGCTGTGGCAGTGAAAATCTGTTTATTAAAGTCTCTGAATATGTGTAATTATAGGGTACTGTGTGATGAATAAAGATGAAGTTAGGCATGAAATAAATGGTATTTTAGACATTTGCAGTAGTTGTTAGATACCTTGAGAGCATCCTAGCTCACATTGGTAATGTATGAACAAAATGGACTTTCCTTGATGACAAAAATTGGCAAAATGACCGATGATCAAATCCAACAAGAAGAACCACCACAGTGATTATTCCTAAATTTTTGTGTGTATGACAAGATTTGCGTTGTAAATTTTATATGTTTGCACTTCTAAGAAAGTCAATAGGGGCAGGACCAAGAATCTACTGATAACTGATATGTGTTGTAATTATGTTGGGTCTGGTTTATGTCTAGTGATAAGATTCCTGTGTTTATATAATTTAGACACCTGAAAAGAAAAATGGGAGTTTGGAACCTCAAGAACCGAGGGAGTTTCTCTTTCTGCTGATTCATGGAAAATAATAGGGCTGAAGGTTGAGAGGTTATCTAGTCCATCCTCCTAAATCAGTGTAAGCCCAGTGCCTTTTGTGCAGCCTCTGAGGACCTGCGAGCAGATGAAGAGCATTTACATATTCCAAGGCTACTCTCATGCCCAATTTTCAGTGCTCTTTTTTTAGATTGCTGCAGTAGTCTTTTCTGCACCAGCGCTCCTGACCTTTTCTTCTCCCTCCATAAGGTTTATTAGGGGAGAAAGAAAACTCCAGAAGCCCCTACTGTTATTGAAAAAAAAGAACTCATGGTTGACCTTTTCAGTGAAAATGAATGCAGAATCTTGGGTTTATGCACCTTCAGTCAATAGGTTTGCCCACATGTCAGAATGGTGCATTTATGGAATGTCACAACTTGTTCCTTCTGTTAGAGGCCTTTAGGATTAGCTGGTTTTCTACAAGAAATAGGAACTTTTTGTCTTCATTGAAATATAAGCACTCAGTGAAGCTCAGGCTCATACCTCACTAGAAAAGTCCACCTCCCAGTTATACCAGTATGGTGCATTTGCTGACTGTTGGGAATGTTCTAGCTGAAAGAAAATCTCTGAAGTATTTATGGTTGCTGCTTAACTTTAGGAAGATGTAACGCAGTATGTAGGTCAGGTATGGAATGGGATATTCTCCTGCATTTCTGTCTGGCTAGAGACACGTTACCTTTTGTTTGTTCTGATAGAAACGCTGAAAATCATGAAACTGAGAAAAATATTATCTCATTTGCCAGGTTTCTGCTCCCCTTCTCAAACCATTACAATTGTATTGACTCAATTGAGCTGATGTAATTAAGAAGTTGAAATTACCTCTGAGTTTTGATACCGCTCAGTTCTTTGCTTCATCTTACAAAATATGTTGGCATTTAATGCATGTCTTACAGATGTATGGTTCCTTCAGTAGCAATTGCTTCAACTAGCACTATGTAGGATTTATTTTGAACAGGAAATTCTAGGAGATTCTATAAAATCTAAGACTAGGTGTAGTAAATAATAGTAATATTGCTTTTTATGCCTACAGTCAGGATCTCCCCTTCGCCTTGCAAACCTTGTCCTGGAGCATTTCTTCCAGTAAATTTTGATCATGACTTACTGAAACCAGTGCAATTTTTTTCATTAACACAGGAAAGATGTGGTACAATTGTCTTTAAACTACTCTTGTTTTGTGTCTCCTCATTGTTGTGTTTAGCATTCTCAGTGTCACCTCCTAAGCTTACATAGAGCTCTCTCTTGGCTGTTATAGTATTGGCTTCCACTAGGATTCCCAGGGCCGAATTTGTCCCATAACCTCAGTGCTCTCAGAATGCATGTGGTTTTTCTGAAGTCACTTTGATTGTCCTAAAATTCTCATTCAAATATCTAAAAACCTACTTGTCAGACTCCTAAAAGGCACCAGTGATTGTAGATCTCCAGAGTTCATCCACTGGTTGTTGCCAGAGTTCAACACCCAAACATCCTGATTAGCTGTACCAGACCAATGTTTGTATATGGAACTAGTGAACATTTATAGCACCAGCACATAAAATATCACACTGCATCTTTTCCTCATCCTCACAAGTACAAATAGTTTAGAATATCTTAAAGGTCATTAAAGATGCAGAGAACTAAACAACCTAGTTTTAATTTAAAAAATAATGGTCATTTTTAAAAAGTTCCCTTTGCAAGTCTATTAGATCAAATCCTCCAGTCTCACACTTCTGCATCCCAGCATTTCATCTTAGTGTCATCACTTTCCACATAAATAGCAACAACCAAGTGTGTAATCCTTAATGGTTATGAAGAATTTCTCCCTTTCTGGGTCTGAATTTTACTTGCGAGGAGCTGGAATTAAATTCTCGTCCACCAAATGTTCTGTCTTTCAAAATAACTAAGTTTTCATTTACCCACAGATTAACTCCATGAGTGTACCATCCTCAGGACAGATAAGGCTTTAATGTCAAAGAATTAAGTCATTAATCTCTCTTACAAAGACAGTGTGCATTTCAAGAACTCTTCGAGGTTTTCTCAATTTCTATCAATTTATGTCTGCATTTTACATTTAATGTGTCCTATTTTTCTCTTCCCTAAAATTTTGTACATCTTTGTCTGCTGATTGTAATTTCTTTCTTGTCTTCTTCACTTTTTCCCTCTTTGAGGAAATCAATTCTCAAATTTTTAATTAATTATCCTAGCACTGTCTTCATCTTAGGCATGACGTTTGAGTTTTTACAGTTTTGGCTGATTAAATTGGCCAACTGATTGACACCCTCTTCCTGTTTACTGAATTCCTCTCCTGACTGTAGAACCCCATTTGTTACATCTGGGTGACAGAGTTGTCTCCACTGCAATAGTTGAAATCATTTCAGAAGTTTTTTTCTTTCTTATCACTCTCTTCTTTCTTTCAAAATAAGTTGTATTAATTAGTTTTTAAATCATGAGTTTGAGGATCTCTGTGTAGTCTCATTCTTATCTCACAGTCCTTTACACTGAGGCTGTCCTCAATTAGGTTGTGATGGCTATTTATATCACTCCGGCATGTTCGTCTCCAATTATAAATCCATACAAAAGGCCAAGTCTGAATTTACACGGAGCATACTTCACCAGTTCTCGTAGTATAACTGACTGAAGTGTGATCAAAGAAACTAAGAAAGACTCATGAAAACAATTTAAGGTTCTGTTTAAGTCATTTAAATTACTGAGGCTCCATTAAAGTGATGAAATCAGGATTTCATGCCAGAATGGGGATTTTACATTAGATTTGGTATCCTATCTGTCAGGCTGTGAATTTCTTTTCTATTATACAGAATAGAAATAAAAACAGATCTCTTAACATCATTGCAACTAGTTTACAAAAAGATTTTTGTTCATCTGCACAGATATAAATTTTAATATTTGTCTTGGGAATGTTTTTTTCTAGCTACCTAAGCTGGAAAAAACCTCACCTGTCTCTTTTCTCCCAGGTGAGTATCCATTAACTTCAGGTGAATTTCATATGGTCAGTGTTTGTCATAAAACATTTATTTATAATTTTAAGTCTTGTTTTTAAATACAGTACAAGGGGATGGCATGCTACATTTAATGTAATAAGCCTCTGGGTAAAAGGTAGATGCAATCAATAGATTGAACACAAGTGAAATCAAGGTAAAGATACATCAGTGGAGGGCACTAAATTAATACTTAGGTTTAATGGGTTTTTTTGTATGAAGGATTCATATGGTAGCCATTATTCAGATTGTATAAATAACACATATTTACATATTTACGGCTCACAAAAATGTCTCTGCAAACAATATTTTCTCTCCTCCATAAATAACCTGAAGATTGTCTATAGGTGTGTGAGAGACTGAAATGTTAATGGTTAATGGCTCAAACCATTGGCCTTTAGCAAGAGGAGTGGTTGCTTTGCTGAGGATGAGCACAGAAACAGCCCAGGTGCAGAGGGCTGAGCACCGGAGGAGGACCACAACAAACCTTTGTTTAGTAGGAAACTGGGGTTTGAGACACCTAAGGGGAGAGGGCTGATAAGAAGCAGATCCTGTGAGGTATCTCAGAGCGTTTTATCGTGCCAATGTCCTCTCCTACACAACTGACTCAGTGTAAAACTTCCTCCCATCCCTGGGTAGGCATTGGGATATTCGCAATTATTCATCCCTTCTGATGGGGCATAACTGGCTTCACGGCACTGACATGAGAGGCAGCGTCATGTCTTAGAAGGGGTCATAAATCATCAAAGACCCCCGAAGTGCCCCCAGACTTCTTTCTGGGGCCTTCCACCAAAGGACTGGGCATGATCCAGAGTGTTGCAACAGATCCACAGTGTTGTAACAGACAGTGTAAAACTCCCTGCTCTGGGGGAGGTACCTGGGCATTCCACCTAAACCTAAATGTATATTATAACCCACTGGACTTTGTGTTTTGTGGGCTTTCCCCACCTCTGGCAGAACAAGACTGTGACCGTCACTTCAACCAACAGACAGCTGTGTTGCAACAATCTAGTCTTGTGGCTGAATCCATGATGGGGGTATTTTTCTACTCTTATAATTTCTTTCTCTTTCTTTCTTTCTCTCTGTCTTCTTCTGACTTCTTCTCCAAATATATTGTAAGCCAGACTAAAAAATTCCAGTCAATGCCTCAGTAAGTGCCTCGAGTCTGGGTAAGTTAAAGTTGGATAAGTTTACGTTTGCTAAGTTAAAGTTTATGAAGTACCTCGCTTTGCCTGGATGTTGTTTTAAAAGTTGCCAAGTAGCTTATTCTACAGTGCTCTAAAGTTTGCAAGTAAAAGTTGTCACTGAAGCACCTGAGAATATTGTTGTTTCTCCCACATGCCACCCAGAGTGAATCAAACAACATTCCCCTAAGCCCACTGAGCAGACCAGGGCATAACAAGGTGTTCAAACCCCTGTCATTCACCTATGTGATCCACCCACAGATGCTTTTTTCCTGCTGTTTTAATGAGATGGAATATATTCTTCATTCAGATTCTGTTATGGATGCTGATTTCAGCATTTCTACAGCAATCTAGAAATATCTACTGCACTGAATTTTAGCCAGAAAACTGCCTATTTCTGGACCTTGATTTCACTTGGGCACTCTGTAGAGCTGATTTGCTCAGCTGTGTCAAGACCAGCGGCGAATGGAAAAACAGTGCCTCCAACATTAAGACCTAACTGCAAACTCAGGGCTTTAATCTGGGTGTGGACATCTAAATGAAACTTCACTCTTTACTCAGTTTTATCCATTTTTTTCCCTCTTTAAGACCTGTGTGCTTGCTTGATTAGTCTCAGGGTGAGGAAATTAGTCTAACTGAAGTTGTAGTAACTGGATAGCCCCAACCAGTGGTTGATTTCAGTGCCTAATGTCATTGGGATTACACCAGTGATGAATTTAATGCAAGTTTAACAAACACAGTCCAACTGTAAAAATGTCTTGTATAAAGCTGAAAATCCCTTCACCCCATTCAGTAAACAACCTCCATATTGGAGAGTAGTTCAGTGACACTTTTTTCCCCCATTTGTAAACATTTGCTTCTTGCTTTAAAATTCCCAGTTATAATGTATCCAATTGTAGATCTTATCTACAGTCTAGGGTGAACTGTACAGTAACACCCTTTAAACACTGCAGTGTCTTCCCTCTGAGCACTACTCTCTGGATTTTGGTTCTATTCTGAAAGCTTCTGCAAGGGCTAGGACTGTTTTCTTTAGTACTTTTCACTAGGTCACAGAATCTCTCTCCTGCTTTCCTGCTAAACAGGACCATATCTGGGCTAGCATTGGCACTGAAGATAACTGCTTCCTGCTAAAGAAGCACCATAAATTTGCGTAGAATTTTTCAAACAGCAGAACTGTCTGATAGTTCAGGTTTGTTCATAGTAGTCCCAAAAATATTTGCCTTTCTAGAGGGTTATAGTTATGATTTATATTTTCTTTATAGTTATCTTGAGATGATGGACTTCATGTGAACAATGTTGTTCTATGAATGGCAGAAAAATCCAGCAGCTGCACTAACAACCCTCTTATTTCCTATATACCAAGTCAATGTTTCTCAGACAGTATGTTGTGGTCACTGGGGATCAAAGAGGAAGAGTCAGAAATCTTCACAATTGAGTCTGATATCCACCTTTATGAGACTGATGTCCTGTCAGCAGTTAAAAGTAGCTCTTATCCTGGCTTGTGTAAACTGCAAAAGGAGATGCATCCGCAAAGGTTTAAGGAATACTGCTTTAGAGTTTGTATAGAAAATGACAGTTTCCTGAAAACTGGTGAAGTGTTCGCAGTCTAAACTTGAAGTCTCGGATAGGATTCATGGAGATGAAGAATATGATGTTAATTGTGAATTTATTGAAAGAGAATAAAAAGTAAATCCTCGGGATCTCTCTGAAACATCCTGTTTGCAAGTGTCTATTTTGAAGGCACTACTCATATATTTTCCTTTTCTCTGTGAAGACCTACAATGTTTTGATTCGGTATAGTTGACTAGATAACAAACTCTTGCAAGCTGTCTCGCAAGCTTTTCGTGACTTTTCATCCTTTCACTAGTTTACAAATCAAGCAGAAAACTTTCATCAATAGCTGCCAGAATTTTAATTCTGATTCCCACATCAAAACTAATCAATCCCCTTTTTAAGTCTACCCACACCCTTTGTTTTTCTGTCAGCAGATAGCACAACAGAGCTGAGGGAAATAAATTTAAACAGACCTGAGAGAAAGAAGTTCAGTGTGAGTGATTATTGTGTCTTTCTTTCCATTGTCCTTGTTTCTGTCCTTAGCATGGAAAAGCAAAAGTATTGTGAGACTGGGAGGAACTGAGAAGAAAAGCTGTCCCTTTTTGCTTGGTGAAGGACAGAGAAGCAGGTGTGAAGCAATATTTATCCAGCCTGCTGTTAGCAGTTCCCATTTACCAGCACACTTTAGCTTGGAACGCACTGTGTTTGTTTTGTACTTACATCTGCAATTGATGCACAGATCCTGCAGAGCACTGCCCTGAGAAAATAAATCCTCCACTATTCTTCTAATGGTGCATTTGATTTCCTTTATTTGGGCTCAATTTATTTAAAACTTTCTGAGAACTGAATCTCTAGTAATCAAATAACCTCAGGCAGTCCGATCTATTGGGAAGAACATCTCCAGTTATTTATTGTGTTTCTAAAATGGCATATATGCAAAAGCAGACTATGAAAAACATCACTGCGTAATAACGTTATATAATTGTGTTTATCATAAAGAGGGCAGTGTGCTATCTACTCTTAATTGCCACTTCCACTGTAGTATCTTGAGGTACAGGTCTCTTCTTTCAGTAGTATACTTGTTTACAGAAACAGTAACTTCCTGCCAGATAAATGGTGCTATCATCATTATTACAACCTCGTAGTCACATCTTATGTGCAGTTTTGGGGCAGGATTTCAAACTACTTTGTTTATCCATGTGTTTCCCTTGTTGTGGATAGCTGTGGTTCTGGGAATAGCTAATACACAGTGATTGGCAGCATTCTGATAGTTTTTTTCACTAACTTCTCTTCAGTTTTGCAGGGGTCTGCATATGGGTGGCTCAGTGCAAAGCAAAAGCAGACCATAGGTGTTAAGCATTACTTACTCTGTATTTTCAGTAGTATGTGCACAGTGAGATCATCTGTCTGAAACAAGCAAAAGAAAAACTAATTCCAAGGAAGCAAAGAGCAAACTGTGCCATGTAGGAGGCCATTCCAAATCAATTTTCTCCAAAGACAAACGCAGCAAAATTCTTCTTTTTGTATTTCTGTGAAACAGAAGGTGAGCCTGCACACTGCTGAGCTTTTTGCTTTTCCACATCCAACTCCCTACTGGCAAATGTAGTCTAAGTGCTTGGTGCAGTAGGCTAAGCTCTGTCAGTACCTCTCGATAGAATCATAGAATCATTAAGGCTGGAAGAGACCTCTAAGATCATCAAGTCCAACCATTAATCTGGCACCACCATGTTCATCACTAAACCATATCCAGTGTCACATAGATCCAAGCTGCCCTGTCCCAAAGGCAACAAACATCAAGCATATCTAGAGCTTCAAGGAGTCCCAGGGAGTGCTGATATTGTGTTGCCTTCCCTCTGTAGACATTACCTTTACAGGGAAGTTTGATTTTCTTTACTTACTTAGCTGCTTTGGGGCACCTAGTGCAATGTACTGGGAGGCTGAAACAAGACCCCAGAAACAAATCATTCTGTTAGCTGAACTCCCTAGTTCTGTTGAAGAGGAAAAGAGGCTTTGAATGAAGATTTCCTACATGAGACAGGTCAGAAGCAGAGAAGATAGAAGACCGGGTAGAATCTGCAGGATGGGCAGCTATCGCCCTGAACACTGAGATCTTACTTTGGCTGACCTGTATTGCATTAAGAGAAGTTTTGAGGCGTTTCTGAGTTTGTAGCTGGTCTTAGCCATGGGGACAACTGAGAGAGGGAGGAGGTCACTGCTGTTTTGCAGAAGGATATTGGCAGGGATAGCTCCTGCTTATTTGGTGAGAACATCTGTTTCTGCTTCAACTCTCTCAGCCTGTTTTTATGGGAGAGGTGCTTCAGCCCTCTGGTCAGCTTTGTGGCTCTCCTCAGGACTCACTCCAACAGGTCCATGTCCTTCCTGAGCTGGGGGCCCCAGAGCTGGATGCAGTGTTCCAGGTGGGGTCTCACCAGAGCAGAGCAGAGGGACAAAATCCCCTCCCTCACCCTGCTGCCCATGGGGCTTTAGATGCAGCCCAGGACGCATTTGGGTCTCTGGGCTGTGAGTGCACATTGCTGGGTCACGTCCAACCTCTCACCCACCAGCACCCCCAATTCCTTCTCAGCAGGGCTTGTCTCAATCCCATTATTCCCCAGCCTGTGCTGATACTGGGTGTTGCTCCAACCCAGGTGCAGCACCTTGCACTGGGCCCTGTTGAACCTCACAAAGTTCATAGGGGTTCAGATCCCTCTGGATGACATCTCATCCCTCCAGCAAGTCAGTCATACCACTAACCTTGGTGTTGGGAATCTCAGTTTAATTCAGTTTCTTGAATACTAATTTATTCAGCTGGGACTAGATCTCATTAAAATACCTAAAAGATATTGACTGTACTTTTGTCCATAAAGAACTGTTACATTTCTCTTAAAATATGACAGTACAGTGCATTTTTTGCAAATGGAATTCAAGCTCCTTTCTAAGCTGGATTCTTTTGGACAGACACAGAGAGATTTGGGATTTCTTCAAATGGAATAAAACTGTACCTGAAAATACAGTTCCATGATAGAACACAAGCTGAGTTAGAAAAATAGCATTTTTTACAACTAGTGGGAATTAAACTTTAATTAAATAAACCAAAGAAGGAATTGCCAAGTGCAACATACAACATTAAATTAGCAACACATCTGGCAAGGATACCAAGTATTCTGGACTATCTTTGCAATTGTCAACTATTTAAATTGTTGTTTCATTATCAAGAAGTCTCAGCAAGGTAAAGAAAAGCGACACAGGACCAGAAAGTTGAAAGAAAAAAGAGTAAGGATGAAAAGGGATTGGAGAGAAAAGTGAGTTAAGCAGCAGCAAAAGAAGGGAAGAAGGCGTCCTCCCATTCAGCTGACTACACAGCAGCTTGAAAAAATAAATTCAAGCTGTGAAAGGCAGCCTGTGTTACTGGCATCATCAGTGGCCTTTAAAGACATGAGGGAGAAAGCAGAAAAGCTGTCGTGCATCATCCCATGCTGCACCAATTCATATCTGCTGCTGAGGACAGCCCAGCTGGCAGAGGCAGCTGCCTTGGTGGCAAAGAGGTGCTGCTGTGCCTTGTGCCTCTGCCCCTCAAGGCTGGCAAAAGGAGCTGTGCAACAGTGACTGTGTGACCCTGGGTGTGCTGGAACAAGGGACTTCCTGTTCATTGAGTGCAAAGTTACTTTCTCCTACGTTTAACCAGGCTCATGCAAGTGGGGGTTTTTTGAAGCTTGCAGTAAAAATAGGTCATTGCAGGAAACAGCTACTGTGTCAACTCTGAGATAGTATTTTTGGATACCAAAACTCTCAGAGTTACTTTTCAAAAAGTAGGTGAGAGAGGAAGGAGAGCATCCTGCTCCTGCAGGATATGATCAAATTTGTCATTGCACAACTTTTTTCTTATTAATGTCTTTGATAAACTTATTTACAAAGTAGTAAAAGTGAATGTTCAATGTATGGTTTGAATTGCAGTACAGTCAAAACACTACTTTTTTTAGCAGACTTGCAGCTACTTTTCAAGTGTTAGCATCAAAGGTTCAAGTCTAGTGCCATAAAGCAGATATTCAAAACACATACTGGGGTCTTTTGTAGGCTCTGCAAAGGTAGATGTAGCAGTTTCAGGCAGAGGTGACCAAGGAAGCTCCTGCTACCGTGCTCCGAAGCCTTCCTTGAGCAGGTCTGCCAGCTCCTCCTCCCATCCACCCTGTTCTGCCTCCTTTGGGGCAGCAGCTGTCCATTACCATGTACTTCTGGTGTCCTGTGGCATCCCAGAATCACAGAACCCCAGAATATCCTGAACTGGAAGGGGCCCACAAGGATCATTGAGTCCAACTCCTGGCCCCGCACAGGACATGCCAAGAGTCACCCCATATGTCTGAGTGTATTGTCCAAAAGCTTCTTGGAGTCTCTCAGCCTTGGGGCTGTGACCACTTCCCTGGGGAGCCTGTTCCAGTGCCTGACCACCCTCTGGGTGAAGAACATTTTTCTGATATCAAATAACTTTTTTTCTAATTTTCTAATTTTCAATTTCAATTTTTTAAGATCTAATAACCTAAACCTCCCCTGACACAACTTCAGGCCACTCCTTCAGGTCCTGTCAGTGGTACCCACAAAGAAGAGATCAGTGCCTGCCCCTCCTCTTCCTCTCAAGAGGGAGTTGAAGACTGCAATGAGGTCTCCCCTCAGTCTCCTCTTCTCCAGGCTGAACAGACCAAGTGACCTCAGTCTCCTCACACGGCTTCCCCTGAAGGCCCCTCACCATCCTCTTGGCCCTCCTTGGGATTCTCTCTAACAGCTCAATACCATTTTTATACTGTGGCACCCAGAGCTGCCCCCAGCACTGGAGGTGAGGCCGCCCCAGTGCAGAGCAGAGCGGGACAATCCCCTCCCTTGCCCGGCTGGCGAGGCTGTGCCTGATGCCCCCCAGGACACGCTTGGCCCTCCTGGCTGCCAGGGCACTGCTGACTCGTGTCCAGCTTGCCATGGACCAGGACCCCCAGGTCCTTTTCCATGGCACTGCTTTCCAGCCTCTTGTTCTCCAGTCTGTTGGTGCAGCCTGGGTTGCCCCATCCCAGGTGCTGAATCCAGCACTTTCCCTTGTTGAACTTCATTCCATGGGACTGTGAGAGATGTAACTGTGCTATATCTGGAGTTTTGGAGGAAGTCAGGGTAGGTAAGCAAACTTCAACTCCAGCACTTTCATTTAGGGGTATTATCACCTCTTATCTCTAAGCTATATTAAATCTAAGGGCCTCTCTGCCTTATCTGCTGCCAAATAAAAAGGGAGTCCAGATATTCTGGCAAGGTTTATAGGCAGGCTGTCGGATAAAATCTGAAGAAATACAGGCATAAAAAGACTACAGACATCATATTATTAGTCCTTCTTTTTATTAAGTCACTTTACTGGAGAAAATGGTTTATTTTAGGTAATTCCATCTTTTCTCTGTCTCTGTGTGTTGCAGGCAGACAGTGGTAGTTGTAAATGCCATTCTCTTTCTTCTAGTGATTTGGCAGAAAGGCAGCATGTCTGCCAGGCAAGTACAATAGAAGAAATTGCTGAGATGGTTTTGAGCGAGGTCACAGAACCTGGAATGGCAATGCTTCTGCATGTCCTTTAGCCCTGCCTTCCTGCTTCATTCAAATAAATTCATGCATTTAAGTCTGCTCCTGTATGTTATGCCCAGTGATTGTACCAGAAGGTCTTTGCTACCTGCCTACATCCATTTTTAGCAGCTGAGCAGTACCTTTCTATTTTGAGTAGGGTTTTCAAGTGGGAAACAGTCTCATGAGAAGCTACAGCAATCTGAAAGAGCAGTAAGTTAGTTAGTAGTCATGAGATGCTGCTGGGAAGAAATGTAATCCCCACAATTTAAACATGCAAAACACAGCCCTGCCGGTTTGATCAGAAAATAATCTTTCAATTCTGATTGTGCCTCCATTCAGACGGTGGCACAATTTTGGTCACCAGGCAGGGCTGCAGTTTTGTGTTAGCAGAAGGCAGGAAGAAACAAAGCCAAATATTTTACCACACTGTTTGCCATTGCTTTTTTAATAGGTCTTCATAGGTCTGATATAGTATGGTTGCTGGAATAACCCATGCATTTAAGCCAGTCCTATAAACCTGTTCAAGGAAACAGAGTAGACCAGATGTAACTTTTCATACCTTTTGCACTTAGTTGCCTAATAGTAAATAGGATTTGCCACCTATTTTTATCTGATTATATAAACCAAGCTTGGTAGTACTGCTAGGCACTGATTTAAAGCTGAGATAGTCAAGGTCACAAATCCACCATTTACTTGTGAGGTCTGTCAAGTGTTGAGGCATATTTATGGGAAAATGTGGGAGGAAGCTTGTGCATTTCCAGTGACTCGCTCAGACTGTCGGTCAAGGTGCTTTGAACACAAAATTAATTTAATGTTACTTTTAATCCCATTCATTTCTGCCGTGGCAGAAGTGTTTGTTTCTCAGATAAGGTTTTGAAACAAGCAGTTATACTGAGGGGAAGACGTGAGGTGCTTGCATTTTGCTGAGACCATTGACCTCCCAGCGTCCCTGTCAGTCACACCGATGGAAGTGTGCAAGGAATTAACCCTGGTTCAAATTTCCATCACACTTTGCAGATTTTTTTTTTTTTAATGAAGCCTGGAGGTTGCTTAGCCTCAAATATCTTAATGACCTGGAAAAAGCAAATGCACCTTCTAACAGATTATGGACAAAATGTTATGATAAGCATCTCTGGGAGTTTTTTTTAAAGAATAAGATTGATAGTCAACTTTTAAATGGAAAGAGCTGGATGAGTCAGACCAACTTTGATGCCAAGTTCTATAATGGAAGGGGAAGATACTATCAGTTCCAAAGTATTACTACTTTATTCCTAAATTGACAACACCATGCACATGGTGAAATCCATGTTCCTCATCAGGACTATATAATAGGAGTCAAGATGTGTTTTTTTCAGGAGAGTGGAGTAGGAATTATAGGAGCAAATGGGCTCTTTGCATACTTGAATAAATAATAAATATCCAGTGACCTCAAGCAAAGAAGGTACTTGCTCATACCACAGAGCATGTTCACTCTGGGAAAAGAAGAAAAGTGTAATTTATTTAATTTCAATTGAAAATCTTTAACTAACCCATAGTTAATAGTTAATTACAGCCCACTTAAAACACTATAGGAGACATTGGCATGAAACAGCATTTATCTATACCTGATACACAGTGATCTAATATAATATTCTTCTGCTGTATACAGCATCCAGCCACAAATCGGGATTTTTTTAATTTCAGTGTTCGGTTTGGTAGGAGAAAAGTGGTCAGCAATTCTAGTAATGTAATTTTCCTTTCATTATGTGAAACAGAGTCAGGCATAACCAGTACTAGCACTCTCAGGGACAGCTAGAGGCACTGTCCTACAAGAGCAGCTAATTCAGTTCCAGCCTCAATTCTGGCTGTCAAATTCAGCTGTCAGCATTAACTGGGAAAAAAAAAAACCATAATTTTTGAGGGGAAGTTGGAGCACAATGTCTACCCTGTGATGTTCACTTTAAATTTTTTTCTGGAAATTGGAAGGGAGCTGGGCCAGTAAGAGCGAAAATCAGCTTTTTGTTTAAGAAATTGCTATAAATGGAGGTGTAAAGTGCTGGGCATATACATTTCTAAATAGCTAAGGAACTGTGCTTGAAAGAGCATGTAAGAAGGGACTGGGATCTCCCTTGGCATACTGCTCTTGGCAAAGCACAGATGGTGCTCCATGACTCAGCTTCCTTGTTCTGCTGGAAAGATAGGACAAGTCCTTGGTAGATCCAAAGTGTTATTCTCCCTGTGCCTAGACAGCTCCAAAGACAAATTCAGTCTGGTAGTACATGCAGTCTTCCGCCCAGACCACAGTCCTCCCTCTCTACCTACTTACACAGGAGATGGAGTGCTGTCAGCATTATGTTGTATAACTGTCAACATATTTCCCATACGGCTACTGCCAAGGTGAAATTGCTACTTATCCATAGGCAAAAACTGTAACTCATAGATCTTTATGCCCCTTAGACTCCTTAAACTGCTTGCTGAAAATGAAATATGTAGTCTGTTTGGACACAGGCATTTATGACTGACTGGTGATACCAAGTCTTCAGAGAGAAACATTATGCAAGCAGATGGTAGCTGCTTTCAGCTGCCTTTAACCAGGAGACGAAGAGACCAGCTGGAGTCTTACTAGTGCTTGAAAAGCAAATGCAGCCACTCATTGACATTTCCCTGAGCCACCCAGTTTCCAGAAAAGTGATTTTTAATGTCTGTTCTGCAGTGCAGAGTTCCAGCCAGGAGCTACAGCCCAGCACATAGAAAGGGAAGAAGAGGTTTTATCGGCTGGGACTGATACTGATATTGTCACTGGCTGTGAGAACAGAAGTTGATTGCCATACAGGCATATGAGAGAGAGCCATCTAAATCAGGAATTAATTCTTAGCCAGGCAACCCACTGACAATGCTAAAGTGCTGGTGGGGTTTCTACACTGAAATGTGCATTAGTTTAAAAGTAGACAGCATGTGCACCATGAAATCCAAATTTCCCTGTTGTAGGGCAGATTGCTGTTTTTTTCTCAGACTGAAAACTGGAAATCAGCCTGTTTATTTTATATGTTACTCAGGAGTGTCAAAATTTCTCTGATAGTTTAGTGCTGTTTGCAAACTATGTTGTGCTGCATATAAATGGCTGGTTACAATATGAAAAAAATATATGGAAACTGGCATTGCTTGGAATTAAACCACACAGCTTATTTCAATTCTGTATTTTTTTTTTCAAAGGCTTTCACCTTTGAATTTGGACAGTCCTCTCTCTTATCCAAGTATCATGTATGGCAGGACCAGCCTAGAAGCAAATCCCTGGCCCTTTCCTTTCTGCTTGCAATCCTTCTAATGACTGCAGGCAGTATTTTGGCTTCCGTTGAAATACAAATTTTAAAGTAATAGAACGGATAATTTTGGAAAATGGCTGGCTGAAGTTCATATGTATGCATGCAAGGGCACTGAGCAGATATCACTGGTTCAGAAATACTGCCAGCATCCTCTTGACTGCTGTCTGGGGAGCAGACTTCTGCTCTACTCTCTTGGAAGCTGTGAAGCAGGAGCTGGAGGAGCTCTGCTGCAGTGCTGTGCTCTCCTGTAAAGCCTCTCTGTAGTGTGTGCATATCATCACTTGCATAACCAATGCCCAACTGACCACCAGATGGCCTTTGCAGAAGCAAGAAGTTAAGGTCAAGATTTTCATTTCCGATGTGCGGGTAGACACTGTTTCCAGTCCTGCATAATCAGATTCTCTGTGCACCAGCTAATTTCCTAAGGCATAATGTATTTAGATGGGTAGAAAATTGCTTACGTTATTCTCAAAGCACTACAAAGGTAAGCAACAGTCCTCAGTGTCCTTCTTGCAGAGAGACAGGATACAGACATGAATTGTTTATTGCACAGGTTCTCCATTCACTCCCATCAGGCATTGCAGGGTTGTGGTGCCTCCAGCTGGCTCAGGACAGCTTAGTTTGCAACAGAGAGGGTAACATCTGTCTGTTGTACCCACAACATCAGGGACTGCAGAAAATGCTGCAAAATGGGTTGGAGAAACTGAATGAACAGCAGGATGGGTATTTCAACACTGATTTTTACAGCTGCAGCAGTAGGTAAAGAGTTTCTAACTTAGGTACATCTGCTGTATTCTGTCACTGTGACAGTGGAGTCACTGTCAGGAAGCTAAACACTGAGCTGTACAACTTTCAGCATTGGTAATGATAATGATGCTGCACCTCAACCTTTACCTCTGGTGTACGTGGGAAACAGGAGTGTATACAGGACTGCACTGGAAGGAATTACGTCTGTTTTCAGGGAACTGGACACTGAAAAGCATTTACAAGGGATTCCAGTCCCAGTTAAAAATTGCTCTTCCTATGCCAAATTCACACAAAGCTTCCACTCCTCTTTCCACAGGTCCCCTCAGGTCTACAGAATCCCAAATCATTCTCTGCTCCCATCTCACTTGCGCTTCTGCTGCAGCTCTCGGCCATTGGTATTGCATATGGTATGCAAGTGTGCAGTATTGCCTCTCACAGCAGTCCAAGGTAGTCTAAAAGAATAGGTGTGCTATTTCATCATTCAGTTTTCTCAAGGACTGTTTCCTTCTTTCTCATTCCAGGTGAGGCAAAGGATGCTTGTGACTCTGTGTTTGTACTGCACGGGGTGCTGCTGAGGGAGGGATGTGGCATTTCTGGTTATGAAAAAATGAGGATGCCTGGAGTTCCCAGTGCTATCTCCCCCTTGTTTGTCTTTTTCCTCAATGCTGATGGGTTAGCAGTTACCTTAAGCCTTCAGAGATTCATAGCAGGGTGGACTTGAAAACACACTAAGGAATTAGATTCAACAGTTGTTTTTAAATTAGATGGCTGGAATAGTCTTCATGCCCTCTTCCAGGTTCAAGGAAAAGTCCAACCAAAATACTGATTAATTTTGCCTTTCACCATCAATAGAGATTTATGAAATGCTCTTGTATGTCCTGTAACTGTGAGTTTACTGAAGTAAATCACCTATTTCTTGTCATTGCCAGACATATGCCACAAAGTGTGAATGAGTAGAACTGCTTGTGAACTTCTACATCTAGAATAATGGAAGCATTAGGGTTGGAAAAGGTCTCCAAGACCAAGTCTTGGACTGAACACCACCATGTCAATTGGACCATAGCGCTAAGTGCCATGTCCAGATGTTTCTTGAGCACTTCCAGGGATGATCAGTCCCCCATTTCCCTGGGCAGTTTCTGTTAGAACACTTAACCACCCTTTCAGGGAAAATATTCTTTCCAATGTCCGGTATGAACCTCCCCTGGTGCAGCTTGAGGCCATTTCCTCTCATCCTATCAGTGGTTGCCTGAGAGAAGAGACCAACACGTGGCCACAACATCCTCTCAGGTGGTCGTAGAGAGCAATAAGGTCTCCCCTGAGCCTCCTTTTTTCCAGGCGGAACACCCCCAGCTCCCTCAGTTGCTCAGCTCATGTGAGTTACTCTCTAGACCGTTCCCCAGCTCTGTTGCCCTTCTCTGGACACACTCCATCCCCTCAATGTCCTTCTTGCAGTGAGGAGCCCAGAACTGGTCACAGGATTCGAGGTGTGGCCTCACCAGTGCCAAGTACAGGGTGACAATCCCTGCCCTGGTCCTGCTGGCCACACTATTGCTGATACCAGCCAAGATGCCACTGACCTTCTTGGCCACCTGGGCACACACTGGCTCATGTTCAGCTGCTGTCAGCCAGCACTCCCAAGTCCTTTTCCTCTGGGCAGATTTCCAGCCACTCTGTTCCCAGCCTGTAGTGCTGCCCGGGGTTGTTGTCACTCAAGTGTAGGACAGGGCACTTCACCTTATTGAACTACAAGCTGTTGGCCTCAGCCCATGGATCCAGCCTGTCCAGATCCCTCTGCAGAGCCTTAGTAACCTCCAGCAGATCAACACTCCCATACAACTTGGTGTCATCTGAGGACTGACTGAGGGTGCCCTTGATCCCCTTGTCCAAATCATTGGTAAAGATTTTAAACAGAACTGGCCCCAACACTGAGACCTGGGGAAGCCCCCTAGTTACCAGCCAGCAAACAAAAAATGTAATCCATTCACCCCCACTCTCTGGTTCCAGCCATTCGGCCAGTTTTTAACTCAGAAAAGAGTGCACCTCTGCAAGCCATGGGCTGCGAGCTCCTACAGGGAAATGCCGTGGGAGACAGCATCAAAGGCTTTTCTGAAGTCCAGCTAGACACATCCACAGCCTTTCCCTCATCCACTAGGCAGGGCACCTGGTCACAAAAAGGAGATCAGGTTGGCCAAGCAGGACCTGCCTTTCCTAAACCTATGCTGGCTGAGCCCAATCCCCTGGCTGTCATGCTGCATGATCACACTAAAGATGATCTGTTCCATAACTTTTCCTGGCACTGAGGTCAGGCCTGTAGTTCCCTCGATCCCCCTCTAATCATTCTTGTAGTTGGGTGTCACATGGCCAACCTCCAGTCATCTGGGACCCCAACAGTTAACCAGGACTGATGATAAATGATGGAGAGTGGCTTGAACTCTTCCACCAGCTCCCTCAGTACCTTCATGTGAATCCCATCTGGCCCCAGAGACTTGTGAGTTTCTAAGTGGCACAGTAGGTCGAGCAAGGGTGGTGTTCTCATTGAATATACCCTCCAAAAAAAGTGGGGGCAGAAGGCTATAGAGGAGCTGCCAGTGGATTCCCATAGAACCAGGAAGAGTGCAAGAAATTCTTCTCCCAGAAATACCACTGTCACAGCAAAGGAGAGGGTTGTGGTGCTTCTTATGGGAGAAAGCGTTTTTACAGTATTCCTTACCACACAGGTTAAGATGTCAAACCAAAATCACAACTATTAAATGGATGAAAGTGGGAATCCTGAGCAGAAGCTATTACAATGGCTGAATTCACAGATCAAATCTGCTTAGTTCTGTGCCATCACTAGTTGTTGCCTCATAGGGTGCAATCAAGATTTGGATGAACAAAGCCAAGAACAGGGGTCTTACTTGTGTAAGCCAATCCTGCACTCTTTGCTGGGTGGCAGACCAAAGCCATGGGAGATGTTTACATTTTTTTCCAGCTAAACTTGGAGCCCTGTTTTGGCACAAAATCAGGACATACCTTGTTCAGCCAGAAAAATTCACCTTTTTGGCCAGCCGGGAAAATTCACCTTTGGTTTCAGACCCACCACAGTTCTCCTCATTTTGTTTCCTTCCCAAAGCCAAGTTTCAATTAGCGCATTAAGGGCAAAGACTCGGGCCCCACATGACAGTGTTTACCTCGGTGTGGAAACCACAGGAGATTGCTGAGCGACCAGGACTGCTAAATAGTTCTTGGGAACTAGTGCAGAAAGAATAATTGAGGAGCAAATGAGGAGTTTGTGTGGAGCCCGTTCACACAGGCATACACATGCCTGCTCTCCGTTGCAGTAGCTGAAGTTGTGCCTACTAACAAGTCTCAGCTGAAACTGTCGGTTTTATACTTGACAAAGGGTGTTTGTGCAGTGTCAAAGAGTTAGAACATAACAGGTTTGGGGATTTTTCCTCCCAGTTTTAGTGTACTATATGTTTTGTGAAAGCAACCACTTATAAATCTCCATTATGTAATGCTGTTTTAAAACATTCTTAAGCTCCATGAAAGAAATCTCTTTTAATTAAATGATCAATTTCTTCCTTCAGTATGCTTTTTTTGCATGCTACATGCTTTTCTTTCTACCACATTATCTTCATGGGAGGATAAAGAATAGCTCTATTTACTGTTCTAGGATTACAGTTTCAAAAATAAAACATATAGTGAGAATCATCACGTCTAAATAGGATTAGCATTATTTTTCTACTTATTTTTTAGGTGGATTATTCTAATATAATTTATTCACACCCCTCTTTTGTGTAGCAGCAGAACAGCTTTAAGCTTCTAACCCTCTTCTCCCCTTCCCCGGCCTGATGAATATATTCTTAACACAGAAGCTGCTGAATAAAGCTAGAAGCCAGGTCATGTATGAAACAGGATCTGAACCTTTTTTTTTCTTAACTGGAGATATAAACTTGAAAGTCTATATCTCTCTTTCATCCTTCGCTTCCCCCCAGAAAACATGCACTAAATGGGGCAGTTCAGGTGGGGAAATGTGCCTTCCTTGAAGCTGAATTTCTAAGAGGCATTTTACAGGCTCTAGAGGGTGCTCCTGGCAGGGCTCCACACACCCTTGGCTATGGGGACAGCTGGGCCACAAGCAGCTCCTGAAAGAGTGTCCTTGCTAGACCTTGGCCCCAGCTGCATGGACAAATGCTTTAGGGAGTGCAGCTTGAAGCCTTCACCTCATTTTAAATCCAGGCTGGTGGTAATCCGCTAGGGATGCTCCAAGTAGGAATGTCCTCTGAGGATAAGGGCAACAGCTAGCTCCCATCTCACCAAATCAAACTGAAAAGACCCAAGGAGCAGGTGCCTCTGCCTTTCACACTGCAGGTCACCTCCTGGAAAGGGCATATGGGGCCTCAGACTCCCCCCTGAGCTTTTGCAAGAACAGGCTCAAGGGGCTGCCGGGAGATGCCTGGAGTGTTTGCTGAGGTGACGCCTGTGAGGGCTGCTTTTGCAAGTATGATACACGAGCAAAAGTACCAGTTTGACTGTTCAGGGGGGATTAGTTTCAGAGAGAGAAATACAGATGCAATTGGGATACTACTGCTTCCAGGGGTAGGTGGCAACTGAGAGAAATCTTGAGGGCACCTACCTGAAACATGGAGCCATCACTGACAGTTTTGTTAGACAGTCTCACTGTGTTCTCAGAGAAGTCTGGGACACGTTAGACAAAACCTTTGTTAAAATACCCATTAAATGAGAGAAAGAAACTATTTTGCTTTCTCAACGGCCAGGAATTTTAAATGAGCTGGTTGAGGACCTCAGTATTTCTAGGATGAATTTTAAATAACTATTTAGAGACAGAGGCATCTTCAGCTCTATGCCAATGTTTACAATCAGAAGATGGCATGATTCAGATGCTTTCCACTGCTGTTTCTCATTCTGACATTCATTATGGGTAAAATATTTTAAATGGGATTCAATAATAAAATAGAGGAGAGAATTAATGAGCTTATAATTATTACTTGCTATTTATTAAAGAGCTTAAATGGATGCTTTCATATTTGAAATAGATTGCCAGATAAAGATAGGACAAATTTGGCTAGCATTGGGAGATATAATGTGCTCAGACATCTGGTAAGAGCTTGATTAGATCTTAAGTAATATTTTGATAATAAATAAGACTGCCACAAAATTACCATAGCACATCCTAAAAAATAAGATGGGTGACAATTCTTCAGTACATATAAGCAGGTAACCATGAGCAAGCACATGTGCTTCCAGAGTGGGCAGCTGGTGGCAGCTTCTTGATCATTGACTAACTGCCAGAAATCAAAGAAGTTGACAATGACAGCAGTGTTGGGCTTCAAAGCCAGGCAGGACAACGTGGTCCTCTGAATAAACTGAGAATAAGCTAAACAATGTAGGTTTTAAACTGACGTTTATTACTCAAATACATGGTCTGGGTGCAATTGCGATATATATATATATATATATCTAATAAAAATGAGGGGAGGAGATCTTTCTGCATCCCAAAAAGCAGCATCTCTGTAAAGGATGGGAAGGGTAATTCGAGCTGCTGGGGTAATAAGCTTCTCCTTGACAGGGTAGTGCCTAATGCAGCCCTTGGATGTATAAACAGAAGTAGCTCAAATAGCAATGGAGCAATGATATTTGTGTTTGGCAGTGGAGAGAGCACTAATGGAATCTGTGTCCACTTCTGTCATTTGAGAAGGATATTGGCAAACTGAAATAGGTTCAGAGAAGAGTTAGAGAACAATTAAGAAGCTGGAAAATACTTATTATGGACGGAAAACCAACGACCTAGGAGCTAGTGCGTATTTTATAAAAAGAAAGTTAAAGGGTGGCTAATTTGCAGTCCATGAGTTTACAAGGGAAGAAAGCTTTGCTGATGGCTTCCTGCAGCCTTGAAGCCAGAAAAATGGGACTAGAAGCACGGCACAGGATTTAACAGTAAGGCTCTCATAAAAGTTATGGTAGCAATTGTAAGACTTTTTTCTCTTGTTTTTTTTCTTACAGCTACATTTTAATGAGAGTCAACACAGGGGAGTGCTGCTCAAAAGTCATCCTCATTGGCCTTGGGAGCTACAAATCTAAAACTACTGAGAGTATCTCAAAGAATAACTGAGTTAAAATTGCATGATCATCCACAGAGCCGTAAGTACAAGCATAAGGTCAGGGTCTTACCTAAAACCAAATGCTTTGAATATTGAGAAAGTTGTTCTAGACTCTTCACATGTACCTAGAAAACAGGCACCTTACAGCACACTGGCTGTCAAGAGAGATGTAAGAAAGTTCCCGTGTTTGAGACTGAAATGAAAAAGGAATCCAGTATTGCAAGTGAGAAGGGTTGGTTGGGCAAAAAGCGTGTAAGGCATGGAGCAATGAGAGCAGCAGAGAAGCCAAGTTACTTCCTGCCATGCAAGGAGGCCTGAGAAGAGTGGGGTTTTATACAAACACATGAGGGTGAAATTAGTCCTGAAAGGAAAATGGATGAGGTAGGGATTTGTGTTAGGCTCAGTTTTTGTGCAGGTGTTCTCATTAATGTGAGAGTAAGGGAAACTGCAGATGATGTGAAAGTATAAGTAACTGCCCTGGAGGAAATATAAAAGAAGATACAAAAAAGCTGTAGAGGATAATAGCACAGGCACAGAATAACAGTGTGAGATTCAGAGTGAAAATATGCAAATTAACTCATTGAGGCAGAGGAAAAGATGGAATTAATCCAAAGGAAGGGAAAATTGTACAGAACAGCTATGCTGAAAGATAAGAAATGTGCAAAGATGGAAATACAGAGCCAGTGAAATGAGTCTGCAGTGTGATATGGTAGCTTAAAAGATGGTATTAGTTCTGGATTTCATGTGTAAAAACACAAGCTCAGAGTCTAGACCTGTAGGAAGGTCTGCTGCCAGGCCCCAAGCACAGGAAGATGTCCTCCTAATATTCTCTTTTCTTGGGAAGAAAAATACCATGCTGTGAGTTGAAATATCAATAATAACAAGGCAATTTTGGAGTCACTGAAATTAGTTCAAGCAGGATCCAGATATGGGTCAAAGCATATTTGGATCAGAATTGAGCTGAGGTATTTTGATATTTGACAGGCTCTAGCCAAACTCCCGTTTGCTCATTGAAAAGTGATGCAGATTGGATTGAGGCATGTTGCCCAGGAAGCTACAGGCTGAAACTTGGAGAAAATCAGTTCTGAAACTGATCTGGAAATCTGGGTCTTCCTTGGTCGTCAGACAGGGGATTTCCCTTGAAAACATATAACAACATTTTCACCATCATAGATACAGCACTTGTACAACTGTACCATAAAGAAAAATGTTTCAGAGGCGAGGGGATGGATTAGATGACCCACTGGATTTTTTCCACCTTTGTGATGGCTTTATGAAAGTACTTTGTCAGCTCTTCACTGACTGCTGTGTACTTAGCTCTGATCTGTCCTGTCAGACTATGGTTTGGGAAGTTAGATTTAGCTATAAATTCCAATCTGTATCTCTCTGAAATCTAAAAATAGAATAGTTGAGAATGTATGGGCTGAATTATGGATCAAATGTGTCACTGCAGAAACCAAGGACAAAATGTGTGACATTAAACTGATGTAAAAGAAAAACTCTTTACTTGACTATTTCTGTACCCATGGAGTACATTTTTCATGCACAGAGCTCTGTGAAGACATTAGCTAATTAATCTTCACAGGATGTCAGGGGACCATTACTCACACTTCCATTTTTTTAGGCAGAAGAGAAAGTTTAGAGAATCTTTCCATCTTACAACTGGAATCAGGAATATGAATATCTTGCCCATTGCCCCATGCTGAAGTCTCCAGTCCATACTGCCACCTAATGCCTGTCTAATACATGTGAGAAAATGCAGCTTTGAAAAAACAAATTAAGTAGATATTTTCAAACTGTTCACAATGTTTAATAATTTAAAAAATTATATGATACATAAGTTGACATGAAGGAGGGAAAAGCAGGAGAATGTGTGATATGAGGCTGATGGTAACTGCACAGAGAAGCATTGTTTCCTCCTGTGAGAGGCTGCAGGCAGACTTCCTGTGCTGGTTTGGTACAAATGTGATCTGTACCAGCACGGGCACAGCTTCTGAACATCACTAATGTGTCACTCTGATAACTCCTGGCTGGGGCCAGCAGTGGCTGGAAGGAGTTTCCTCACCACTTAGGGCGCTTTGGGATTGATATTCCCCACCATTGCTGAGGCAAGCATTGGTGTATGAGCTTCACCTTTCTGGTAGAGGGGGAAACTAGGCCAGCCTGTGACTGCAAGTCTTCTCAGAGACCTCAGGAGCCCAGGAATCCCAAGCCATCATTTGTGATTACAGCAGCTGCTCTGCCCTACATACTGATGAGGCCAAAACTTGTCATGGGACCACAATGCCGAAAAACTGCTCCCTCCATAGCAGTAACTTCTACCGCATCATCAGTCACAATTTCATCAGTTTTCAGATCTGCCACAAACAGTTACAGTAGCTATTATTCACAGATCCATCCCCAGCACGGTAATATTCATAGCCACACAGGCCTCTGTGTGCTGCCCCTGGATTGTCTGCAGCTGCTGAGGCACACACAGGCACGTCCGCACTGGCACTGGACCAGGGGCACGCAGTTTGCGCAGCCATCGACTGCGAGATGCAAGTGTCCTTAAAACAGAAAGAGGTGGCACACTTGTTGCGCTCAGTTAACATTCCCGATGTACCTACACTCCGGACTTGCTAGCAAAACATGCTTTTAACGGCAGCATGCAATTAGCCATTGCCCAGAGGCAGTATAAAGTAATTGTAACTCTTTTTTCTCAGCTTCCCTAACAGAATATTCCATTGACGATAATATTTGCATGGTCTTGCTGCTCATTGAACAATTTTCCTGTAACTATTAGGCTTAGTACTGGCTTAATAAACCCTGATATTTTATTGTCCTAACACTGCTGACAGTGTTGCCACTGGAAGAAAATAACAAGGGAGAATGAACTTACATTGTCATCTTGTTGCCATTGTTACAGAGGTGAAATTCTGTTTTGCTGTGGTTGAATAACCTTTAAATTGGGAAAAAATCAGGCCTATACAAGTACTCTGTGTTTTGATATACAATATGCTGAATGTAGGGGGTTGCTGGCAAGCAAGGGAAGCATTCACAGTGAAAGCCAAGCTTTTTCCATTGGAGAACATTTCTGTCTTTCTGACCATCTTTCAGAAATTCCTTATTAATGTAATGAGTGATTTGTCCAAAGCTACAAACCCATGCACAGAAACGTAATTCTATGCCTTTGAGGATTTGGAGATTACACAGTTTGGTTTTGTCCTAATTCAAGTGGAAAAACAAAATGTTTTGAGTCCTTTCTATCAGGACTTGAAGGCATCCTTGCCCTTGACTAATGCTGACTGCATAGCAAACGTTGCTAGAGCCTTCAGTCCTAAAAGTACCTGAAATATTTGCCTGCCAGGGATCTGTACACCAGGCAGACTAGCTTACGTGGCATCTTTTCCTTTTGAAGAGAGCTGCCAACTGACTGGGAAATGGGGCAGGCAAGAAACCTGCTGAAGAGACCTTGTTTGTTTTCTTTCTTTCTAAGTTTCACTGGGGCAGACATACATTTGCAAAGCATTTCAGGTTCAGTTAATTCAGCAACTTGTAGTGAAAAGAGAGTTTTCTCTGTTCCGCCCTCCCCACAGTGGTTCTAATCTCACCAGAAGATGGCTAAAATTACTGAGTATTAACTTTCATTAGAAACTGTCAAAGAGAAAAATTCATAGCCTAATTTTTAAAAGGTAGTGACTGCAGACTTTCCCACTGGAGTGCACATACTTGAAGAAATTAGGTTATTTTCCTGTTTCAGTATCTTTCAAAATAGGCCAAATTCAGCTTGGGAGGAAGTAATTGTATTTATTACATGAGAACTCTGTTTTCTGGGAAGTCAGTGGGTTTTTTTCCAGGAAAGCTTCTGTTGTTGTTATTATTATTGGTAGTGGTGTTGTTTCTGTTAATTCTGTATGGCAGTCCCACTATGCTATGTAATGTAAAAGAAAAAATACCCCCTACCGCAAAGAAGATAGATCCCAGGAAGACAAGAGCGAAGCAAGGAAAAGAAAGGAAAGGAGAGAAGGAAATTGCAGTTTCCCTATAGGATCACATGTATAGGCCTTACTGTTTCTTACCAGTCATCTTCTAACTTTCCCCCACTGCCACTCAAGTTTAAAAAGCAAATGTTTTTGATGGCACCCAACCCCATCTCAGAGCACCACAGTGTCAGTGCTCTGTGCCGGGTTTCCAAGTGCATTCCCAAGCAGCCAATTAAAGCAGACAAGATAGGTACCAAAGGAAAAAAATAAATACTCGTCAGCTGCCACCTTGTTATGGAATGCAAGAGCCTGTCTCCTGTCAGAATCACTGGAAGGTTTTTGCAAATGCATAAGTGCATAAATTGTGTCTGGGAGATTGCAGCTACCATTGGTCCCAGAGAAGTGCATCTTGTTAGATTGCTTTTTAGATGTAACAATTAAAGGCATAAGTGAGGATTGTGCAAAATTCAGACATACTGAATCTAGAACATGGACTTCTGCAATATTAACAGTACTTCCATTCTCCACATTTCTTGGCAGATATCCTCCTTTGCCAAACATTTCCATTCTGCTGTTTACTAGACATGGGACAGGCTGGATTCAGGAAGAAGCAAAATCCTGGTTTTGCCTGAGAGTGCAGATACAATTTCTTGCCTGCACAGTCAAGTACATGTAGTAGCCACTCAAATGTTGATACTTAGTATATTAAGA
The DNA here is from genome assembly GCA_013400235.1 of Oriolus oriolus. Taxonomy (NCBI): domain Eukaryota; kingdom Metazoa; phylum Chordata; class Aves; order Passeriformes; family Corvidae; genus Oriolus; species Oriolus oriolus. Next base: position 212,028 of record VXBT01002978.1, read on the forward strand.
AACACAGAATTGTCCTTCAGAAGGATAATATCTTATGCCTTTGAGGCAGCAGACATCAATCAGAGTATTTATCAAGGATCAGCCATATTTAGCATAAGGGGCACATGCTAGGCTTGAGCATTTTATCACCAAAGTTATGTGGATGCTGTATTTGTGTAGCAAGAATGCTATGCTTTTTGTTTTGTTGCTGCTGCTAAAACCAGCACATTACAGTGTTATTTGTACTGAAATAGTAACTGTGGGGAGTAGACCTCCCCTTTTCCCTTTGAGCAGATGGTGGGACAGAGGACATTTTGGACTGTGATTTTTACCTTTAATTGCTACTGTTTTGTCCTTAGAGGTAGGTTAGATAGAATATGTATTTCTGAGCCTCATAAAAGAAGCTGAGATCAAAGGGTTGATCTTTTTCTTCTTAGGGACATTGCTGTAACTAACTAAATGATTTGGGAATGCAAAGATAATGAATACAGAAAATGGATTGGAAATGTTACCAGAACACCTTAATGAAATTAAAATTTTATAAAAGCATTTCAGCAACACACTGATTGTCCCTTACAAAGTCACACATAACAGTTAGCGCACAGTGCAAAGTACAGGAGGAGGAAGGGCCTACCACAGTGACCAGCTGCCATTAAGTAATAAGACCTAATGACTGCAGGTTTTGTCCTTGACCTCACCTTTGATGAGCCTTGATATTCTCCGTGAAGTTACTTATGAAACTTTAGGTTTCTCAGGTCATTTTAGGGGACAACAGGAGTGAAAATCGTGCCATTGTAAGTTGTTGGTTTAAATATAATCCCAGTTGCTAGTGGCCAGAATTCATCACTGTGTGACAGCTGCTTGCTGGCACACATGGCCAATGCTGGCATGCAGGCTCTGGTGAGATACATGTCCAGGTCCCAGAGATCACCATGACTGGCTTTACTTGCATTTGCAAGGAAGGGTTGTATTGACCTGCATTTCCACTTCTGGAGGCCAGCATGATCGTGCATACTGCTTTTGATAATTCTTTTCTGGAGGCAGATGATTTGCCTTCAGTCGCATCTGAGGCTCTCAAAGACACCTTACTGCCTTGCTGAAGGGGAATGGCTCATGCAATAGAAAAGCATGCTTTCCCACGCACCCTTTTCACTCTCTGACCCCACATAACCATAACCCTTACAGAATGAGTACCCCGTAACGATGCAGTAGGAATAGAACAGTACCTCAACTCTGTCAGTTCCCAGGTGTGTTCACGTAGCTCTTAAAAGCCTGGCACCTTCGGCAGTAAAACCCTGGTTGGTGAAACCTGAGTTGCTGTTTTTTTGGCAGAGCTGAGAAAGTTGTTGGCATCCAAGCGGCACAGAACACCTTATTGTTCTGCTTGTCAACTACGATGCCAGGATCATCGTCTGCACGCTTCAGTGCACACCTCACAAATTATAGCTGTACCTGTGTGCGGGCTCAATTAGGTTCGCTTGTGTACGGGGGAGCTGAGACATTTCAGTGCTGGCTCTGGCAGTGCCTATTCCCAGCACTCTGACATGAAAAGAAAGAATAAAAGGACTCCTTTTCACAAGAGGGAGCAGAAAAACCAGAAAGGAAACTTTCAGTAACACTGGTCAGTGCTTCCCATTGTATTATCTACAGTGCAGGCTGAAAGATCCAGGGTAGTAGCAGGGGCCTGAAACGTGCACAGGCAACTGGGAAAGCAGGAAGAGCACCAGTGATATCGTGGGGAACCCAGGCCAGACCTTTAGGGCCAGAGGGAGGTTGGGAATAGAAGCAATAAGCTTGAAGCTGATTTATAATTATCTGTCTGGGTTTTTTTTCCTCCCCCACACCCCCACCCCCACATCAAATTAAAGAATGGGACAACAAATTAATATTTCTCTAGTTTTCTGGTAACTGAGGCCTTTAATTTTACTCATAAGCTGAAAAAGCAATTAAAAAAACCCTTTTCAGAAAGAAAATTTGAACCTTTAGGTTTCAAAGGCATTGACATGAAATTTTGGCTTATCCTAAAAACGTTATCAGGGGCAGAGGGAAACATAGGATCCAACCTAATTCAGCTGAATTTGTGTGTGATCACTTGAGACTGAATTCTCTATTACATTTAACTGCATTTGCTAACAAAGTTTAATCCAGCCTTGCTTTTTCTTTTTTGTTTAATAATTAAAGTTTATGGTACAACTATGCTCATGCTGTAACCTAGATAGTTCCCACATGTGGATGTCTGGCTGTAATGCTATTTCTAATAAATTTGGACTCCTCTTTATTTTTTATTTCTTACTATTTAAATGAAAATAATTTCTGATCTGAAATAGTTTTGGATGTAGAAGAAAAGGTGCTATAAAAATGACATATTGCATGTCTGAAGATTTGATTTCAGTAAATACACATGGGTTTGGACAAATTAAACAAATCTTGCCAGAAGATCCATGAAATATTTTTATCTAGGTGGTGAGTGATGCTTATAATTTATAGAGTAGGATTTGCCCTTAAAATGTCTTCTACAGTTAAGGTCCTTATGTTACCTGTATTTATGAAATATTTGAATAAAGGAGATATCAACCAGTTCCTTAATATCTGACTGAGGTGACCATTTGTCAGCCAGGCTCTGAAAATGTGAAAATAGTGAAGAAACAGATGTTGGAGCAAGGAGGTGATTATTATGGCCAGCAGGAGGGCAGGGGCTACAGATGTGCTATAAAAGCCTGAAACCTGCATTTTCATCACCATGCTTGTACTTTGATTCAGTCTTCCCTGCAGCTTGAGCTACAACACAGCTTTTTGTAGAGAGAGTGTGTTCTGTTAGAAAAAGAGGGTGGTGACCTTCCCGGCTGGAATTACAGATGAATGCCTTTGGAAAGGCAGCAGGAAAACTGTCCGTAGTTTCAGCTATCAAAAATGAAAGGCATGTCTGTGTCAGTCATGATACATGTAGGCACACACAGTTCTGAATTGATCTCTGGTCCCACTTCAGTGTTACAAACAGGTTACAATATACAAAATTCTATTTTGTTGCACGTTACATTGCATTTTACAAAATACCGCGGAGATATTTTACATTGAAGGTTAATGTTGCTTACATTTAATAACGTGTATTGTAAAGAAAGGTGCATAGTAGTTTAAAATACAGACATAAAAAGAAATTTATTTTTTCATTATTTCTATACAAAAAATCAGTGGTGACAAAGTTGAATGAATGTAATTATCTAACATTCTACCAAAAATAATTCCCCTTACTACTTCAGTTTCCTTTCTCTCCGCTCTTCGTAGACCCTCAGTAGTTTTGTCCCTCCTATTTTTCTTCTAGTTCAAAGCATGGCTTCCCTGCAGAGAAAATGGATGAAAGGAGTTTTGCCACTGATTTCAAAAGGGACTTGATTTGACTCCAGATCGTCTTCCTGGCCATCACAACAAAAGAGTGAGGGCTGAAACACAAAGTCTAGGAGCTTTTATGGAAATTCAAGGCTTTATTCTGAATGCACTCAGGTGCAGCATTTCACAGGAAATTTCCAAAGGTTCAGCCAGATGATAGAAATCAAAAGTACAGTCTCACAGCCAGTCTGACCACTTTGCCTGAGACAGAAAATCATGAGGATCTCCTCTGAGCAATGCTGATCCCAACAAGTGCATCGGGCCTTTGAGGTTAAATGTAGCCCTCATGAAAGGCAGTCATTAATGTCACTGGAGTTATAGCAAGGATGTGTTTATGCTGAGAAAAATCTGTGGTGTAGAAGTACAAAATGCCAAGCTCAGTTGAAAGGTTTTGGGGCATGTGTGTGCAGATGGGTAGAAATATGTGATTTCTTTCTGCTCTGTTTGTTATTTGTTTTTTTATTTTATTAAATTTTTTTGAGTAATAATTTATTCTATGCAGCATGTAGTGCTATTTGTCATCTTTATTCCCTCAACTATTCCAAAATCGAGGCTTACTAGTTCTGGGTGACATGTTTCAGGTCACTAAACTGGGAAATGAAATGAAACTGGAAAGCCTGTAGAAGTAAACCACCAGGAAAAACTCCTAAAGGACTGATATTATCAGAGAAATTAAGAACAAATATGGAAAAAAATATGCCTGGGTTTCCTATTTATCTGAGCAAAACAGTGACTGTGACCTACATAAGTTGTGGACAGGACACAGTCTGTTTGACTAGACCCCAACCACAACATGGACACTTTCTTCAGGGCTCCTGAGGGGACACTTGAGCCTGTCCACAGCAAGTCAGTCTGGAAGCTTTCATTTATAGATGCCAGAATGCCAGTAGTATGGGAGGGTTTTCCAGTTTTGCTCTGCTACTGGATCGAAATCTCTCCCATCACTATGCATAGACCATGGTAATTGTGTGTGTGCATGAATATTAGTTTCGTTGGGGCACAATCTCCCTACCAAGGAGTTTCCCCTTGAAAATGCCTAACTATTCTAAGGTAAATTCAAGGTGAACCCACAACCCTTCTTGAATGTGAGAGCAGAAAATATCCCCAAAATGCAGATCACAGTTGTCAATGAAGGCATCTCAGAAAAAGTAAGTCAGTTACACAGGTTTTATTTTTCATTTTGATCTCTCAGGGGTCTTTGCAAAACAATTTAATGAAAACGTGATTTGGGATGTTTGCACTGGATGGGGAAGTGATATAGAGTCCTCCTCTACATTGCTGTCGGCAGAGGAAAAAGCTGTAATGGAATTCATAGTAGACTTGAACCAGCTGATGTCAACTGCCGTCCCTCCGCTGACTTCCACAGAGCTAAAGTGGCTGACCCTCAGTAAAAATCTGCCCCAGTAATTCTGGTCCTCTCCCAAACCTGTCTCTTATTAGCAAATGAGTTTCATGAAGTACCTTCATCCATCTCGTGCCCCTCTTCCTATCTAATATTTTCCAGAGTAAGACATCTTTCATTAGAATGCATTTCACTAGGTTAATTCCCCTAAGGTTTATAAATAATAAGTTGCATAAGCACAGCATCTTATTTGCTGTATCTGCTTCATTTAGCTCCATATCAGTTGTATTTCCCTGCATGGAAACAGCAGGAAATAGCCTGCGAGTACCTAACAATACTCAGGACAGTACAAAAGATGGTTAGTGAGTAATGAACTCGGCACAGCTCAAATATCCAGTGAAGCTGCGACAAAAGCCTCTCACAGACCACAGCTTAGAGAGCCAACCTCCAAATTACCTCTTGGTGCAAGAGTCTTGGTTCTCCCTGCCAAACAGAGGAAGAAGCAACACTAAAAGCTAGTTCAGCAGCTAGACCCACTTATCAGGGTTTCTCAGTCCTAAAGCTGTTGCTTGCCATCCCTCTATTCAGTGGTTGGCACTGGGGAAGAAAGACTGCTAACAGGCTGGAAATTGCTGTATAGACTGCAGGAATTAATAAACTCCCACTGGAGCAGAGAGGAACCAATGGTGAGAGCTCTTGTGCTCTGCACCTAAAATTCACCTGGGAGCAGAACACCAGAGCTCAGGTGCCTGGCCCTAGGGTTTATTCAGTGTCTATCCCAAAGTGACACCATTGCAACCCACGGGGCCTTAAAACCAGTGGGGGAGAACTGCTACTGGCCCCATCCCTTCAATCAGCAGCCTGGGGAAGCCCTCAGGGGCACATGCTGCTGGGAGGGGGTCTGTGGAGGGCTTACTTGGATTTTAGCACTGACTGTCCCCTTTGCCCAGGCCCGGTTTTGGGTCTGGTCGTCACCCAGCAGTGTCCAAAACGCAGGCTCCAGCAGAGGGCACAGCCACCCAGCAGAAGTGGGGAGCTGGGCCAGCAGCAGAGGCAGCACAGCAGCAGGATATTCCTGGGAGCAGAGATCACAAAATCACAGAATCTGCTGAGCTGGAAGAGACCCACAAGGATCATCGAGACCAACTCCCAGCTCTGCACAGGGCCATCCCCAAGACTCACACCATGTGCCCAAAAGCATTGTCCAAACTCTTGTGGAACTCTGTCAGCCTTGGTGCTGTGACCACTTCCCTGGGGAGCCTGTTCCAGTGCCCGACCACCCTCTGGGTGAAGAACCTTTTCCTGATATCCAGCCTAAACCTCCCCTTACATAACTTCAGACCATTCCCTCGGGTCCTGTCAGTGGGCACCACAGAGAAGAGATCAGTGCCTGCCCCTCCTCTTCCCCTCAAGAGGAAGCTGTAGACTGCAATGAGGTCTCCCCTCAGTCTCCTCTTCTCCAGGCTGAACAGACCAAGTGACCTCAGTCTCCTTACACAGCCCGAAGGCCCCTCACCATCCTCTTGGCCCTCCTTTGGATGCTCTCTAACAGCTCAATGCCATTTTTATACTGTGGCACCCAGAGCTGCCCCCAGCACTGGAGGTGAGGCCGCCCCAGTGCAGAGCAGAGCGGGACAATCCCCTCCCTTGCCCGGCTGGCGAGGCTGGGCCTGATGCCCCCCAGGACACGCTTGGCCCTCCTGGCTGCCAGGGCACTGCTGACTCATGTCCAGCTTGCCATGGACCAGGACCCCCAGCTCCCTTTCTGCAGCGCTGCTCTCCAGCCTCTCGTTCCCCAGTCTGTATGCACATCCCGGGTGCTAAATCCAGCACTTTCCCTTGTTGAACTTCACATGGTTGGTGATGTCTCAACACTCAGCAGAACTGGCTCCTGCTGACCCCAGATGCACCCTAAGAAGAGCTGGGGTCCTCTTTTAAAAACACCCTAGTCCCTGCCACTTTCAAGGGAGGCACAGCATCTGCTTTTAGCACCAGAGCACTTGAGCACCTGGTCTGGGCAGGTGAAAGGAAGGTAGCACAGCCAGAACATTGCCCTTTTTTTTGGTTGGTTTTTTTTTTTTGCAGTGTTATGTTTGATCTTATTTTGGATATGTACATCAGGCAGGCTTCCTGAGCTGGCAGCTGAGGTTTACCATTTCTTCTCACTAAACTCAGGTACTAGATTCAGGGGTAACTGATGCAAGGTCAGGATTTATGACTGAGATGAGAATTTGGCCCTTGTTCTCTATTTGTAAAAACCTTCCACTAATTTGGGAGTTACCTGGTTAGCAAAGTGGTTGCCTTGCAAGAAACAGAAAACCCACCAGCTCTAACCAGTAACTAGCTTTTCTGCCTAGTTCAACAGTGAGCCATGGGCCTGAGGTGAAGTGGAGCATGGAAGCCCCTCCTCTCTAAGGTGGGACAGGTCTGCTTCCTTTCCCCTCTATTAGCCTGTGCAGAGGGCAAAAAAAAAAAGCAGAGGGAGGGCATTCCTCCTTTTCAGCCAACATGTGCAGAGAAAGTGATATACTTCCTTCAGGGACTTGCAGATGTGCCTTCATCATGAGAGGGAGAGCTCAGGGACCCCTTCTTCCTGTGATGCCTCCCAGTGTTCCTCTTAGCTCTGTGCTCTCCCCAGTGAGGGCTCTCCCTCTGCGGCATGATTAAAAGCACACTTGAGTTTTCTGTTTGTCTCAGTAGAGCATCATGGCAAGTGCAATTGTCATGTTACACAGCAATCAACACCTAGCTGCAGCACTATGGCATCTAGATCTGTCTTCACTGATGACCACAAATCACAGACAAGCATTTACACTATGAACAGTATGAACAGGGTATGTTTTAATTGTGTGGACAACGTATGTAACAGATAAGCAATATAACAATTATGCTTTGTATGTAAAAAACCACTTTTCTTCTAAGGCTCTCCCTACTTATAAAACTCAACAATGAATTTAGCCTTCTGTATCAGCTGTGATGGGAGAGTTTTGCTCTTTAGAGAGAAAATGAAACAGAGAGTTTTGCTGTTTAGAGAGAAAATGAAGCAGAGAAGTGACTTGTCAGAAGCATCTTGGAAACTCTGCCACTGACCCATTTCGGCTTAAAGAATAAAGCTCTTTAAGTTCACAGTTTTGGGGTATAACCATAAATTGTGTTTGCACATGCCTGCTTCTGGGGCCTGACTGAAGCCCAACAAATATTCTGTTGATTCCTGTAATAAAGAATCACTTCGACCTTCAGAGACCATGCCATGACACAAGTTATAAGAAGCAACTGATGAAATTTCTTGTCTTCTGGGTGTTGACTTGAGCAGATGAGGGGCTCAGATAGGAAATACATTGATTTGCAGTCCTTCCTGAGGAAGCTAGTGAGTAGCCTCATATGGAAATGCAAAGAATCTTTCTCTAGTCAGTTCCTCATGCTGATCGGTGCTTGTATTTGACCTATGCATATTCAAGCCTTCATCCAATAGTCATATAAGCATGCTGGAAAATCCATCTCTCTTCTTTGGACTGTGCTGGAAAAGGGAGAGAGAAATGACTGGAAAAAGGATCTTGGGATCAAAGACAGTGGTATATTTCTGTATCTTCCTATGGGAAGGCAATTCTTACCCTGGAAAGATCTTTTCCAATAACTATACTTTTAAAAATGCTGAAAAAAGCCCCCATAGTTCCAGATTTTATCACCCTTTTTTCATATTCAACATTACTTAAACTGGTATATTAATGTCCTACCTTATGTCCATGTGACAACTTATGTATGGCCCTCATACCAGAACTCTGAAACCCCTCATTTCCAATTGGGAGCCAAACTTTAAACAGAGCCCTCTCCCACACTGAGTACAAGTTAACTAAGCTGAGCAAACCCGAACCTACCCCTTTCTGATCAGAATAGTTGGCCCAGGGCTAATCTATTTCAAGCACTCTGCTTCTCTGAGTGAGAAGTTGTTTCTGTTGCAAGCTTGCAATGCTGTGGGCTTATCCTTGGAAAACACCTGGCTGTAGCAATATGCATTTCCCAGTTTACAGATTGGTAGATAGATGACCACTGAAGCGGTCAAACAAGATTAAAACAAGCAGGTAGCTGAAACTGAGAAGCAACCTGTCTGCTCAGTAATGTATAAAACCCAAAGAGAACTGACACATCACACTTTAGCACCCTTGCCATACTTAGCAGGTGGTCTTTCTTCCCTGCCAGTCCCACAGGCCCTGGAGATGTTTGAAGAGTTGGTCACTACACCTTGCTGGCTCGCTTGGCTCCTTTGAGAGAGTGCAAGGGTGCATCCCAGTTCCAGCTGCACCACCAAGCACACTACTCACCCTTTCTATGAGCCAGACCTGACCTTCCAGGGAGCCAACACAATTCACTGCACAAGCCAGTTACCTTTTTTTTAGATTAATTAACCCACCCACTGTAGTGAGCTGAATAAACTGATGGAGGGGTGAGGGGAGTGTCGGGGTGCAGAAGCAGGGGGAATGCATGACCAACGGGAGAGCAAGGAGCAGAAACTCCCCTTCTGTGGCAACCAGGCTGGCTCAGCTCTTCCACCCAGGCAGTCTCTTCCTGCCAGTGTGGCAATCAGATGGAGTGCAGAGAGCAAGATGACCTGTTAGTTTGGAACACTCCCGAAATAGCATTCATCCTCCAAACGACTGGCATTCCTGTGGCTCTTCTGTTGGAATGCAAACAGCTTGAGGCACACAGGCATGGCTATGTACCCAGCTGCTGGTGACTGCTTCCATGGGCAGGTAAGCTAGGCTATCCAGCACATTTCTGGGGCTGGTACAGAGGACATGGGATTTAGGGGAACAGCTGCTGGAGGCAAGAAGAATACTGGAGGACATCTCAAACAGCAGTACCAGGCACCATCTCTCTGATAATGAGTTGAGACTGAAGCGACTAATATTACGGGTCCTCAGCCATGACATAACATAGCTCCAGCTACACTGATGAAACTGTTGGGATACAGGACAATCCAATGCTTGAGTAGCAGGGGCAGAACCTGCCCACAGACTTCCCCATACCTCTGAAATGGTGACAGCAGATTTAACATACAGCTGGGTACGAAAACTTACCCTTGACCCCACCAACTTTCTACAAAAATCCTTGTAGTTTTATTATCATCATAATTTGTTCTTCTTCCTTCATGTATTGAATCTAGTGCTATCATAGACCACTTTTTTATGCCAACAAAAAGCACTTATGAAGCTGAAAAATACATGTACAGAAGATGTTCAAAGATGTGCTTAAAAATTAAAAGCAGCCCTTTAAAAACAGCTTATCTGTGCAACTGTTTCTATAAAACATTTCTTTCTTGTACTTTAAAGTGCATGCATCTCTAAAATGCAATGTAAAATTCTTTTATATACTATTTTTGCACAGATTCCAGATGGCACAGAGCAAGTGACTCCTATTGAGAATGAAAGGTTTTAAATGAGGTGACTATAAAGATCTTCTCATCTTTTGCACCCCCTTCCTCATTGACTGCAGGGTTTAGTCCGACTGATGAAGTGAAAGAACAAGAGAAAAGCTCAGCAATCTTTTCTCTTTTTCAGTCTTGAAGAATCAGCCTAAGCTTTATTTGAGGCACCATTACTTTTTTGATAAATCCCTAAAAGGGAATACAATCAAATATTTTTATGGTTAAATGTCTCATTATTATCTGGAGGAGCGAGACCTTCTTTTTCCTCTTTCTAATCAGTGAGCCTTTGTGCATACCTGTATGATCTCATCAGCAGCAGCAAGATTATGCAGCATGACTATGACTTAGTCCTGTCCTTCTTTTCATAATCTCTACATAGCACTTGTGTAACACATTCACATTTGATCTAATAACAGTAGTAAGTAATCATAACCCTAAGTTAAGCAATAATTAACAGGAATTAATCCTGTTCCTGCCCAAGATAATTTTCATCTTCAAATAGGCAGCAAGTGGGCACCATTTCCAAATCCCATTGCTGACTCCATTACCTCAGACAGCAAGTGTGCCACCACATCTAGTCCCTGCTGAGACCAGGAGGTCTTTCCAGAGGCACTGCAAGATACAGCACAAAACCCTGCAGCAGAATCGCAATCTGTTTGTACTGCAAGCTGAAACAGTTGGGATAGAGCCTATAAGCCATTTGGCAATGCCACTGTTGCATTATCAGGGTTTTTTATGTTAGGGAGTGAACTGATTTGTTCAGGAGTGATAGCAGTATCAGTTGTGCTGGCTCTGGAAGCAGTTAAACCTGCACAGAGCAGAAGCAGGTGAAGAGTCCAGGCCTGCTTGATGACAGTTTCCTAATCAGAGCTGGCAGGCAATCTCACTGCTAGAGGGTGAAATCATGAAGAAAAAAACCCAACCACAAGATTTTCAGGGTGCCCAGTATTTTGCTCTGCTGCCACTTTATCAAAGCACCTGTCAGCTTTTTGCTCACTTTCCAAGACCATGAAATATGCAGAAACAGGCTTTCAAGAAATCCAAACTATAAGAAAGCATGCAGTTAAAGTTGAAATACACACACTTGTTGCTATGTTTATGTTTACATCTTTCCACTCATCACCCAAAATATATGTACACCTACCTGAACACCTGTAATAACAGCACTAGGCATATGAAGCCCTGTTTTCTGCTTCTGTGTCTCTTTTGTAATGTAATGTAAAATTAAAATAGTCTTTAGAATTTGATTGCACAGACCCCATTACTTCAACCATATTTTCCATTTTTAACTTCATTCAATTAAAAAGTAATACATAGGAATGTCAAGAAAATGTATGGATTAACATCAAATACCATAAGTCAGTTCCTATTCCAGTCTCTGCCAGAGACCTTTATCATGACCTCAGCATGCAAACAGGCAGTTCAGCACAGGCATCCAGCTCCAAAATTATGCGCCCATATTTGCACTTTTTTGCCTTTTGCTTCTGCATCTTGCCTCCTTGCCTTACAAAACAGATACTTTTTGTAGAGCTCTGAGCAATGGAAGTCCATTTATTTTCTCTCACATTTACTGATCATCCTACCCAAGGTTGTCGGGAAGGAAGGACGCTGTTGGTGTTGCAGTTTCCGCAGCTTGTATGGATGAAGCACTCCACAGGTCTGCAGATGTACTGAGATAACGTAGAAAAAGACTCGTGTCTTTTGCTCATGAATGAAAACCATCTGGGATATGCCTAGAACTGCTACTAGTGTGTGCAAAGATAGCGAATACAAATTCAGTGATTTATATGGAAATGGCTGTAATGAGGGAGGTCTTGCTGTTGGATTGTGCTTTATATACAAGATGTCATGCGATCCAAACCCACAGGTATTTCCCGCTTCTTGCCACAAACCACGACCTAGAGCTTCAGCACAAATTGAAGAATGCTCCTGGTTCTTATGGCTGTGAAGGAAATACTGAGAGGGGCTGAGGAGGTGAACCATGTGAATACAAAGATAAAACTACCTTATTTACAACAGTAAGCTTTTATTGAGCCAATCTAAACCACAGCCCTGACAATGAGGTGGGGCAGATTTCCATCAGAGCTACCCACAAGGGCTGCACCCTGGAGCTGCTGCCTGGCCCCAGCGTGCACTCTGCAGCTTGCTCCTGCCCCGTCGTCTTTTCTGTGGTAACTGGCATGAGCTGCACTAAAAATATTTCAGAAGAGCTCAGATCTAGGTGGTTTCAGAGCACACAGGTGATTTCTAAGCACGTGATTAAGCTGAAGTCCCTGGGTACTGTAGCATGACAGAAAGGAGTACATTGAGACATTGGCTATTTTACAGACCTTCAAGGTGACACAGTAATCCTGCTTTAAATTTCCTTGCAACATTGTAATTCAGATTAGTGTTTACTATTAATTTATCATGTGCTAACACTTCCTGTGTACAACAGTTGGTTCATAAGGTTTGCTTAGACTTAGCATGGCATCCATTCAAGCAGCTTCCCAGCTGCCCATGGTTGAGACCGGGAGTAATGCAGTGGCACAAACAATTTGCAGGCCTGAGTTGCCAGGTAGACTTGGGCTGACCATAAACATCCTTTGGTCATTTTTTGTTCACTGCCTGGCACTTGATGAAATCTTTCTCTTTGTTAGGACCATTCATTCTTGATGCTAACTCCCATTACCTTATCCAAAAGCATCACCAAATTGTTTCTAGATTATGGGGTATATAGATGAACCCAGTTTTCCATGGCTTCCATTATTGCGTGTCACTTTCATTTCAAGTATGGCAAAATCACAGACAGAGAGATTAAATCCTTTGATGCATTAATTGATACAGCTGGAAATAAGCTCTCAAGCACATAGGCCTCCTTCAAGTCTTTGTGTGTTTTAGTAATTGATGTTATGTTTAAATCACAATGTCAACTCTCATTGCCACTTACTATACCTTATGTTGACTTGTCAGCAGTATAGCATCTCATTTCCCAGCAGCTCCAAAGAGTTTAAGTTGAGACCTAGCTACACATCAGCAAGACAAACTATTCAAAATTACTTCTTACAGCAATAGAAGCCTAATGGTTTTTGTAATAAATTAACACTGTGACACAGACGGAAAAGTATTTGCTCAGCAGCAGAAATGATAATGGTAAGGTGCCCAACCTGATTAGAGAGTTATCTGTAAATCCTGAATGAAGCTTGCACTATTCAACAAAAGGGTCTTTGGTAAATGGAAATGGCATAAACATATATCTGGCAGAAAATGTATCATTTACCTGCTACACCTTCTACACAGCCATAGGAGACATGCTAAATAAAGGGAATAAAAAGTAATGCTCAGTAACTATCCACTTACTGAATGAGATGGGCACCCCATAAAAAACCACAACAATATAGAGGTATGCACATGAACAAGCACAGAGGAACTAACATTGTACTCTGTCTCTTGAGACCACATCATTCTCCCCACATCCTTTCTCCAGAGAGGCATCTCCTACTTTCACTTCAAGTTTGTGCTTTTATGTGAGAACTAATTAAATTACTTCAAAAATGGTTGCATAAAAGTTATTTCCCCTTAAAATAGACTATATGTTTTTGTTTACTGTTCTTGACTGCAATCAATATAATCAACTAGAAGCAAGTCTTACAAACTCCTCAAGGCCAAGAAGGTTTTATATGTTCTTGCATTGTTCATGCAGATTTTCCAAGTGACCCCAAGCTACAGTATTAACATGTAGATAGTCACGTGCTAGAGGAAATTTTCAGGCAGAGCAGGACAGGAAAGGAAGTAAGATTCACTGCAGGTTGTTTAACCTATGCAGAAGTCCTGTGAGCTATAGAAAACTTGGAAAAGTCCCCAGAGAGTTTTTGAGACTCATATGAATCCCAGTAGGCTTTAATATTTCCAGGCTGTTAATGTATTTCCTGAAGCTGTTACAGTAGATTTTCAAGCACTGCTGTGACTTAACCTCTAGCTGATGTCATGCATTCCAAAATGAAGGCTGAATGCCACACAGATGCTTTGTGAGTCTGGCTGGCAGCTGAGCTTCCAGGTAGACAGAAACCCTGTAGGCAATAGTCAACCTCCATGGCCATCCTAACCCTATAGGAGCCCTTGTCATAACATTTATAACCTTTAGCTTCATCCTGTGCACCTCACCAGCTCTGACACCAACTTTAGGAAGCTGCCAGTGTACGGGAGCAGGTCTTCAGACTTTCTGCCTAATGTGCTGAAAAACATGACTCTGAGGAACACGGTAGTCAAAATCCAAGCAGGATCATCAGACTGGTTAGCTGTTGATGCCTCAGTACCTGAGGGCTCTCTTTTTTCATCTTCTTAGTGCTTGGGTTTAATGGTACTAAAGACTTCCATGTCAATGAGAACTGGAAGTCCAGGAGAGTCAAGAGCGTGCTGACTTTGCTGGACCTGCTCATTTAGGCAGGCTTTCTTGACATTCTTTTCCTCCTGCCTTAAGACTGCAAGCTCACTGGGGGCTGGGACCACTCTTTTAGCTCGGCTTGTACTGCAACGCACATCCAGGATGCTGCTGGAGTCGGAAGAGCTCAGCTGGAGACATCAGCAAGTGGCAGATGAGACGGGAAGCTAAAATTAAGGCTACATAAACACCGTATGACCCAGCTGCGAGAGCAGCTCTCCGCAGGTGGTGGTTAGACTTAGGGTCTCTGCCCTATGCTCCACCAGCCCCATGCATACTGTAACATCAAAAAGCATGTCTGTGCACAGCAGGGAGCTCGGGGCAGCCTGTCTGCAGGACGGTGCCCCCCGCATGGGAACACCCGACTGCAACCCCGGTCCCCGCAAGCTGGACCCGGCCGGGCAGCGGGGCAGAGAGCCCACTCCCGCGGGATAGCGGCACCCGCAGCAGGTGTTCTGGGACCTAAATGCAAAAGAGAACATGTCGGGGTGTGTGTAGGCTTCTTCTGGGGGAGTGTATGCGTCTACCCTTCTGGCTAAATCTGAGCTTGTGCTTCTTTAGTTCTCGGCTGGCTGGCGAGGGCGCGCAGGGCGCTGCGGCATGGATTCAGCACAGCGGTGGGGGCTTCCTATTTCTGTAGTTATTTTTGACGGCCTGGGGTGTGTGGGGGAGTTCCTCCCTGCCAGGAGCGCAGCCCTGGCGCTCCTCAGTGGATTGCGCCAGGGCTGTGCGAGGGGTGGCGGGGGGCGGGTGTCCCGCGCGGCGGCGGCGGCGGCGG
>VXBT01002978.1:227923-404306 GCA_013400235.1 Oriolus oriolus
CGCGTTTGCCCGCGCTCCCCGTGGAGCCCCTTTGCCTTCCCCCTCCCCTCCTCCAGCTCCTAATAAACTTCATTTGCAGCCATGCGGTTATTAACTTTCCCGGTGTGTGCGTGCGGCCGGGGACCCGGGGCGAGCCCAGCCGCGGCGGGACCGGGGCTGCGCAGGGACCCGTCGGGGCTTCCCGGGTCGCGGCGAGCCGGAGCCTGACGGCCCCGCAAAGGGACACACGCACGCTCACAGCCTGGCCCGCCGAAGGGGAGTGGCTGTGCCGGGAGGCTGCTCTCTGCCAAGCACTGCCCCGGGGGCATCCCTGGGCCTTGGCCGGCAGCAGGGAGACGAGGATGGAGGGAGCGCCCCAGCTGTCCTTGCCCCAGTCCTTGTCCTGGCTTTGTCCACCTGCACGGGCCTTGTGTTCACAGCCTGCCCCCACTCACCTGTGCCTTGCTGATGCACTGTCCCTGACCACCCTTGCCTAGTGCCCAGTCTTGCCCTTTCTGCTGCTCCTGTGGCCTCTCTCCCCAGTTAGCCCCCAGCTTTCCCACTGCCTGCATGCCCTCCCTTGGCAGGGCTGTCTGCCCTTTTGAGCTTCTAGGTGAAAACGTTCCCCATGCCACCCTCATGTGACAATGGCAGGATAGGACTGTCTCTGGGACCAGGCTTTGGTGTCTACATTTGTAGGGAGGAATGGTCGAAGATCCTAGGTGGATCTCAGCCAGAGATTTGCTAGAATCCTTTAGTGACTTGTCCAGGGACTTTTAAGGGCAGTATAATTAAAATGACCATTTAAGTGCGTGTATGTCTCCCTCTGTTCTGCAGGTGAGCTCATTACCTCTTGAGGGGTGCCTGGTGCCACTCATGTTTCAGGAGAAAGGAGACCACATAGATACTCTTGCGCTAGGAGTATTGGATGCTTCCCATTCTGTCCATGTTCCAGAAGAAAATTGGCATCAGAATAGGACATGCTGGTAAAAGAGGGTGGAGGGGGTGATACATGAGTGTGTATAATCGCCAAATAACCCAGGAGAGATGCAGTTTATTTTAAAGAACATGCTTAGCAACTAGCACTCCTGCATCTTCTCCTTGGCTCTCCTGTGCTTCGTGATGTGACCTTGGGAGCATTACATAACCTCTCCTAGGCCTCAGTTTCCCCAGCAGAGAAAGACCAGGGAGTGGGGGATAATAATGCTGAAATGCCCTTACGCGGTGCTTTAATGACTTAGGTAATGTTTGCCAAGTGCCTTGAAGATGTCAGGTACTGCATAAATACTAAGCAGTGTTATTAAAATCTCCCTGCTAATTTCATGTGCTGCAGAGGTCACCAGCTGGGATTCCGTAACGCCAGGCTCCCACTTTCCAGGTTCGGAGGGGAAGACCGTCAATGTTACGCTGCTGCTGTACAGCTAAAGAGACACAATCATACACGTCCACATGCTTTTCAGTCTAGTTTCACCTTCTCTCAGGGAACCGACGAATTAATGTCTTTAATTCTCATGAAAGTGAAGGAGAATGATCTTCCTGTGTCCTGGGAATGTTTCTGGAAATGAAGTAGAGTTGTGCCCTCTGAGGTCTCTATCGTGGCAAGCTTTTCCTGAAAATGCTGCTGAAGACTCTTCTGAGTTCCAGATTAAATTGTGCATTTTTATCTTTGAGAAATGCATTTGCTTAATGAAACAGGTCCTGTTCAAGCGCTTGAGTTTTGCAGGGAGCTTAACAGGTAAAATGCAGCAGCTTTCTTGTCAGGTTGACTCAATAGGTTTGTGTATGCAGACATCAATGGCACTACATGGCTCCTGCACTTTGTAGGTGTAGCCTTAATGTACACATCCTTAACATAAGAGCCATCCGAGATGAGGTCGTTAAGTAGTAGACTGTAGGGATGGACATGCTCTTTGAGCAGGAAGACAGACTAGGACGACTTGCTTAAGGAAAGATTGTGGCAGAATTTTATACTGAAATTGTTATTTAAATTAGGGTGCAATACTATTACATTGTCTAACATGAAGGTAAACAAATTCTATAGGTGTGGCATTTGCTATTTTACCTCATCTCAGAACTATGTCTTGTTACCTTACAACATGCACACACACAAAAAAGGCTGTAGGGTGTTAGGGGGCATGAATTGGCTCTAAGGAGTTGACCTTGACTTTTGCATTTTGAGATGTATCTTTGGAGTCTGACTAGGTCACATGTGAACATGTAGCCTAGTTTGAGGATGGATGTGAATCCTTTTACATATCCTCTGAGTTCTGAGCTGGTTAAAGCACCATCAAGCCCTTCTAATTAAAACTGTGTAAGCCTAAAGCTGGAAAAGCTTGAATGCAAAGCCTGGGGCTAGTGGCATACACCCCTAGGTACTGGTATGGTTGGTTGGGAAGGATCATGGTGCAAGATCCTGTTCTGTTCAGCCAAGGCTTGCCCCTCCTTTGCTTTGGTCCTTTGAGCCTGCTCCAAGCTCCATCGCTCCCTGGAGCCAAGTGCATGTCTTTCGCCCTCAGCAGTAGCTGGCACTGAGGCTTTTCTTCCCCATCCTAGGGCTTGTTTCCTTGCTGCCATTTGCCCCTGAAAATCCCATCTGATGGCGTATTGGTCTAATGGCAGTGAATGAGGTCCTCCTTGCTTCATTCCAGATGTTCCTGCTTCACTATATGGAGGACCCCATCCTGCAACATGCATCGCACTGAGACCTCTTTAAAGCTTGGGCCTGGACTAGCACTAGTGCTGTAAAGAGGGTGCTGTTTTGACACAGGGGAGAAATGAATAATCTGTTGCCTGATACTTCTGAGCTGATGGGTTTTGTGCCTCCCTGAATGCCTGGCTTTATATTTATGCACTCCTTTATGGTATAGCCCACAGACTGCCTGGTTCTCATGCAGGGAGGCAGGAGTGGCAGAGCGAGGTCAGAGGCTGTAAAGATGGACCTGCAGCCTGCTGGCCTCTGATGGTAAGAGCTGCCAATTAATTGCCTTCCCTAAATTAACAACGGCAGGATTTCAGGAGGTTAGGGATCAGCAGGTCCATTTACTGTCATGAAACTCCTTACACTTTATGTTGTGGGAAAGCTGTTGTTGATACATGTTTAAGTATAGTGCTACTGAGGAGCTTTAAATATAAAATACAGTATCACTTTAAGATACTGTCATATTGTGCTCAAAACATGAGAGGTGTGATTTCAGTATGTTCAGGATTAAGTCAAATGTTTATTAAAATAATTGCTTGAAATGATTTCTCAAATCAAACTCTCCCAGTACCTCCTCCCAAACTTCTTCAAAGAGGGAAGTGGTATGAAGTAAATTGTCTGCCGAGGATTTTTTTTTTTTTCTTTAAACTGCTGCATGAGAATTAATGCAGCTCTAGTCCTTTATCTCTTCTGGATATGTATATTAATATTTCTGGAGAAAATTCGTGGTTCTGTCAGACATGCAGCAAAAAGTGTTGTAACACTGAGATTCCAATTCCCAGCTGCAGCCAGTGAGGCAGCAAAAACTGGCCAGTGCTTAGGAAAGGCAAAGTGACAGAAATGCCTGGATGGAGTGGTGACTGCTGGAGTCCTTCTCCATCGTGCTGCAAGAGCACCAGGTTCGGGCATCAGCACGAAGTGACAGTCGTTCCTGTTATAATTGTCTGGCCAATAATAATTATCTTCAGATGTCTGCTGACGAGGGGCTCGCCAATGGGGAGGCAGGAGGCCTGTGCTGACTGCACTGAGATTATCTGGGAGAGCTGACGTCACGCCAGGGCTTGCCTAAAATCACAGAAACTTTTCCTCTGCTGCTCCACCGGCTGCTGCAGCGCTCCGGACATCTCTGCCCCAGCCTGATGTCCTCCTGGCAGCTGCTGCCCTGGGCAGGCTCTCCTCTCTCCTCTCTCTCTTGCCTCTCCTGTTTTGCTTCTTGAAAAGCCAAGGTTTAACCCTTGGCAGCCAGCAGCGTGCTCACAGGTAGTGGGGGGAGGATGAGCAGGATGAAAGTGAAACTGGTTATTCCCTAAAAAAGCTGTTGGGCTGTGCTGCAGATACTGGCTGGTTTTGTTATCATTAACAGAAGTAATGATTCAGTAAAGACAGAAGGACTGCATAAGGACTGCTGGGAATTTTTTGGTTTTAAAGGGATCTGGCTACTTAAACTCGATTCTGAAATTGACTTTGTGGACCTTCGATGAGGATAAATGTTTATGTATTGAAAGAAAACATCTGTGCAGGAAGTGACTTTTAATCTTTTGTTACCAAAACTTTTATGGGGCAGAGGCAGAAAATGCAGCCACTGCTGAGAGAAATTTATCCTTTGGTGTGATTTTCTTTCAAATCAAAGCTAGAGATAGATGTGGAAGGGCAGAGGGTCAGCTAATTTGGATTTGTAGATGCACTTGCCTTTTAATAATTCACATAAGCACCATCGTCCTAGACAGGTTTGTTTCCTAAATGCAGAACAAGCTCTCCTCATCCACTTAAGCTGCTCTTACCTCATGCAGAAATCAAGAGTGAGAGGCTGTGAGCGTATCTCTCCAGGCATATGTGTGTAGCAGCCAAAACCTGATGTAAATTACTTTTTTTCCCCTGAGCTCTTGCTAGATGCCAAGTGAAGGATGTAAGGAGGGATGCTGCAGTCACCCTGTACTTTCCTCTGTGCTGCAGCAAGGACTCAAGGGGAAGATGTGAATTGTTGTTTTCAACAGAGAGACTGTTTTACTTGAGCAGAATTCAGTTGGCCCAAGAATTTAGCCTACCTCCACACGTCATTCTCCAGAGGGGATTTTTGCTGCTCTCTTGTGCAAACTGGCAGTGAAGCTCACAGGGCCACCAGTGCATGCCAGAGATTAAAGGATACCCACTTCCTTGCCTTTCTTTCATTCTGCAGGCCTTTCTGAGCCAAAGACTGATGTACTGGAGTGTCACAGGGTTTTGGCTCCTTGAAAATGAAAGGATGGAGTCTATGATGAGTAACAGCAGATGTCCTTTCAGAGTTCAGGTGTTTTCTGTCTGGGTGGGCTTGGGAAAAAAAAAATCTAAAAAAATATGGTGGACACCAAAATGTCATCCTGAAGGTAAATACATCAGTGTCTTCTGGATTCAGCCTACCACTGAAACATAGGCATTGGCCTTTTGTTTGCTCTGCCCCTAGAGTATGAGCACACCTGTCATCATGTTGCTTCCATGATTTTAAACCTCTTGAGAGTGAAGACATCTCTTCTACTTTGTGAAACACCATGTACTTCTGGGAATAATAAACTTGTAGGAGTGGAGCAAGGAGTAATTTAGGAACTTGCCATCATTTTCAGAAGGGAATATGGACATTCAGGAACATGGACATTACAAAACACTTTTTGGAAAGCTTAGGTAAGAGTTTAGGTGCTTTTTCTTTTAATGGAAAAGAGCAGAAATTAAAAGATTATTTTTAACTGTAAGTTAGCATTGTCTGAAATATAAAATAAACTTTTCACTGGCTTAGGCTATATCACCATGTGAGATGTTTGTGTAACCACATTACCTATGTACTGCTACCCAGAAACTTTTTTCTTGCCAACAGTTTTGTCAGCCCACTTGAGCCTTGCCCTAGGTTGGAGTGGTAGGGTTGTGTTTTCTACTGTGCTGCCCCATCACTGACCAAAGTGTTTTACACTGCTGCTACTACAAGCTGTGCTGTTCCTGTTTGTGCCACAGGATCACATCTCCTGGGGATTCCTGGATTCGCTGCGGAAGGCTGGTGCAGCCCTGTGGGGAGCTCTGCAGGGACACCCAGTTATACATTTCACAAACTGTCAACAGCCCGGGAAACAGCGAGGCTGTGGCTGTACCCAGGCTAATAGCAGGCGAAAATTGTATCAGTTTGTGTGCAAGGTTTGCAAATGTTATGATTGCTTTCAGATCCAGAGTAGCAGTGGTACCTGATACTGCCCTTCACGGTGTGCCTTGCGCTGTGTGCTCCATTGCAAACTGCCCATTGCAAGTCTTGTTGACTTTTGTGAGGACACAAATTTTTTTGCTGTGACTTTTGCTTACAAACTAGGAGCAAGGTGGAAGGACTCCAAAAGCAACATGACCTGAGTTTGCCTAGAGAAGGGACCCAAGCCCTACAGAGCAGATGTGCCATGAACCGATGGGCAGAGCTTGCATCTGTTGAGCAGTCCTTGACCTCCTGTGGAAAGAGCTGGTATTCAGAGTGGGGAAGAAGAGGGGGAGATGCAAGCCAGTGGTTTACCTCATGCCAGGGGATTTGGGACTTTGGAGAGCACGGGCAGTGGTTTATGCAGTACATAGCATGCAGGGGAATGGGTTCTCTGAGGATATGGGGAGCCTGACTTCAAACTGAAGGCAGCCATACCCACCTTTTAGAAGCTGGACATCAGTCAGGTGCCTGAGTCCCGTCATTTCAATGGAAATCAAGGATCCATGTCATCTCTGAAAATTTCTCTTTATGCCTCAGTTCCTCTGCTGTACAATAGGGAACAATTCCTTTCTGGGGATATTCAGTGTTGGTTTTCTGCCATGTCAGGTGATCCTGAAGTGGTAAGACCTGTATATAACTACATTAAAACAGTGCAGAAAACGTAATGGTCTTACATTATTACTATGCAGCTTTACACTTGTACTAGGAGTGAAGAATACTTTATTCTTGCCAAGGATGTGGGGAAGAGTTTGTCTCCTTGATTGTGGTAACCGAGGACTGAGAAGAGCTGCTATAATATTAGAGGCAAGGCAGTTTAGTGTTGGTACCATGGGATTAAACTGCAAAAGACCATTTCTAATGGCAAATTTATGAAAGGAACTGTTCTTCAAATAGTCCAATAAAACTTCAGACTGTTCAACATCTGATGATAACTTTTAAATAGAATTTTTAAAATTTGTGGGTAATTAGTTTCAGTATGTGAAGTCTGCAAAGTGAGTAAAAAATTAATTGGACATCATCGAGGTTGTGAGCTCGTCAAATTGAATGCGTTGATTTTGATATCTGATGACCTCAGTTACCCCTATACATAAAACTTAAGGTCAGTCAAGAGTGTTATTAAGAACAAATGTCTGCTCTGTATGTCTTGAACCATCAGTAGTATAAATACACCTGGAAAGAGCAATCCCAGGGAGTGCCAATAAATGTTTTAAGAGGAAGAAACAATGGGCCAAGTAAATTTTTGAAAAAATACCAGAATGCTATTATTGAGAAGTCTTATCTTCTGACTAATAAAATTGCCTGGGTTTCAGTTTTCTTTTTTTTCTTTTTCTTTTTTTATTTATTTAGAGCCATTAAGAGCTGCCTAAGATAACAGTAAAATCCCCTAAGTATAAACAAAAGTGGGATGCCAAAGTTGTTGCACTGTGCCATTCAGATAGTGGGTTTATTAACAAATGTTTACAAAGTCTGTCTTTTTCCTTATGTAATTTTCCTTTTAGCTTTAATTGGGAATTTACCCTCTAGGTCCCCTGATGTGATTCTTCTGAATGCAGGTCCTCTGTAAACATTAATGGGAATTTGTTGTTGCCAACATACATCATCTCCAGGCAGCTGAAAGCCGTGGCTTTTCTTCCTTTTTGTTCTCCCTGGAGAAGCTGGCTGTCCAACTCCTTTTCCATGTCTTTGCAGGCCACAAGCAAAAGAAACGTTAGTTATTAGCAGGAAATTATATAGACACCTTGCATTTCAATTCCTTCTTGTTTCCTCACCCTCCTTGGCTTGACAGCCAAGCAGAAAACTCCGAGCTATTTTGTCCGCCACATGGATGTCTAGATGCTCTTGTCTGTCTTGACTTTCACGAAAACTTCTGCTCTGCTGCCTGGGTGTGGATGAGGATCCATTCTGTTCCCATGTGCGCATGGCATCTTCTGTGCTCATGGGCGGCCAGCCCAAACCCGCTGGTGATTTCACTGCCTTTCCTAGGTAAAAGCAGAAGCTGTGAGGATGTGCTAAGTGGAACTGCTGATGAGAATGTGCAGCACTGATTTTAGACTCATGATGAAACAGGTTGTTTAGCAGGTATTCTAAACAGGATGCATAATGTTGTCTTTATGTTATTTTGTGAGGGCATTTCCCCATTATAGTTTTTCATAAGATATTGCTGTTGGCACCATCTGAAAGAAGATACTGGGCTAATTCAACCTTCGATCTGACTTGACTGCTCCTGTGTGCTTAAATACCCTTTTTTTAATCACATTCCTGATAAAGAAAATACTATTGTTGTTCACACGACAACTGTCTGGAAGTGACATTGCCTCTTGCAATGGCAGTGTACGCAGACCATCACATGATTTTGTTGCAACATTATTTGTTGTTTTAGAACTCTGTAAATATTGTGTAGTTAAATACATTATTTTTAAATCCCACTTGGGAGTCTCATGCTAGGCAAGGTTCTTTCTGGGCAACGCACTGCCCATGGATGCAATGAAAAACTCGTCTTGCCCTTAACAGCTTGTGGGTTTAGTTTAAGACTAGTAAAAGTTTAAAAGTTTAAGTAAATTATTGCTTGGACTGTGAGAGCCAGATCTATGCAGCTACATTGCCACCATCTCTGTGACCCAGTGGGGAGTTTTGCTTCTGTTCCATTGGAGAGAGAATGGCTCCAAACAGCCAAAGACCATGAAGAAAAGTAATGTTATAGAACTGAAAAGAATCCTCAGCTAATGTGTCCTTGTTCACTAACTTCTAATATCATAACTGAAATGCATATTTTTCATTTTTAAGAAATTCACATAAGCTTTCCAGCATTTTCCAAGAGCTGCTCTCCTATATTAGTGCTTAGATCATGGACAAATTTGAAAATTTTGTTTGAAAGATAGGATCAGCACCAGATATTTGTAATGTAACACTTGGAGCCAGACTGTCCTATGCCCAGGATGCTCTCGCACTTGTTAGGAAATTAAGGGGAACATTTTGCTGAAAGAAACATTCTGAAAACCAGTCCCCTGATGTTCATGAGGGGTGGTCCTTGTGTAATGGTGCCCCTGCATAAAGATGGTAGTTACGGTGGATGCCCTTCCCAGGTCCTTCCACATACAGTGTCTTTTGATCCCGCTCGGGATGTTTGCTCGGGATGTTTTGTATAATGTCTGAGATTCTGGTATTTGGTGATTACAGACAGTTTATATTACTGTTCACTCATTCAGGTCCTAGGAGCACCTTGCAGGCGCTGGTGATGGCATTTGTCTGACCACAGGTGCCTGCTATGTAAGGTGTCTGAGTCATCAGGAAGTGGGCAACTGAGAGAAGTAAATTTTGTTGTAAAACCGCTCCCTCTCTTACCAAATGTAGAGACTCAAGGAGCTAACTAGACCATAGTTACTTCTCATGATCCTTCTTCCTTCTTCTCCCCCATAATGCATTTTCTTCTTTTTTCAGATACCTATTTGGTTTTTACTTTATACCACCCTTTCCCCATTCCTCTTTTATTTTGCGTATATCTTTTGTGTATATCTGCTCCCCTTTAGGAGCAGTTAAGTCAGCAGCACAGGTGGCTGGGGAAGCCCTGGATGCTTCTGTAAAACACCCTGCAGGGTGGGAAACAGCTGGCACATGTTTTAGTGTTGGGCTGGTGGAGCTGGGCAGCACAGGCCCGGCCCTGAGCTGTCTCTGGCTGAACAGAAAAAGCACTGCATCAGGGTAGTCCCACTACCACCTTCTGATAAAGTCACTTGGTCCTTGATTTCTGGAATAAGGCAGTAATAACCAAAGAAGAGTGCTTGCTTGTGGCTTTCTGCAGCCCCATCATATACTGGTATAAAACAGCCCTCTCTTTTAAAAGCCACTTTCCAGTCACTACATGGAAAAATACTAAAAAGTCCACAGTTAAACAGCGGTTAGCTTCAGTGTAAAAGATTTAGTTCCTAAACTTATGTGTGTTGGCTAAATGTAATGTAGCATCTGGTATGTAAAACAATTATGACAATTCACATATTTTGAAATGGTCATTACTGTAAAGGGAATAATTGGAAAAGATGTTAGGATAAAATGAAGAGAAAAGTAGTTGTGCCTACATTTAGAAAAAAATACACACCAGGCTGATAATATGGGCAATCCAGAGATTAGGGAGAAATCGTAACTGGAAGAGCTACCACAGCTTTTTACTGTGGGGTGAACAAGCAGAGCTCCTTCTTCTGCTTTCTGTAGTGGCATGCCCTTGATGGAGAAGGAAAATGGACTAGGGTAACAAAACAGGATCTGTTAGCGTCTATCGTGTATCAACATTAAAGCTGGGAGTGCAGATTTTGGCCTCAGGCTTTCCAAATGCTCTTCTTGCCTTAGCAGTCCCCGTGACTACAGCTGTTGGGGTGTCATGGAGCATCTTCCCTAATGAATGCTGGTGGCTCCAGGGTGGGCGTGCTACATGTGTAAGATACTGAGGGTGGTCCGTTGCTGTATCTCAATGAACTGTTGCAAGTACTGTGAGCAGTTTTCATTGCTTCCAATAAAATGGCATGTGGGATTGAGGGAGATTTTTGACAGACCACAGGCATCTCACCTATGCTTTTACGATTATGGTCCAGCATTTTGTCTTCATAGGCTGTGTCCTGTTGACCTTAGTTACGATCCATATTTATTGCTGGCAGGGAGTTAGACTCCTTTCCATTAAACTAGATAGTGTTGTATCTGTTTACAGGGGATACGAATTTGGCTTCAGACATCTTTAATCTGCTTACCTTGTTTAAATTTTCAAGAATGAGTCCTGAGTCAACTGAGTTTCAGGTAGTTCTTGGGTTGTAAAATAGCTGTACATCTTGAAAGAGGGACATTTGTATTCACTGTATTACCATGAAGAGTTATGGTATTTTAAGTATCCTTTTTCCCTTTGCTAAGGTCGAGACAGAATCCCACAGTCACATTCTTGGTGAGTTAGATGCTTTAATGACAGAAAGCTCTATAATGTAGCATTTCTAAGAACAGGAAGGATACGTTCAAGGTGGTGGATCCGCACAGTCACAAGGGCTGCTCTGAGAGCTGCCCAAAACCATTGTAGCTGGAAGTCTTCCCAGATGAAAATGACCATTTCCAGGCTTTCAGCTGAGGTCTCTCTTCTTAGCTCTCAAGTCCTGTGTGACATTAAAAGAAAGCAAGACTTTGGTTCCCAAAACTTCAGAGAGTCTCCCATTGCATGTACAGACATAAAGTTGGTACCATCATGCATTTTTCCTGGCTGCTGGATCAAATGCTCCCTCTTGAATGTCAGCCAGTCTGTGAGGCAACAAGGACAACCTCCCTGTCAGCCAGGTTGCACAAGGGGATGATATCAGGGTGGGTTGCCTTGGGTTTGCTGGCACTGGAGTAGCTTCCCAGGGCTGAACTTTGGCCCCATGCCGCACACGTGGAAGCACTGCTACAGCCAGGTAAACTGAGCTGCCTTTCATGATTCCTCCTGGGACTGTGATCTCCTGTGGCAGAGCAGAAGGGACCAGAAAAGGCAGTAAACTGTCCCACTGCTCCAGCTGCCTTGCCTGCAGGCTGCCTGTCATAGCTTTCCTGAAAGCAGTCCTGGAGAAAGCATGGCATGGAGGTGATGTGTCCTAAGTAGTACCTATGATGGCATCTATACGCAGGTGCTCGTGCCCAAAATGTGGCACCCATGCAGTCTGAGCTGTTTTGTTCTAGCTGCAGGAGTGGGGACAAACACTCTTGTGAGCTGTACAAACGTCCCTCTCTTAACTGGATCCCACGGTCTGCTGCGATAATGCCCTGTGGTGTGGTCCCTAGACTATCCTGCTCGACCTGCTTCATTCAAAGAGTGGGGAAGGCACCCGTCTGGAGAACTATAGACTGTCAAGGACCTTCATTATTGAAATTGGGGCCTGGGATTCATCCAAGTCAGTGGGAGATGTATCTGTGATGTTAATGGGAAGAGGATGTAAGTTTTTGTGGATGAGTAATGAGACGGCTCTACCATTACCTGTAGCTTTGGTGCAGATAGAAATCTGGGTGCTGCTGAAATTGGACTAAGCCACCAGCCTACAGGCTTCCTGCAGAAATACCAATGAAGAGTTGTAAATGCAGGATCTGGCAGTGGAGTAAATGGTTGTATATGGGAGATCACTAGGAAGCATGAAGACTAAAGTGAACAGGACTTGTTTCCCAGAGATGGTCTTACATGCAGTCCTCTCTGTGCAAGTGCTCCTCTTCCAGAATAAAACTACCCAGTGTTGAATGAGTTAATATGAGCAATGTCTTAGGCTGCCTTCTGCTGTGCTTCAGGGGTAGTGGCTGTACACTGCAGAAAGCCTTACAGAACAGAAAAAGATGTCATTTCAAGTCAGGCTGTGTTGACTCATAGGAGACATTCTGAAGGTTATGGATATATGTTAAGCAGGTATTAAGTAGCTCTTGCTTTATAAATATCATTTACAAAAGCAAGTATCCTTCAGGCGCCAGAGTATATAAGAATGTGAGTTAATTAGATTCTGCATTTTCAAAGTGGCGGAACAACAGGATTTAGATCAGAAAAACTGCAAATAACTTTGCTAGTGACGTGAAATCCAGTGACTTCTGTAAAACTTCCTGGCTTTGTGCCTTGCTTTTTCTTCCCCCTCACTGCTTTCTGCAGCTATGTCCCTTGGACTCCATGCAGTGGGTTGTGATGTGTGTGGCCCCAGAGAGGAGCGGTGCAGCCCCACTGCCCGTGGCTGTTGTGCAGGTTCAGCGCTGATGGGGATATGTCACAGCAGTACTCTGAGGCACTCAGTCACTTGTTTTGCAGAGAAATGTAGACTGGCAGGAGAAAGAGCCAAACCACAGGCTAAACAGGCTTGGTGGAGCATTTCATGATCTGCAAAGTGACCAGGCTACTCCTGGAAACCTGCAGCCTTTATCATGACACCTGACACAGTAGCACAGCTGGCGTCCTCTGCTTTACCAGATTTCCATGCTTGCATCGCTGTCTTTCTAAACATGGCACAGATTTTTTCCTTTCTCAGGCTTAAGGATGGGGGGAGGATGGGGGCAGTGGAAAAAATCTACATTAAAGCCTTCCCAAAACCAGTCTGAAAATTTAGAGGAGCCCTTGCAAAAGGGTCGGGGTCCTCACACCAGGGTGGTCTTCTAGGTTATTGAGGCTGTGACTTTGTCTGCAGCGTGAGCAGCCTCGTGGTGCATTCAGAAACGCTTGCCTGACTAACATACTGCTTACATTTGCTGACTCACTCTTGCACTGCCTTTTCTTTCTTGTTCCCTGGATGTGTTGATTTTTATCTCTGTTACTAGGGCTGTGCCCCAGACACTGTATAATCAGCGTGTTTGTGTTTGGCTCCTGTGTCGGTGGGAGGTATTTACATTTGGATACAAACATTAATATCATTCACTCACAAGTGAGTAACAGCAACAAAATACAGGGGTCTGAAGCCCCCTGGCTTGGGAGGGAGGGCAGGGACACTGCTGCTCCTGGGCAGAGCCATCCCCAGCATCACTACATTTTGCACCACCACCTGCATTCGGTCTTGCTGTCTCTTCAAGCCCTTCTCCCCCAGACTGTTTTGGACAATGCATTTAAATTCAGAATCACAGAATATTGTAAGCTTGAATGGACCCATGTGGATCATCAAGTCCAGGTCTTAAGTGAATGGTCTGTAGGCAGCTTTGTGTTTTCACTTGCAGAAGATGCTAACACAGGCAGCCTGTAGTGGGAGTTGTGCATGGGCATGGCTAAGAACCTCGGCAGAGCTGCTGGGTCCCCACTGTCCTGCTTTTCTAGGAGAAGTATGGGTGATCAGAGGCCCTGCTTACCACCCACCCTGGTTGTAGGATGCTCCTGGAAGGGCTTCGTCTGGCTGCTCTTCAGCAGCTGCGCTGCAGTAGCCCTGTATCCTCACAGCCCAGCGTGCTTGCCCACTTTGATCTCTCACCCAGAGCCATTAAGTGTCTGTGTCTCTTGCCACTTCAAAGAATGCCTGTTCTTGATATGCAATATTCATGTGCTTCTAGAGGTACAGCTCATTTCTGACATGTCTTCTCAAATAAAAATGATCCTAAGTGATGGTCCTAAAATGTTTGAGGGTCCAGATTAGTATGCAAGGGCAATTATGTCTTCAAGTTTTTCCCCTTTAAAGCCCAGGCTCCTAAACTTTTTGTATGAGTAGCACAGATTGTTGCAACTGTCTTGTCTTTTCAATGGCTTCTGAACAAGCCACCATTTATTTTTCTTGTCCACCTTGTTTAGGTCTAGTTTGAAGCCCATCTCATTAAGCTGCCATCACATAATGCTCCTTTCTCTTGTTTTACTCAGGTGATGTCCAATATATTCACAGCAGTCCTCATGCAAGGAACGACACTGCATGGCCAATTACCAGGGAACTAATTAGCAGACAGCTTCTTCCTCACGGTTCAAAGAGCATTATGTACGCATTCCCATGAGATCATACCACACAGCATCACTTTGCAGCAGCACTGCTGTAAATGAAACATGCTGTTTGCCTCTGTGCCTTCTCCTTCCTGCTCATCACTTTTGTGTCAGTCTAGGTGCAGACAGACAGCACTCCCCAACATCATCAAGAGGAATCCAGCATCAATGATGCCTTCAAAACCCTCCCTGTGTTGAGACTACAGCCTCTCTGTGCTGGTTCTGCACAGGAGCAGCTGAACAGAGCCAGGCTTCTGAGTGCCTGGACACTTCAAGGAACTTCAGCCTGGAAAGGGCTGCCTTTTTGGTTCTTTTTAGACATGATTGTTTTTCTCTAGTTAAACAGTATTTATAGGATTTCTTATTGCAGGTTTCAGTATTCCAGATTCAGTGAGATCAGTGATACTTAGCATTTGCAAACAGAAACTTCAGAAGAATCTTGGCATTTTTAATTGTGACTTTTGTAAGTGCTAGAGGGAATTAAACATGCAGCTTCTCTGGTGTCTTCTGTTAGCTGTTTCTTCATAGTGGAAATGACTGTCAGCTTCTTGAATCAAGCTCTGAAAGCCCTCCAGGCATTTCAGTGGCAATACTAAGGGCTTGTGCCCAGCTTTACTCACTCTAGGATTTACATTTTTATCATTGATTCTGAATATATAATGGACCAAGTATATATTCAAATAATATCAGGACAATGTGCGCTTGTACACATACTTTTGTACGCTTGTTAATGCATTTTTCTCAATCCCCTTGACAGCAGAATGCAGGCTACAGTCTGCTTTCACTTGGAGGGTGAAATCCTCTGCCGCAGTGGTAGAAATACAGCTCTACCATCTGCCCAGACTGCACTGGAGCGGGATAAAACTTTGGAACACCTGCAGTACATTGATAATATCATTGTGTGGGGCAATAAAGCAGAAGAAGTTTTTGCAAAAGGGAAGAAGTCCAAATCCTTCTGAAAGCCACTGGTTTTTACTGAGTCTCAAAAGCAGTGCCAGTCACCATGAAACCGTACAGTGAGAACTAAATGAAGAGCAGAGCTTTTGTTTTACATTAAATTAGTCCATCTTCTCTATCCCAGCTTCCTCTGAATTTGTGTTATACTTACTGGCAAAGAGCATCTGGCATGACCTATTTGTAAGTCATACATTTAGATTTATTTTGCCTAGGTGAACAGAAACCAGTTCCAGAACAGACAACAATACGAGAGCTTTAATAAAGATGCCTTATCTTTATCAGTTAGTGGTAGTGTGTATTCTGGCAAGGTCTGATCTACTGAAATATTTCTTCATTTCTGTTGCCTAAGGTGAGCAATAAGCTTTTTCTTCAGCATGACACACTCTCACAGGACTGGGTGAGCGGTGGTGCTGGAACAGATGAACTCTTCTCCACCTCCAAACTGCAGCACCTGCTCCTGGTAGCATTTTATGTTCCCTTGTGCAGCTGGATGATGAATTTATGGGAAGAAAAGCTGCTTCAATGGAAGCCAGGACTTTGCCACCCAGCTTTCAAATTCCCTCTTTTAGAGAGTTGAGGGGAAGGCTTTGTTGCCTTACCAGAGTACCCTGTAGGGTGCTCTCACCCTGGTTGTTCTCCAAACTGCTAACTCTTTGGCATTATGCCATATCTGCTCCCCAGCCCTAAGATGGCTACTCGGCTTTTTCTGTAAAATAAAGAAAGAGGTCTGTACCTCTGGAAGGTGCTTTAGGCTGCAGGCAGAGTCAAGGAAATACCCATATATTAGTTATATGGATAGTTAGATCAGATTTTCCAGCTGTTTATTTTACAACCATGTTGAGACATCTTAATGCAGTTAGAGGTTATTAAGTCCAAGCTGTTAATTTTAATGATTTTAATAGACCTTTAGCATTCCTGTTTAATCCAGTACTTCTTATTGGCCTATGCTGTATGTTCATACTTTAAAGCTTCAGATTTGACAGCTCTCTGAAAGAGTACTTGTATTTCCCAGATACTTGGATGAATTTCCTTCTGCTGCTGTTAACCAGCATAGACTTCATATCTGCATTTGGACTAAAATTTAAAGCCATCCGCAAAAAGGAGCCTGATGCTGTCGTTGTAAGCAGCATCACTGGCTGATTTTGAAAATGGTGCCTGTATGTGTCTGCCAGGCAGAGGCATTGGGTGGAAGGCTCTGATTGAGAGAGAAAGAAACAGATTTGGTTTGGTTCAAATGAGGCATAAAACGTTGTACCAGCCAAGGAGGTCTGAGAAGCTGCCCAACAGACCATGCAACCTTGTTCACTGAAGTGAAGCCTAGCACAAGATGCTTTCAGCCCTCTTCAGATTCCCTGGGAGAAACATCCTGCTGGCTACAGCACAACAGAGTAAGTGTCAGCCACTGCTTTTTTCTGTGTTGTTTGGACATCTTTTCTTTAGGCTTAGAAGTGTTTCTCCACTAATTCAATTTTAAGTTTCAAAGTTTCTAGACTACATTAGCATTTAATCTACTAGCTGGCAATTTCTATCCTGATTTGCAGTGATTAAAAAGTAATCTAGGTAGGATTTGGTGGTACTTTGGGATTCAGGCATTTTGATCTTTTAAATCAGGTTTTAAAGTAAATGCACATTACATGTACACCTTATTAAAAAAAAATAGAATCAGTGTTTTGTTTTTAATGTAAGGACTATTGATGATTTTCTGATTTACTCAGAATTGTATAATTGTAGCCACACAATGAGGGGGTACTTTTCATTTGACTGTTCATCTTTTCAAAGGGACATCTTCTGTGGCCGGTATCAGAAAAGTACAAAAGCCTGTTTTAAGTCTTTACCTGTGGCTGCTATGGTTTTGTCTATTGTGTTTCAGGAAGCAAACCCAGCCCTGCCATGCTTTACTGAGGCAAATTTCCCACTAATGCCATGGGACAAGCTTTTTCTATACCATGAGCCACCATAAAATAATGCTAACTCAAAAAGAGAAGAGACTCAAGGCCATATAAATAAATGTTTCTCTTACAGAGATTATCCCTGTGTAACTTTCCTAATTATTTTGTCAAGCTTTTCTGTCTCTTGTTTTCTTCAGTGTATGTTGGCACTACATGTCTGCTGACTTTCCTTGGATCAGCCTTCATTGTTTAGTAACTTGAGGTAATGTGTGCAAATCCTGGAATTTATATATTTGACTGATTTATGAGTAAATCCATCTCAGTGTCTATTTAAATCTGCTTGAGTCTTAAGCAGTGATGACGTTGATATCCTACGGATGTATTGCAGGCATATTGCAGGTACATGCACATGACAAATTTTGTTTAATTACAACAAATTAGCAAGGGAGAATGCTGATTTGGGTACATGATGTGGACCTGTTGGATTGAGTCCAAATGAGGCCATGAAAGATGATCAGAGGACTGGAACACCTCTCCTGTGGAAACAGGTTGAGAGAATTTGATTTGTTCATCCTGGGGAAGAGAAGGTTCTGAGAAGACCTTACAGTAGCTTTCCAGTACCCAAAGGGAACTGGAGAACAAGGGAACAAGAGAACTGGATAGGGACATTTTACAGTCATATAGTGGTAGGACAAGGGGTTATGGCATTAAACTGAGTGGAGATTGATATAAGGAGGAAATTCTTTACTATGAGGGTGATGAGGCACTGGAACACATTCCCCAGAGAAGCTGTGGATGCTCCATCCCTGTAAGTGTTCAAGGCCAGGTTGGAGGGGGCTTTGAGTTACCTGGTCTAGTGGAACCTGTCCCTGCCCACAGCAGGGGGTTTGGGAATAAACTGATCTTTAAGGTCTCTTCTGACACAAACCATTCTGTGATTCTATGATTTTCGATAAGTACACCATAATTAGTATTCATCTAAATTCCTCCTGACGGCTTATTAGTTCATGAAGGGCTACACAGCACTATCACTGTTTAAATGCAGTGATTAAGCAGGTATGAAGAAACCAATCTAACCAAAGTTGTAGGCTTTGGTTCCTGGTCTCAGTGCTTTGTCCATATGACTTTCATGGCTTGCCTATCACTTCTTCATGTTATGATGTGTTTAGCTTAAGATATCTTTTGATCTTTGGCTTGTAAGCAGAAGCAATAAACACTTCCGTGATGTGCCGAGGGCTTTGTAGAGAGAGGAGTCTGTTGTGCCATTAGGTAACTGTAGAGTGAAATAGCTTATCCCAGTAGACACTGAAATATATTTAAATGGTAATCCTATTTCTAACCCAGGTTAGGCAAATAACTATATTTGGACTCCTCAGCAGAGGTTAGTGTGTTATCCAGTAGGCTGCAGTCACACTAATGTCAAACATTGTTTTATCACCCTTGGGTAGAAAATAGTGGCATCCTTGAGTAGTATCATGCAGTGTCTCAATTTTATGGCACTGCTCAAAAGCAAATGTAATGAGCGTTGTTTTGTAAAGACTTGTTGTACCTGCAGTCACTGACACACGGGGGTAAGCCCTGTTTCCATTTCACTATGCATGCTGTGTATTCTTGTGTTTTACATCATTGCATTTTACTTGGCACCAGCCTGGACTGTGGTCCTGCATGAGGTAGTACCCTTTCTCACTCTGGGACCTGCTTCCAGTTCACCTCAGGGTGAAGATGCGTCAAATCTGCATGCACACAGTGAAAGATTCAGGCCCAGGTTTCAACTATACTAGAGTTTTTGAATATTGAAAATCTTTTATTTCGATTCTTACTAATTTCCTACAGTGAATGTCAACTAGGTCTAAAATCCCAACATGCTATACATTTTTAAGTTCATATAAGTTCATTTCATTGAATTCAGAGAAGGTTTAAAACCTTTTAGGCTTACTTTTTCCAAGTGAAATATAGAACAATGCTGTTACTTTTCTTTTGTATATAATTTCATTGTGTCACTTCTTCAGTTATGTACAGTATATTTTTGGTATTGTTTGGGTAACATTCCTAAGTCTGATAAGAGGTTAACTTAGAAGACCTAATTCTTAAACTTCTGCCATTTTAGCAGTGTGGTCTGGAATATATTAGCAGAGTTTCCAGCATTATAAATCAGTTGTCTTCTGCAAGTAGTTTCATAAGTCAGAACCAAGTTTTAAGTCAAGTAAGTAGGAAATAAAGTATCAAGTACAGACTTCCAGGATCAAAAAGCACAGAGGTTTAAGCAAAAAAACCACAGGTTTTAATGAGATGTAATGTTCTTACCTTGCAGAAAAAGCTCTCCAAAAAAATATCACTGTTGTCTTTAGGTTATTCTCTAGAGTCATGCTTTTTTTCTATCTACAGTTGATCTCTAATACAATTGCTGTTCAGTTAGAAAATAATAATTTTGCTTGAGACACCAAGGCTCTCTTCTCTTATTAGTATTTCTTCTTTTTGCTCTCTATAGGTGGGACCATAATAACTGTCCTACTGTTCAACAGACGTAGCAGACCAAATACAGGCACAGTAGTGTTTTGCCAATTTTCTGACAGATCAAATAAGGCAAAATCAGGTAGCCAAATTCCTGAGAGCATTGAAACTTTGATATGTGATGTGTGGGAATCTGGATGCTCTGCATGGGACTTCATGTTGGACTTAACTGTGGAGACAAACTCTGTATTTAAATGGTGATCTTTCAGAAGGTGATAAAATAATACCTTAACTTTTACATAAGCTATTCTTCAGTAACGAAAGGTGGTGCAGGAACCTGCACGGGTTGGTGTGACTAGACTAGAGTGTCCCATACAGAATGACAATAATGCTGTTCCTTACTACCTATTACCAGTAGAAGAATGATGGACAGCCCCAACAGCAAACTCATGTAGACACTGCATGCTCTTTCCCCATTCCCAGGCTTACAGAACTGTGCAGAGATCCATCTGTTCTTCTCTGCACTTCAGTGTCTATGTGGGGAGAGAAAAATCACAGGTTTGCAATGTTTTCAGGCTCAGTCACAGTCTTCACAGAAGGCAAATTTTGAAGTCATTTTAGAAGATCATAATGAATGAATCAGCTAGCCCTGTACTTTTCAGTTGTTAGAATGATTACATAATTCTATATTAGATTTAGTTCGATTCAATATAGTTTAGGCAGTTAAAATAGCAGGGAAATAAGCAGCAAGACTAGAGAATGAATCCAGGAGAAAAAAAAAAATCACCAAAACCTGGTCAGCATCTCAAAGGCTTAAAATATTAGCTTATTTTCAAGGAACTTCAAACTGCTATTTCCTGTAAGGCCAAAAGGAATTTGCTGTATTCTGTCTAATCTTTTTGGATCACTCCTTACAGCTCCAAAGTGTAAAGGTAGCCAAACATGAATTTGCTTAATGGTCAGTAGGAAAGGGCCTTGTATTTTTAAACCTCTTCCTTTCAGTCCAGGATGGAGAGAATTAGAAAGAGAAGAAGAGAACAGCCTATGAAGCTGAAGCCATGGTCTGGACCTTTCTTTGCAGACCTGATTAGCCTGGGGAGCTCTTAGCAATTATGGGGTTTGCCTTTATAGGGTGTCTTTGATGCTGGGCTTCACGTAAACAGGAAACGATTGGAGAAGAAATACAGCGCTCTATTTCCATTGCATTTCCTGTGCAATGCAGTGGGCTGAGCCATTTGGGAATTTCCCCTTAATTGCACCCTTGGTTGTAAGAGGTGTGTTGATTGAGCTTCAACAAGGTTCAAGTTCTGGGTCCTACACTTCATCCACAACAACCCTGGGCAGTGCTACAGGCTGGGGGGAAGAGAGGTTGGAAAGTTGCCCAGTGGAAAATGACCTGGAGGTCCTGGTGAACAGCCAGCTGAACATGAGCCAGCATGTGCCCAGGTGGCCAAGAAGGCCAATGGCATCCTGGCTTGTGTCAGAACAGTGGGGCCAGTGGGACCAGGGCAGTGATGAGGGCACACCTCAAGTGCTGTGTCCAGTTCTGGGCCCCTCACTACAAGAAAGGTACTGAGGTGCTGGAGAGAGTCCAGAGAAAGGCAATGGAGCTGGTGAGTTAAATCCTATGAGGAGCGGCTGAGGGAGCTGAGGTTTTTTAGCCTGGAGAAAAGGAGGCTCAGGGGGGACCTTATTGCACTCTTGTACAAATACCTGAACAGAGGGTGTAGCCTCGTGGGGGTTGGCCTCTTCTCCCAGGCAACAAGTGGCAGGACAAGAGATCCTTCATGCCATGGTCTAGGTGACGTGGTGTTCAAAGGTTGGACTTCGTGATCCCAGAGGTTTTTTCCAACCTAACTGATTCTGTGATTCTATGGCTGATTTTACCTCACACACCTGTCTACACACACACCTGCTCGGAAGTGATTAAGGCAAATTGCCTTATGTAATGAAAGGTGTTTCAGCTCAATTTGCTATCTAAAAAAACTGAGGGCTGAATTCAGTCCTCAGTTATGCAAGAGCAATTGCAGAGAGACTGTGACCCTCTTGCCAGCTGTGGGAGGAAGAGCATGGTATGAGCTTGGCACCGTCCTCCCTTTAGGCATTCCTGGAGAAGTATCATCATGATTATGGCTTCTGCTGGTTGCAGGTGGCCACACTGGTTGGGGAACGTGCCCCTGCCCTTTGGTTACACATGAAGTTGCGTATGTTGCACAAATAAACATTACCATGTATAATCCTCTGAGTTCTGTGGGATGAGCTGCACCACTTTCCTTGGGGCTTCTTGTTTGTTGTCACATTGCGGTCCTACAAGTAATGACATTTCAAATCAGGAGAGGAAGAGACCATCTGAGGCAGGCAAATCCTTTGAAACTTTAGTAAGTGCCAGCAAAATGAAACTAGGACATGAAGGTATCCATAACCCCTTGAAAGTTCAAGGAATTTGTGCATAATTAATAGCAGTAACCAAAGCAGAGCAGCAGGTAAACATTGGTCTTGGCTTTGTTTTGGCAACTGCTTGGTACGTCCATTTTCTTGACTGAGAAGGAGCAAGACCAGCGGCAGGCTTCAATGCTGTCAAACTCCACTTGATGCCACTGGTAAGCTTTATCACTGCTGAAGATCTCAGAATTGTGTTGTTCTTTCATTTGGCTTCAGAGATGCATTAGTTCTGAGGCATCCAAAGGAGGAATTTGACTGCGTATACACAAACCTAAAAGCTTCTAGAACTGCCCAAAATGACTAAGATCTTCCCAGATTTCTGTAGTGCTAATTCACAGGAAGGTGCAGGCAGTTGTTCTCAAAGTCACCCTGTAAGTCTGCAATTAAAAACTATAGGTTTTTGTGATACTTGCTGGATTATTCATCTGGATTATTCAGAATAGGGATGAATGCATGCATACATGTAAACTTTTGAAAGGCAATTTTTATGGAGAAACAATGAAATGATACAGTATGGGGATAACTGCCAAAAAATGCTTTAAGACACAGAAAGGTAAATAAAAAATAAATACACGTTCAAACTTAAAATCAGTTTTTAATATTTATTTGTTTGTTTGTTTGTTTGGCTGGTGATACCTGCACTTTTTGGTAAGATGATTTTTCGTCGTGTGATTGAGATGTGTGTGTGAAGATCACTTTGGTTGTATTAGAAGTTTCTGTGTGAAGTGCCACTTGGCTTCTGCCCCCTAAATTTTCATTGAAAAGCACTTTATGATCATCCAACATGAAGGATGAGATCGGATTGACAGTATATCCATACCTATAGAAAAGAATGCCTTTTGAATCTATGCACATGGTGCAGAATTTTTTTTTTTTACATAGTTGTATTTAGAAGGATAGTATTTAAATTACAGCCTAGAATAATTACAGGAAAACAAACAATTACATTCATGCATCTTATGTTTTAGAAGTTCAGTTTCTTAAATGTATTTGCTGAATAAATGTCACCTTGCTGAAACTTGCACAGCCAGGTGGTTAGTTCACTTGCACAATCAAGAGCAATCAAAACAGGCAGGAGGACAAAGATAAACTTGGTTTTGTAATGATAATGCCAAAGGTCTTTATTTTTGTGCAATTAAAATTTCACCTCAAAATTGCGTAGTGTGTTGTTTGCAAAGCGTTTCCTTTGATTCTTCAGCCCTCTTATCCCAAGAAAGTGGTGTAAAACGTGTTAAACTGAGCTGCACTTTGTTTGGAGCTCTTCTGGGCCGTGGTGCTTATTTCTGATGAGGCAGTGGTTAAGGTCTTAGGTGGTGCTTTTAGTTGTAGCCATCCTAAGTTTGTCTGCTTTCATATTTCTTCCCAAGAGATGAGAATGACCTCCAGTGAAACATTTGTGGGTAGCCTAGCCATTTTGCAGTTAGTCTTGTGCCTCTCGGCCTCTCAGTGCTTTGGTATTTGTTTTTTATAGCAAGAGGGAGGAAATCCCATCTTTTCTTGATTATTTTTAATCTTTGATGAAGTGCCTTGTAGAGAAATCAATTGCACACAGCCAGTGTTTAATGGTACATCCAGTGTGCTTGAGGGTCCTGTGATTTCAAACAGCTCTTTTGGAGGATGTGCTGGTGCATCAGCTGGTGCTGTTATAGACAGGTCAGGTTTTTCCTTCCACAGAACATGCTGGAGTCAATGTCCAAAGAGACAACCATGGAATAAAGGCAAAAAAATTGGTTTGGATATTGAAAAAAAAATACTATGCATGTATCCAGCACTGACAGCGTTATTGCAAAGATGGAAAATTTGTGAAAGAGCTCGCAGATGATTGAAGAGTCGCAGAAGATGCCCTCTGAGGAAAAATTTAAGCATTTGTCTGATGATTTTATCCAAAATTGTCATGTTAGCACCAGAAAAGAAAGAAAATACTGAGCACTGAAGTGTTCTTCCATCTTGCAAAGGGGATGAACAAGGGTCTGTGCCTGAGAGGTGAAGTCCTATGCACAGAATTTGTGGTTGGTAATAAGCCTGATTATGCACTGGAGCAAATTAGTAACCTACATAATGAGAATACTGTAAAATGTTTTGGTGCCTAGGAAAATGTTGTCCTTTCCTTAAGTGTTTCCTGTCAGTTTTTCTTGTGATAGTCACACCTTTAGAAAAAGCATGTAGTCTTATCAGTCTCTAGGAAGAAGCCTTAGATGTAGAATTTTTGGAATTTCAGTAGTGAAACAAGGTTCAGAAATTGTATTACTTCAACTGCCATTCACAGTTCTTCATTTGGACTGTTTCATGTGTTACCAATGTTGATGATGGCATTCTGGGACATAAGGCTCGTTGTCACATAAACAGCTGCTGGAGACAAGATGCCTCCCTTTCTTTACTCTTGCCCACTGTTGTTCACAGGATCAGCTTAAATGTATGTTCAGTCTGTTAGCTGTATAGTTTTATTGCATTAGATTCATTTATTTATTGCTGTGGATGTAGCAATATTTAGAGATACCATTGCCTTTCATTTTTCACTTGATTATCACATTTGTTTACTTATACCTTTGACTGAATTATTCAGCCAGAAGGTGAAGCTAAAATGAGGAAGCTAAAAACACTGAGGCCATTGAGCTTTGGCATGGGTAGCAAACAATTTTTTTCTCTGAAAGCAAAAGGTGTTGGCGGTGGGTAAAGCCAGGGGATGACAGAATTTTTGATCAAATACTGCTACTCAGAGCGGCCACTTGTGTTTCAGAAAACAAATTTTCAGATAAAATAGTACTAAATACATGAAGAAAATTATTAAACCCTCGTGAATTAAGTTTGCATCAACATGTAATTTTCTGCCTGATTGCTTGAACTGAATTGAATGCTGCCTCCTTGGTTTTTTTTTTCCATGAGGCACTCGTTCTGAGAGTTTAATGATAACAACTTAAAAGCATTGTTTGCTGATCCCTTTGTGGGCAAACGCAAAAGAAGTAGACTGGGGACATCACCTCTGAACGCTGTCTGGCATCACAGGTGTGATGGGCTGGGTCTGAGAAAGCACTTTTGGAGTTTGTTCCAATTAAATGCCCTCCCTGCCCATACTTCCCAATATCAGTATGCACACAGTGTGAATATAGGGTGTGTGTAGGTATTGCTTTTGCACAGTGCAAGAGACATAGATGTTCCAGATAGTAAATTTTGCAAGCTTATCTTTCCTAAATGCTTGTGTTAATAAACAGCCTGTTCTGGAGCTTCTTCTGGAGCAGAGGCAGGACAGCTGATGGTGAGCAGCAGAGAGGAGTCTGTCTCTTATGTAAAAGACATTTCCCCAGTCCAGCTGAGCTCCAGGCGGTCCCTGTGAGTGCTCTGATCTAGCAGCAAGTGACCTCATGCTCTCCGCAGGGACACAGTGACTCAGTAGCAGACAGATCCCATATAAACACCGTAGTGCTGATTGGAGAGTGCTCAAACTCAGCAGCCAACAGGGATTTGAACAGTGTCTGCACTTGAGAAAATGAATCAGAGGCAATGAAATAAACCACCCTAAATGGCTGGAAATTAAAAAAACCCCAGCAACCAAAACCAAACCCCACACAACAGCCGTAGCACACTGATCTGCTTATTGAGATATGTGTGTGTCTCTGTCTTTCTCTCTCTCTCTTTCTAGTAATCCCCTCCACTGTTATGTGGTATGTCTGATTTTTGAAAGACTAGGATTGTTTTTTAATAAGAAAGTAATAAAAGCACTATGTTAATTAGTCAATTGTTGTGGAAGCAGGCTGCTTATTTTAGTTTATTGTAGGAGTAAAATATGCAGTTAGGTCAGCAGAGACTAGCTAAGCCTTGTAAAGCTGCTTATGTTGTATTAGAGAACCTGTAAAGTAAGGGGAGGCTCATTATTTCTTCTTCAAAGTTATTTCAGGAATGTCACTGTGAAGTTCAGAAGATCCCACTTCAGAAGAATCCCAAATACTTGAAAAAAAAGACATTATCATTGTGAACAGTAAAAAGATCTGTCAGTAGTACAACAGTGCCATACCTTGCTGTTCGAGGAAAAATATAAATACAGAATAAAGTGCCCCATTTCTAGAGAATCAAAGCTTTGTGTTCAAGCAGTGCTGTTAAAAGTGCACTTCCTGTCTAGTCACTGAATTCAGATTCGGTTTTGCTACACTGAGGTAGTTCTTCTGTTGCCTTTGCCTTGTAATATCAATATGTTTTGGAAGCTGCCATCCAATATGTTTAGAATTAGTATCAAAGTCAGTAAACAAATAATTTGAATGTGGCTGTAGTTAAGATGACAACACTGACTGGTGGTGTGGCTTCCCAGAGAAGAGCACTAGCCACTCATCAAGACACCATAGTGTCTCAAAGGTTTTTTTTGGTTGAAGCCCTTTTTAGTGTGGAGGGTTTTGCCTAGAAAGGTTGTCTGTGTGCAAGCAGGTGTTTATGCAAGGACCGCAGGGGTGACTCCATATCCCAGCTGGAGACGAACAAGTGAAAGCACAGAGCAGCTGGATTATTACTGAAGGGTGCATGTGTAATTTAGGTGAAAGCCATGTTTGTTTATGTGGCGTCAGGTTCGGAGGGTTCTTAACTAATTAAAGAATTATTTGTTTGAATCTTAACACATGACATTCATTACTCTGCTGCAGTATTTGTGTGAAATCTGGAGATGGTGGGAAAAGAGTGCCTGTGAGTGGACCAGTAACTATGGAGTTAAGGCTGCACCATGTAATGTGAAAGTTTCCCTTTGAAACGTGCATGAAGTGAGATGCTTAATCTTGGATATCTACTGTGTCTCAAGCTTTTCAAAGTGACTAATGGTTATAATATCTCCCCGGGAGTTTCCTTGTCAGAAACACCTTATGAGAGTCTGCAAATGGTACTGAGCAACTCTGTTCTGAAAACCAGAATGGCTGCCAAGATCTTGGCATCTGAAAGCCACAGGCATTTACAGTCACTATCCCCTGCGACATCTAAGACAACATTGCTCAAAAAGTTGTTCCTGGCTCTTTCATGTATTGCCAGCTGCTGAGGCTCAGTCATATGAGCCTCACATGTTTACATGTATGTAAACGTAAATATATGACAACTTCCCAGTTAGAGCAGTGACTGGTTTTTACCCAAGCTGCAGTCCTTTTTCTTTAAAAAAAAAAATAAGCTAGAATTACTATCTTATATGATATGACTAAAAGCTAAGTCTTGATCATTAATTTTTAAAAATTGATGACATAACAGTGCCCTGCAAGCATGTTATTTATCCTACATCTGCACACATGGACATTGGAAGACCATAGCCTGTAACTACATTTGAAAGACTGCACTGATGATAGTGTAAAATCTACAGAGGACTGGGTGCCACTCGGCAGTTTTAATTTCATTTTTTGTGGCCAAAACAATGGTGAGGGTTTGTGAGATCTCCCACTATTAATCTCTTGAAGAAGATAATCCAGTCCAAATAAAACTGTTCTTAGGAGACTAAAGAAGGGGAAAGCTAAGGTAAGCTAGGGAATTGCATTTATTGCACACATCGCCTATTTTGTCAAAATCAGTGCTTGAGGAGGGTGCTTGTTCAGGATTCATTGCGTGTCTGTGCTGTGACTCCGTGTAAAGATGATGGCAAGGTGGAGGAACATGATGCTGGAGGTATCATCCTGTTAGTGAGACACGTAACCTCAGTCAAGCCCATGTGCAGTCATAAGAGAAGAGTTGCCAGCTTGAGTGCTTGGAATTTGTGTTTGAGTAATTATGTTGTGCCTACCCATCCTAAAGTTCCCCATGAAAACTTAGTAACTCCCAATTCATTTAAATCCTTAAGCAAATAAATTTTTTTGCATGTCCATGTCACATTTTACTGTCTCTGAAGAGGCTGCAATATTTTTTAAGGCTTGCACTGGAATGCTGTCAGGGTGAATTTATTAATTTTGGCATGTGCTTATGTATGGGCTGAATTATATCAGTACCAAACAGAAGAGTATAATTTTTTAAAGGAGTGGATGCAGTATGTGTTGGCTACTGCTGCAAGTCGTGTGTATTTTGGTTTGCTGGACTGACGAGAGGGCACAATATATAGGATTAACATGGTTCACATCCCTAAATGCACTTCTGAACCTAATGAGTGACTAGCTAAACCTTAGACACGGTATGATCTTTTATGGGTTTAGTATTTATTTATTTTTCCTGTTCCCTTTACAAGTGCGCTAAAAGCAAACAATCTGTGACAGTGAGTCAGAGAGGCTAATTGTGTCCTGCACAAAAAATCCACAAGCTTTTTCAACTCTAATTATTTCTCTTTCACCTTCATTGAATTCATTGCTGGTGAAAGATGCTGGGTGAAGTGTCCTAACGACTGAAATTTTCTGACCACAGATGTGTAAAAGTAGCAGTGACCTTCCTTAGCTTTGCATTTCTGCTGAGAGGAAATGATAAAGCTGTTTCTTGCTAAGCATGGGCTT
This sequence comes from Oriolus oriolus, assembly GCA_013400235.1. NCBI lineage: Eukaryota > Metazoa > Chordata > Aves > Passeriformes > Corvidae > Oriolus > Oriolus oriolus. The sequence continues at coordinate 256,389 of VXBT01002978.1, forward strand.
AATGCTACCAGCTCGTCTCGTGCAGATTATCAAATAGTCTTCAGGTAGTAATGACCTTTGGTCATGGTGGACATGGGCCAGATCTAAACTAGCAAACTGTAAAAGGATCTATATCCCATTACCAAGCCACTATCTGGTCTTACTCATTAACATTTTAGTGGCAAAAGTTCAAATGAGTTATTTCATTAATAGTCATGAAACTAATTACATTGAAGTGTATCTGTCAGTGGTAAAGACAGCTGACTTCTATGCATGTGAATAAATTCAGTTTGTGTTAGGAAATGTTATTCTGCTTCTAAATGAGAGAAATGCATTGCAAATCATGAAGATGTATTAAAAAGGAGAATGTAGATGTGTCCTACATGTGATGTGCTTGATGCTGCAGTTCCCTGATGCAGTCAGTTAATGAAGTGAATAATCAGAAGTGCACTGGAGTGCAGGGTCTTGGGCAATACTTTGTGCCTTACTTCCTCCCACAGACACCAAAAAGTCTGCAACATAGGAAAGATTGTGGGGCAGGAGGGTTGGCACTGATTTGGGTAAAACCAAACGCAACCCAGCATCAGGACTAGTTTGGATAGATAGAGACCTGGGTATAATGAGAGTGAGTCAGGGAGGAGAGAGAAAGGGGAAGAAGCCTTAAATCTGTTCCTGCTAAGTTTTGCCGTTGGACAGCATTCCCCCACAGAAGGGACTCAAAAGCACAGGTAAGACTGAGGCCAAGTCTATTTTTGTAACACAGTCTTCTGTCTGTAAAATGGCACTGGCCAGTTCTGGGTTGAAGTAAAAAGGAGTGTGAGAAGAATGTGAGCAGTAATGAGGTCACGCAGGTATTTAAAGTAGATGAACCTCTTTATATAGTAATTATGGCCTGAAGTCAGCTGCATTTACCAACAGGAAAAGTACTGTATATGGGTATTTGTTACTGAGAATCTATCCATATTAACATGACTTTATGTGTCTCATAATGATGTGGTGTTTTGCACAGGTACGAGAAATAAGCGGAAAAAGATAGTTTTCCCTCTTGGCTTTATTATCTCTGATCTTGGTGTTGTAAGCAGTCTCCAGCAAACAGTTGTGTTACAGGACGTTAGAGGAGGTGGGGGTCTCCAAAGTTTTAAGAAGATGATGCAGACATAGAAAATATATATTTATTTTACATCTGGATAACTAAACTGAGATACTTCAAGTGACCTACAGTGAAGTTCATGAGGTGGTACTTTCATATATAACATACATGCTGCATCCAGTGAGCTACTGTAAACCAAAGATGAAGCTCAGTCACTTTTGCTCCTGGTAAGTTCTGGTTTTGTTTCTGTTCTTCAGACATACTCCAGAGAAACCTGCTCTAGGGTAAGTGTAATGGAGTTGTACAGGGCAGATTCACAATGCAGACAACCTGGCACCAGTGCAAATTAGAGTCTTGTAGCACTGCCACAAATGCCAATGAAATGAACTGTAATGGGCTCAGCTGGGTTGTACAGGCCAAAAATTAATAGAAAGAGACAAATTGGGTTTTTTCTTTAGTGGAGTGCAACTTGCTCTCACTTGGTATGGAATGTTCCTCAGCAGCCTGGGGAATTCTCAGGTTTTTTTGGGAAGAAGCTAAGCTGTAGTGGGACCAGGGATGATGCCACCTGTGTGCAGTGAGTGGGAGTCACACAAGAATGATGGCAAGGAAGCGGGAAGGCAAGCCTGCATTGATATCTGTCCCCTTCTGACTCGCGGCTAATGCCTCTTGTAAGGATGCAGAGGCTGTAAATGGCTTGAATTGACTTCTGTGGCTGACCACAGCAGGAACATGGTCAGATGCACAGTTCTGCCCTTGAAATACTTTTGTTTCACTCACTCTTGAAAGCTGGGCCACATGATTTTTTTTGATGAGGAATAGCTTTTTGAAATGTTTCTTTTTCACTTATTAAGCAATATAGATATAGTCAACACACCCATATAGGGAGGGGTAATCTTGCCAATCCAGTCAGGAAAAGGCAGAATGAAACACTTTAGAGGTACTGCAAGGAACCCCAGGGAAGGGGAATAGATGTTCAACACAGTTCTGCCTATGAATAGGTCACACAGAAAGAGAGATCACTGAAAGCTGATCAGTCCTTTAAGAAAGGTTGCTTAGTCAAGGAAAAGCATTGAGTAGGGACTTGGGGGACTAAGAAATAAAATAAGATTGTTAAAGCTGTTGAGTTTTACTGTCTGACTTAGGTATGTCAAATGACAAAAACAGGGTCCACCAATTAATATGCAACTTTTTCAAAGTGCTCTGAAATTTTAAGGAATTTTCCATTAATGCCCCTAAGCTTGAACCAGACCTAAGTGTTTCTCTGGCAGTCAGAGAGAGGTGAAATCTTTTCTGGCTTCTGTGCAGTTTCACCACATATTTTGGCAGTGTTTGGCATCTTCTCCCTGTTATTTCCCACTGGGCCTGTGCAGATAAAAAGGACAGGATACAAATATGTTTGTTCTTTGACAGGCAGTAGAGCAGCTTTGCCTGCAGCATTTATGTTTGGCTTGGAGTAGCTGAGCTGTGTTTCTCAGCTATAGAAATCGGTGCTTTCTGCCAGGTTATGCTCTAAGCGAGGGTTTTTCCTTGCCATCCCTTCCCAATAAGTTGCACTAACTTATGAGTGTGTCCAAAGAAGGGCAGTGAAGCTGGTGATGGGTCTATAGGGTAAGTCCCATGAGGAGTGGCTGAGGGAGCTGGGGGTGTTTAGCCCAAAGAAAAGGAGACTCAGGGGTGACCTTATCACACTCTACAACTGTGTGAAAGGAGGTTGCAGTAAGGTGTGGGAAGCACAGAATGATTTGTGTTGGAAGGGACCACTGGAGATCATCTAATCCAACCTCCCTGCTCAAGCAGGGTCCCTTAGCACATGTTACTCAGGGCTGTGTCCAGATGGCTTTTGAATATCTCCAGAGAAGAGACTCTACAACTTCTTTGGGCAACCTGTTCCAGTGCTAAGTCACCCTCATAGTAAAGAAATTCTTTCTCAGATGGAACTTCTATGTTCCAGCTTCTGCCTCTCATCCTACTGCTCGGCACCACCAAGATGAGTCTGGCTCCATCCTCTTTACATCCTTCCCAAGTAACAAGTGATGGGACAAGAGGAAATGGCTGCAGGTTGCACCAGGGGAGGTTTAGATTGGATATTAGGAAGAAATTTCTTCACAGGAAGGGTTGACAGTCACTCTAGCAGGCTGCCCAGGGGGATAGTTGAGTCACTGTCTTTGGTGGTTTTAAATGTCATGTAGATGTCACACTTAGGGACATGGTTTAGAGGTGAACTTGGCAGTGCTGGGTTAATGGTTGGACTCAATGATTTTAAAGGTCTTTTCTGGCCTAAAAGGTTCTATGATTCTGTTTTTTCTTGATACAAGCGTGGTCACAGCTAGAGAGTTACGTGGAAAAGCACATTCAACACTGGGAGCAAAGGCCGGCTTGGCAGCCCTTTTTCCACCCTTACAGGCTGATCAGTGCAGGTCTCTCCACATCACCTGAGCCGCGACCTGGACTGACCTGAACTGGAGTGAGAGAGTGACTCAGTTAATTCCCTGTCAGCCCTTTTGGCATTGGCTGCCACAATGGCTGAGCTGCCAAGTGCCATCAATGCTGTCCTTAAAGAGGTCTCTTGGGAAGGGGGTTGAAACTACAAAACACTTGTCAACATCAGTTGGTAAAAACTTCAAGACTTACCAAGTCTTAAGCGCAGATAAATATTGTTATCACTAAGAGCCAGGCTCCCTTTCTCTCTCCTTTCTGCACTCACAGTGTGGGGCCAAACTCTGAAATCTTTATCTTCTTTTTATTCTGTGGTGATGCATAACAAATGCCACTGATCCAAACCAAGCCAGACAAAAATGTACTCTTATTACAAGTGACATATTTGCTAGGAATGGACTAGCAAACAGTTTGCTGTTTAGTTCCCAGGAAAGCACTGTTGTCAGCCCAATCAATGCACTGATGCAGCAAAGCATTTCAGCCAAACAAATAAAAAGAAGGTGGAATCTGCATGGGCACTGCTCAGTGAGCTTTTTCGAGTAAGGTGTTCAAACGTTTGGCTCTGAGTTGCCTTCTAAACTGGAGCCTTTTAAACTGTTTGTGTAGCTGCGGGGATGTGGAGTGTTGAGCAAAACTTGGCTTGGGGAGGTGTGGGAGCCTGTTCACTGGTAAATTGTAGTTCTTCATCGTTCTGCTGTGAGGGAGGCGAGCACCTGGGGGAAGGGAAGCACAGGACAGTAAAAGACTACACTTCTGCTATGAGTCAGCCCCAAAGGAATCTTAATTTTAATTTATTTGTTTTGGGTTGAGCTACCAGCTATTATTGGTGCAGCTAAAACCACTGGGTCTGCAGAGCACTGTGCTGGAGGCAGACTTGATACCATGACAGGGACCACTTTGGAATCCCTGCTGATCCCACTGCCACTGCAGCCGCTCTAGCCCATCTCAAGGTCCAGAGTAATGAGACATTTCTCAAGCCACATCCCAGCTCCTGGTCTCTTATGTCTGAGTGGTTTAGACAGCACTTGTCTTCAGGGGCCTTGGAGATAGAGACCATCCTTTGCCACTGGCTGCAAGGATGCAGAAGACAGTATAGCAAATGAGCTGGGCTGACAGTCACTATATGACTGTGCAAGGGCAGATCTTTATGTCCCTTAATGCTTGCAAACTTACTTTTTCTTTTTTTCTTTCCTTCTCTAGATCTCTCTTCCATGCTGATAGCTCTGCAGCTCTCCTAGGTATGCAGTTTGTAGGAAGTTTCCTGCCTAGAGGATGGCTCTATAGAATTTCGTTGTTTCTATGCTGTCATGCTGTGCAGGCGTCTCAGTCAGAGTTTCACTGTGTACATCTTGCTCAACAAGTCCCAGCCTTGCAGCCTGGGGGATTTGTGTTGGCACTGCAAGTGCTGGAAGGCCAGGGAGAAGCTTTTGCTAATTAAAGGTGCTTTGTTTGCGTGCTTCTCTTTGCAGGTACTCTGTTGTAGGGTAGGGGTGAGACTTGTCGGCCACCTTTGTGCGTCACACCCAGCCGTACCCAGCACCATTGAGCTTTTCCACTCCTGGGTCTGTGTTCCCAGTGATCACTTTCAGCACAGCCATACAGGAAGTGATGGGGTACAGGCAGGAGTGCCCAAGCCCAGTTTAATTTTGTAAGGGACCTGAAGGGACATGCAGCCCATCACCTAGTCTTTAATTTTATTTTTTTTCCCCAAACTTGCCAAGCCCCATCTTTGAAGCAGGCAAACATTTTTGCCCTTGGAAAGCAGAGTCTCCCAGAGTTTGGATGTCCTAATGACTGGGAGTCATCTTCCTGCCTACACTTAGTGGTGGCTGGCGTCTGTGGGTTTGTTCTGGTGCCAAGAAAACTGAAGAGATTATATACCTTCCTCACCTTCCCTCTTGCATGAGAGCAAACTCAGCCTGCCAGGGTTTTTTTAAAAAACACAAAGCAGGGAAGAGTTGTGTGAGCCTATGTAAGGCATGAAAAGATCTTTTTTTAAAAAAAAAAATTAAAGCATGTGTGGTTAGCAGAAACTGAGGAGCAAGATAATCTTTCAGGCTTTCTGGGATCAGCCACCCGCTGTGTCTGTTGAGATAAATTTGCCCCGCCTGCAAGCTAGAAACTGTTTCTCACTGTTATTTTGTTAGTGTTTATCATTTAATATGAATGCAGAAATCTTCAATCATTTAAGACGCTCGGTTGTTCCCCCTCTCCCTCACGAATTAAAGAAGGCTGAAAAGTAAGACTATACTTAAGCAGAGGCAGCAAACCTTTTCCTGGTATTAAAAATGAAAATGGATTGCAAAAGGCAGCTGCATTGTTTCTTTGTTTTTTCTTTTAATGCAGAGTAGCATGTTTGCTTTTCATTTGTTAATTACAAAAGAAAATTCACCAAGGAGAGTCTTGTTAAACAAGTCTGGCATTGAGCAGGGAAAGAAAGAAAGAAAAGAAAAAGACCTGCCTTCACTCTGTAGCTCTTTGACCCAACTCACTGCCATGACCTGAATTTAGTTTCCTTCAGCTTTTTGTTTCTACTCTTTTCCTCCAGTTTTTTTGGTCCAGTATTGACAGCTTCAGGAGGGATGACAGAGCCCTATATTTTGCCCCCAGGCACTGCACAGAAATGACAATTTAGAAATTTAATCATCAGGTATGGGCTTATTTCATGCGACACACACTTGCAGCCCAGGGAGCCATGGGAGCAGTGATGCGTGCCCATTGCTGGCAGGCAGCTGCAGGGACTTTATTTCGCCAACCTTCTTGCTGCCTGTCTGACTTCCTCTTCCTCAGACCCATCAGAGACAAATATCTCCTCAGCCCATTTTACCTTGCTGTAAAATGTTTAATTTGGGGGAAGCAGAGATTTTTTTTTTTAATTTTCCAGACGGACTAAGAGGCAGTGGGTGTGAGAGCAGTTGGGATGAGCTGCCTTGCAGGATGCTGACCTGAAGTTGTAGAAACATCTCACAAAGAGCTTTTGACTAGTGTAAGGAAAGAACTGCAGCTCTAGGTCTAAAAGTCTGTCCCCAGAGACACCATTCAGAAAGCTCACAAAGTTTGCTGGAAAACCAACTGAATAGTGAAGGAGCCTTCCTTTTGTGAAGGAGCCCTAGTCCTGGTGGGTTTGTGGAGCTTTGGATGCAGAGTTTTCCAGGACTGCTCACTCTCTCCAAAGTGCATTAGCATACAAGAATAAGCCATGCCAGGACACCAAGACATTATTCTGTCACTTTTCAGTTATATTAGCTGCAGGATGATTAGATTTTGTACCAGGATTTTCACGTTTTCATTTTGGCTGCAGGATGTATGCCAGAAGGGTGCTTAATGTGCCACCCCTATAGTTTAAACAACTGCATGCTTTAAAATGCTTCAGTATGCAATGGTGAGGAAGAGAAGCAGCTGCTTGAGAATGTTTTTGCACTGTTGCTCTTTTGGATCAGTGCATCCACTAAATTCACGCAGACACATTACCAGCTTTTTCTTGGTCTCAAGGAGCTCCCAAACCCCATTTGCTTATTAACCCCAAATCCCATAGCTTATTAACACATCCTGTCATCAGTAGGTTTTAGAAGGTGTAATGGAATCAGTTAATGAGCCTTCTCAGAAAGGTGTCAGCCTAGCACAGCCTGTGAGCACCAAATTTAGCCAGATCATCTGATTATAGTTTTACTCAAAGTTTATGGTCTTTCTGTGAATGCAAATGTATCTCTGGTTAAGAGTCAATTACATGGTGCCACATTCTCAACTACTTGCTTGTTTTGTGAGTAAATCTATTTTCTTTAATTATTATTTAAGAGGCTCATTTAGCATATTACCAGTAGCAGTATTATCAGTAGTATTTAATTTTTGTCCATAATGCTGGTATTATCTTACAGGAGTGAGTGAGGAGTAGAAGTGGGATTTATTCTTCCCCCTATCTAAGCAAACAAGCACATGTGAGACATGAATAAAGTGTGTTACAGTACTATAGGGAATTGCACAATGTTTGAATACAGAGATAGAAGAACAAGGAAGCACAGGCTGATTTAAGTAATAATGACTGGTACGGTTGTGACTAAAGTCTAGTTAGGTCCATCGTCTGGTTTGTAGCCACGCTAATATCTTTGTTTTATTTAGGGCAAAAGCTACCCGGGGTGGGGCAGGGTGGGTGGAGTGGCAGCTGTAACACAGATCCAGCATTTTCCAGAAATGTGGATGAAAAGCTCAAAGCTGTAAGAATTCAGTCCCCAAAAAAACCCACTTCTGCAACTACAAGCTTGATGTATCTTTGAACAAGTCACCAGTGTCCTATGAGATTGCTAAATGTCTAAGGTGGGGAGTTGCTGATTCTTTCTGCTGATAGAGTAGACAGGTAGAGGGACTAAAACATAAACTGTAGGCTGAAACAAAAAAAATTGCAATGAATCACAAACTGACTGTGTTTTTGCTTGGCCCAACCCATTCTACCAATGGGACTGAAACTGCTGAACCAAAACTTTGAGCATGAATGTTGTTCCTTCGTGGCAAAAGACAGAGGACTCAAATATTTTTCTTCAGAGGTTTCTCTCTGTCACTCGTCCCTCTGTCCATGCCATCACCTCGGTGATTCAGACTAGCGGGAAGGACCAGAATGAAGGGCTGCATTGGACACCTCCATATGAGCCGGTGCACCCCTGCACTGTGCTGACCATGTGGATGTAGCAGCTTGGAGCCCCAAAGAAGGAAAGCAGAGCTTGTGCCCAGGACTGTCACTGCTGGCTCTCAGTGCAGGTGCAGGCCGACTGCAACACAGCAGAACTGTGGCCAGGACGCAGGCAAGCACAGGGGCACGTGTCTGTGTTGGTGGTCACTCTGTGCTGGTGCAGGTCAAGGTCTCTAAAGTATTTTTGTTTTTAGTGAGCTGGAGTCCCAGTGAGCTGGAGAAATTGAATAAAGTAGAAAACCCCTTGAAATGGGGCAGAAGGGGAAGCATTGGCATAGCTCCCTGAAACATGAGTAAACTTTCCCCTTGGTGCTTTCAATTCCAAGACTGTCTGCCTTTTGGAAAACAGGCTGAAGTGTCAGTCCAGATGCAGAGTAGTTGTGGAAGTCTCTAATACACATTTGTAGCGTGCTTACACTCATGAATCTCAAAGCAAGCTACAGCAGCAGAAGAAGCAAAACCAAAAGCAGTAAACTGCCATTTGCTGTAGGGTATCATGGAAGTGGAAAAACTTGTTAAATACACAGGTTTGCAGTGTTTTCTCTGGGCAGTTAGGTTAGCTGGGTGGCAAATGTGCAGTTGCGTTGATCATTACTGACCTCAAAGAAACAGCATTTACCTTCCCGAGGAGAGGCTCATAAAAGCAGGCTACTGTTAATGTATACTTAATCCCCAGAAACTGGAGTGCCCCGCCCCTGGAGACTGTGGTAGGTGTTTGGATTGTGCAGGCTCAGCAAGAAAGCATCAAAGATTGCCCAGCTTCATGGGTGAATTTTGTGATGGGGCCACCAGGTGCAGGGACAGTGAGGGTGACCAGTGCCTGGGTGTTGCTTTTGTTTGGCTGGTGGGCTCTGGTGGAAGAGTTGGAAAGCACTGGAGCACCTCAGGGCATCCTCTGAGAAACCAGTGCCTTTGGGAAGATCACTTTCTTCCCCCTCTCTTGCCCACCAAATTCTGCACACAGGGGCCAAGGGACTCTTGTATTCCGTTTGCAAAGGGAGTAGAGCATCCTTGAATGAGATACCAATAGAAATGGGTTCATGTGTCATCTGATCATAACATGACAGAAACAGTGGGCAGATACAGGAGGCAGATTTACTGCAGACTTTGCAACAGCCCCGTGAAAGAGAAGTGGTAAGCACAGGTGATGAGAATGGAGAGTATTCTACTCTAGTAGCTGTGTGATACAGAAATTAATGTAGGAGTAGCCTTGCTTTTGACTGGAGCAGATTTTTTTTTTAACCTCTTTATAGGCCACCCGAAAGTTAGTAAACCTGCCACGGAGAGAAATTTCAGCAAAATCCACAAGTTACAGTGGTGTACAATCCAATTAAGAAAAAGAACAGCAAACAGGATATATTTGGAGATGTAAAACAAATTTTGATTATATGACCTTTGGGAACAAACCAAGGTCAGGTAACTTATTGAAGTTCTCTACCTTTACGGGAGGCTGCTTCCTGTTTGAACAGAATCTGAAGCGGCATCACTGACATGCTAACAGGCTTTCCTATTCATTTGCAATGATCTGGTTCTGCTTTTTGTTCCTTAGTGACCACAGCCATTAAATTCTGACTGTTGATGTATGTGAATTGTTTAAAAATGTATTCATATTTATGCTCTTGCTTGCTCCATTTGTCTGCCTGTCCAGAAGAGCTGGATGTCAGTCACTGCTCTCTCCTCATAATGCTCCTTTTCCTTCTCTTGGGTCATGTGTGCAGCCACTTCCACCATAGTCCAGATTCATCATCTTGTTTGTTCGGGATTTCTTTCCTTTTTGGCATCTCCTGTCTTTTAACAGGTCCCCTCTGAGCAAGGTTTAGCAGAGACTAGGACAGGCAGCTCTCTTTGTGTATGTAACACCTTAATGTTATACTTCCTAATCCTTTAGTAACCTGGTCTTATACTGCGATGGAAAGTGAAATACTGCTAAGCAGTTTAGTATTCCATCTCATTAGGCAAGGGGGTGGCTAAGGGCAGAATGCAGTCAGTCAAACCCTTGTGGCTGGAAGGCAAAACAAAGACTCAGACTCTTTAGCTGGGGAGACCCGGTGGGTCCTGCCACGCACTGAGAGACAAAGGGGCATGTGACAAGCATGATGCTGTAGGCAGAGGTGGAAAGCCAGAACAAGCTGTCACGACCATATTGCTGACAGGATAGAGATAAGCTACATTAATGCCATGTACTTTGTACTGCTTTGTGCCACTCCTGCTGGTTTATGCCAATTGTTTTGGACTTGTTCAGAAGTGCAAGTGGGATACCTGCAGGAAATGGCCCAAAAACAGCCTAGCTGTGATATTTAGTTGAGGAACAGGTGTCGGTGATTGTACAGCTTTTGCTACATTCCTTTGTCCCATTTTTTCCACTACAGGTTTAGGAATGTCATCCTGCCTCTTAAATTTTGTCCACCTCAGATCCTGAAAATTCTGACAGTAATTAGAAAATTACTTCCACTGGTTTATTGCTTGCAGTATTTCTCATGGTGTTTAATATACTCCTCAAAGACTGTTAGTTGGATTCGGGCCAGTATGCCTCTACCTTTGTGTTTGAAATGGTCTGCTTTAAAGATACTGCCTTGACTGATTTCAAGTAAAACAATTCTGGATTTAATGGAGAAGCTATAGGTCACAGTGAGTGACATGGGAATTGTGGCAGGTTGAAAGTACCCGGAAATTTATTAGCAGATTATTCTGATGATTGAAACCTCCTCCACTGGGGATGAAAAGCAAGAAACTCTTAAGTAAGTAGTAGTGAGGCTTAGTTCATGAAAATGCCATTTGGTAATGATATCATAATCAGCTAATGCTACCTTCCCTGCCAGTGGACACGTTGGACAGGTGGCAAAGCATTGTGTTGAAAGGAGGTAGCAGCATGTAAATCTGCCTCCTGGCTACTCTGAACTGCTTCCTGTTGCAAGTTTTGAGCTCTGCTGAAACACCTTTCCATTTGTTCTGACCTGATTCCCAGTTGATTAAGAAGGAAAATGGCTGTTGGGCAGAGCTCTTTGTTTTAGAATAGTAATTGAAAAATTATTACAAGATTGCCCCATTTTTTTGTCTGGATTTTGCCAGTTTCCTATTGGTCAGGAGTTCGGTCTGGGTTCACTGCATCATGTCCATTAGCATCCTTTGTCATTTGCTCTCTCACCCGTAGACAAAGGTCACATGTCCTTGAAGATTTTATTAGATACATGAAGCAGTCCTTGACATCATCATCAAAAAGTACTGGGACCAGTAGCAGCAGGCAGTTTTCTCAAGATGACCTGATTTTTCTTCAGTAGGGGGTGCTGAAAGATATTCCTTCATTTGCTTCTCCACCAAAATGTCCTTTTTTATGAGTTCCATTTGCTCCCTTCTCTTCCACAGGTCGCCTGGGCATTCACAAGCTTTGAAAGCAAGACATTTTATTCCACAGTTCCATTAATGCAATATCACTGGTACCAGTATCCCCTTTTAATCAAAGCTAGGCCACCAAATGGTATTGCTGGCTTGCTCTCATCCACGTATATGGTTTTAGGTCTTTAGGTGGGGAAGAGAAGGGAAGTAAGTGTGTATATGTCATGGTTTAGGAATTATATGTCCCAATTTAGAATTCCCACTAAAACCCACGCTCCACTCACTCACTCCCCTCCTGGCCACTCCCCTGCTGCAGAGGAGAATTGGAGGCACCACGGGTTGAGATAAGAACAATTTACTGGAAAGAGCAATGAGGTAAGAAAGCAAACGGTAACAGCAACAATACTAATGACAGAGGGTGCAGGAAAGGAAGGATTCACGCAGAAAACCCCCAGCAACAGACAGGACTGGACAGCTCCCTCTGCCACATCACCTGACCAAAAGGAACCCCTTCTCCCTGGAAGAGACGCCCTTCCCTCCAACCTCGGCAGTGACTTGTGGTGGTATAGAATAACCCCTGGGTTGGAGCCATGCCCTCTCCTGGCTACTGCAAAATTAACCCTGTCCTGGCCAGAACCAGGATGGTATTCTAAATTATTATTCAGGCATCCCCTTAGTTTGGTTTCCTCCAGGATAATTTAGTGTTTTCCAGCTCTGAAAGAGTTATGCAGTGATGCTTTCTATAACGTGATCAAGAAGCCCTGGCTGTATTTGTGCATTACTTTTTGTTGTCCTGTTTCTAACATTGCGCTCTGCTCTGCGGGAAAATCGTGCACATCTGTTTTGGCTGAGAACGCTCTCAGGGAAATCAGAGCAGTTTTTATTTGTTTGTGTTCTGCAATCCACTGGCAGTTGTAGCACCATCATTTTCTGAGGTCGTATTGGAGAGGGCTGGAAGGGAGAAATGTCTGCTGGAATGTCTTTTAGGGCGGATAGATAGAAAAATAACACACTGCTTACAACCCCTGCATTTTCCATGTTTCATTTTGAATGACTGCTTTTATTTTAACTTAAATATTTTTTGAGATCCAACAGACACTATTTCCCAGAACGTTTACAAATTGCCTTTGCAATGGCAGAGGAACGTGAGCTTGCCGCTGTGGTGCTGAGGCTTTCTGCAGGTGCATGGGCAAAGGCAGCTTCAGTAAAGTATTCTTATTCTGTTACTTGAGTTGTGTTTTGTCCTGTTTAATAAACAAATATCTATCTGCTAAGCAGTTTATAAAAGCAGCACTTGTCTATATAAATAACATTTTGAGTTTCTTCAGGGATCTTCCTGGATCTGAAGGACTTACATTGACATACTCCTTTAAGTGTAAAATTACAAAATGTCATAACCACTGATTAATTTGGTCAGATAGAGCAGATCAAAGGAGTAAGGCAGTTTGGAGATCTAGTTATTTTCATGCTATGTCTGTATGACATACTTCCACGAGCATCTTCATTAACTGCTTTCAGGTGAGAAGTAGGAACAAACAGAATGACTTCAGCTGGGAAGGATGTAGGTTAGTAGTCCCCAAGTTCACTTGCAGTTGTGTTTACTAGCTCCAGGTTTTTACTGTGGAGGCCAGAGGTTTACATTTACATTGATGAAATTAAAAGTGAAAGTACTGTAGCTTTTCATCAGAACTGCAGTGCCTATGACCTACATTAGCATCTCTGCCTTCTGCCATCTCTCCACCAACTGCCTGAAAGTCTCAGCAAAGCCTGGAAAAACCTGTGGTGGGTCCAAGGGGAATTGGGGCACCCTAATTTGTCACCTGTTATAACCCAAACTCTTTGTCTTAAGAACTAGATATGTTGTCAGAGTGATACTAATGGATTTAGCAGAGGCTCCCAGGCAAGGAGTTCCTGTGACTACACTGAGCTTCTGTAAAGGCTCTTAACAGGGACAGGGATGGTTATCATTTTTCCAGTAGGCTCCAGTGACTCCTCTGGGGCCCACTCTTCAGTTCTTAGCACTGGCAGTGTAAATCTTGGAGGGGTTGTGCAAAAATGGTCGTTACATATGGTCAGTGTCAGTACCAGTGAGGTCAGATGCCGCCCCTGGGATGTGGCCCATCCCTGGGATGTTTAGTGGCATTGAGGATGGGCTGATGCAGGCTTTGACTTAGGCTGAACTGTGTCACTTGTGACGCCAGCTGGGTAGGAGGGTATGGTGTGGCTCACCCCAGTCACCCAACCCACTGGGCTGCAACTTCCACTGCTGTCTCTGCCAGGTGAAAACTCAGGGGTGGCTGTCGTCATGGCAAGCACACTCACCTGCTATCTCCACTGGGTGGGTCCCCATTCAAAGCATAAGTGGAGGAAATCTGGGGCAGGGCCAGGGATGAACCTGATATTCCTTCGGTGATAATTTTGGCAACTTGGTTTCAAAACCCAAAGTTTTGGAACTTGTTTTGGGTTTTTTTTTTCTGAAGTGCTTTCTGTTTGAGAGGTTCTTTTCTCTTGTGACATGGCTTATATTTGGGATTGTAGCTTATGAGTTTTTTACAGGAATATGGTTTCTTCCATCAAGGCTAAATGAGGCTTATAAAGAACAGGAGACTATGCTTCAGAGCTGAGTTTGCCCCTTCTGTCTGAAAAAAAACACCAAAATTGTACCTGAATTTTAACTTTGTTTTCTCACCCTTATGCTGTTCTTATCTTTTCCCACTCACGGAGAAAACAAGAAAGCTTTGCTGCTGTTTTTGTCCCTAGCTGCACACATTCTAAGTATGTGGCTAATACTCTGTAACACGTATGTTTTACAAACATGAGCGTTACCAATTACTGGCAAACATTTCAGCAAAACAAATGCAACCATCAGGGAGGTGCAGGACATGAGCCACCTTCCCCCATGCCCCCACACTTCCATGCCCTTGTTTCTCCTTTCTGTAATTTTAGGGCTGTTGGCTGCCCTGCCAACGCAGGAGTGGTTTCCTGCCCTTGGGTCTGACTGAATGTGGTGTGGGCAGAGGCTCAGGTGGGCACAGCCCCTTGCTCCCCTGGGACAGTGCTCATGCAAATTGGCTGCTGGTGAACTGGGGCTATCCCCACTGGACCAGAGCAGGATTTGAGTTGGTGATATACCACAAAAAAGTAGTTGCTCTGCTCTTCAGAGCTTGCTGCCCCTGCAGCTCTCACTCTGCACTCTGACCTGGGCAGTGGGGGACCTGGGCTTCAGGCTGCCCCTCAGCTCAGCCATTAGCACTCATGGAGCTGCAAGTCTTCCTCATCTCCCATCCTTTTCAGCAACGTTGTACTTGGGACAGTTCCCGCAGCAGTCCTCCTGGCAGCCTCCTGGCCCCATGTTTCTTTCCTTTCTATGGGTTAAGGAGTCGGGGCAGCAACACAAGTACTGTCTGGCAGTAATGACATGAGTTGGGTGATGGGAACAGGACCCCCAAGAGAAGGCACATGTGGGGGAATAACAGTCCCTGGCCCGTATATGTTCCCAGGGCTCTGACTTCTCTTCCCTTGCTCCCAGACAGGAGAGAGGTGCCTGGAGAGTTGCTCCAGCCTTGGGGAAAGCACAGACTTGCACATCCAGCAGTACCTGTCACGAGGAGGCTGAATGGCCCTTTTGAGAGGCAGGCTTTAGAAATTAAGGGGTCAGATGATTGGTATGAGATATATCCCTGTTTACTCTCTGATAGCTTTTTACGTCAAAGACCATCATCAGTGAATCACCTACATGTGTGTGTGACTGTCATCATTGCTGTGCTAAATATAGATGCCAAAGGATATTGAGCTGTAGGAATAAATCAGACTGTGTTGGCCTGCGTGTATCAGACAGATCTTCCTCCTCTGTGTGTCCTTCTCTCTCCATTATGAAGGCTGCTACGGTCAATGGGAAGCAGCTGCAGAAATTCAAATCTAAGCCAGGACTACAGGTTATATTTTCATACACAGATCTGGCATATCCACACACTGGATCTCTTCTTGCTAGTTCTGTCAAAATTATATCAGTGGAGAGAGAGAGAAAGGTTTGCTTTGACAGTATTTCTGAGGTAGAAACATTGGGAGACTGAGAAGCGTTTTCACACCCTTTTTTATACAGAATGTGTGATTTTTAAATAAGCACCAGAGAGAAAGTAACTTTGCCAAGGCTACCAGCCCTGCTGGCTGATCTGTGGACATGGGTGTATGGTGTGTGATTCACATGGGTTTGGGTTAAAGCACTTCAGTTAGACTCTCAAGTTAGCGGTTTCAATTATAAACACAAGTGATGTTATTTTCTGCTGGAAGCTGGGAGAAAGCAGAAGGGAAATTCCCTTATATTTCATATAACTAAACATTCTTTTATTTCTTTTTTTTCAGTAAATCTATTTTTTTTTTACATCAGTAAAATGTTGATGAAGCAGGCCAAAAGAAAAACATCAGGAGCCTGAAACTACCTGTTTACTTTTCAGCAACACTCTGCTCTGGCAACTGCAGTGGGGATTTTTTAACCTGTTGTGCTCCCTTTACAGCATATGAAGGAGTGGTAGTGAATTTAAAAATGAGCTTTGAATGTGCAAAGTAAATATGTCTTGATTAAAAAAAGCTTTAAAAATCCTATAGAATGTAGAAAGGGGGCTAACACCACTTTACTACTCCCCTACTGAATGCTGTTATGCAGATAATCCTGTGTTACACGACAAAAGATAAACAATCCTTGATAAGGTTGTCCTTTGGGCATTTCTATAAGGGCTTTCCTTAATGATTAAGAAAAATCCTGTGGAAACAGTCAATTTTATAACATACACATATATATATGTATATCTGTTTCAGTTTACTCATTAACATCAGAGAACTCTACAATAATGACTCAGTCTGCTATTTTCAGGGGAAAAAATGGCAACAGTGCATCTGGACTCGAAACCACCTCCTTCAGCAGTACTGCAATATTCAGGGCTATTTCACTTTGCATCAGAGACGGGGGGATGTCTCACGCTGCTGCACATGAGGCTCACCCTCAGGCTTTGGCCCATTATTTTACAGTACTGTGGCAATTCTTACGTGTTCAGCATTTTACAAATAAGTACTTCTGAGGGGGTCAGGATTCCTTACTCCTTAGCCATTTGTTTACCACTGCTTTCCTCTTTGGATTATTTGCTGCCCCTTCCCACTGTTGTGTTTTCCTGCCTGAGGCTTGGGTGGCTGATCTCTTCTTGGCACTCCTTGGTGCCTGAGTGGGCTTTCCTGGGTGGGACTCTCTGGCTGGAAATGAGGAGAAACTTTGTTCCTTTATCATCCTCAGCTTCTGCCTCCCTCTTCTCAGTTATACTCTTCCTTTTCCTCTTTCCTGTCTGTGTTCCTCTGCCACAGGTTTGCCCATGGATGCAGGAAGCACCCTTCCAGAGGTTCCAGCAGAGAAAGGACTTCAAGCCTCCTTGTCTTCCATGCTATCCCAGCTTCATGTCCATCTCATGGCTGCCAGCTCCCCTCATTTGCTGCCACGCTTACTACTCATCCTTTCTCTTCTCTTTCTCCCATCATGGCTCCCAGCTTCTTCCTGTCCCTTTGCCTCATGATAAAGCCACCTCTGAGCTACTGCTCTGGAAGATCTGTCTCACATCTTCAGCCTGTAGCCCCTCTTGCCTTCCTCTCTTGCAGTAAGCCCAAATACAGCTTTTTATAGGCTCTCCAGAAACCTGTAAGGGGAGAAAGAGCTGGCAACTTTTGTCAGAGGAACATGGAGTTGTATTCAGTAGAGATAGTACTTAGTCCCTGAAGTCTGAAAATGTAGGAAGGTGGGAGACAACTGTGAGAAACAGAAATGCCAGAAAAATGTGGAGGATTTGGCAGCCCTGTCTTTATGTCTACTGTGTTACCCTGCAGAACAGAATTGAAGACAAACATATGAATGTGCTAACATTTAAGTTATTGGATGCAAGTCTGTTACTGAATTACTTTGAGGGATTTTATTTTTTTAGTTTCAAGGTTAATTTTTTTGTCATTGTTCTGCTCTATTTAGTTTCTCTTCAGGTAATAGTATTGAAAAATTACATTGCTCCGGAACAACTCCAGACCTCCGTCTTTCAAAATGCTTGTTTGATATTACCCTCCTTTGGCTAAATTCATATCAGATCTAACTGAATTCTGTCAGATTGCCATTGCTTTGTGTCACTAGCCCAGGACCAGACTGTAGTCATGAGCGTTTGGGAAAATCCATCATAAAAACACTGGTTAATACCAGTCTAATGCAGTTAGTCAGATTATCATAAGAGTACATACCTCTGCAACCCCTTTGTAACTCTATCACCTGGCCTGCCCACTTCTTTTAACCATTTTTATGCTGCAAAGTGGGGAAAATTCAAAGTCCTTTGAGTGCAAAAAGTAGCAGGCATCAAAACAGTGATGATTTCAAAATCAGCCTAATTATTATTCAGTATTGTGCTTACTTCTGATGGGAGATAATACTACTGTGTCCCTCCTTGCCTGAAACTGCTTACAGCTGCTCTCTGCAGTTCACATCATGTGGGCAGTCAAATCTTGCTGTGTCTGCCACTGCTGATACACAGCTGCATACTCTGGGAGTACAATTTACCATCATTGTAAATAGTGCTGTACTCATTACAAAGCTTTAAAGTAACCTAAAATATATCTTTTCTAATTGGTGTAATGTATTGACCTCAATAAACTGGCTGAGCTCTCAAAAGATAGTTTCACCAATAAAAAGCAAAATGAAATGTTACTTGGTGTAGATACATAGATTATCTGGCTCAGGAAGAAGTGGAGACAAGCAGAATATAGACCTGAACTGCTAACTCATTCAGACTGCTTTTTTTGTCTTGAACTGGAGCTGAATTTGAACCATTACTTTGAAGTCTCGGCTGTATTTGATCTAGAACTGAACTGCTTCCAGCTTGCCTTCCTGCAAAGTGTCTCTAGCTACTGCTCTGGAATCCTGGGGAATCCTGGGGAATCCTGACGTCCTCCCATGCCAGCCTGCATAGCCTGTGCTGTGTTAGCAGCTTCATGGCAGCGCTGTGTTGCATTCTCTTCCCCTGCACTGCTTGGGATGTCATCCTGCACTGCCCTCAGTTGCTTTGGAAATCCGTGCATGGATCGGTGCAAGACAGACTTTTCCTGCCTCTGGCATGGGGGACTCCCACTGCAGTGTTGTGAAGTGTGGGTTTCACCTCCCTCATGGTGTGGAGCTGCAGGGTCCCTCCTGTGCGGCACCTGCATGTGACCTGCCTCAAGTGGCCGTATGTGTGTACGTGTATCTCCATACCTTGTCATGTGCATTGCTGTCTGTCTGCACTGAGCACTGCAAGCCCAGACTTTTGTGGGATTGAAGGGCAGGATGAGGCCGAGCAGACATCTCTCCCAGTGCCCTTAGGCAGCCTGGACAGGACTGCAGATTGTGGGTCCATCAAAGTCCCTTTCCTTCCTTTACCCATGCCCAAGGTGGCAATGGGCTGCGCTTCACACTGCTGCTGAAAAGGCTGCAGAGGGAAGGAGGTGGGAATGCAGTCCAAACTCACACTGAGAGCCTGCTTCTATCTTGTAACTCATAAATCTTGTCTAAACAGTTAGGTGGTTCAGTATGAGCAAGCTTGAGGTTGTTCATCATTACCCAAACTGGTTAACAAATATTTACAGCTCTCTAGCCAAGCTAAACTGCAGTCATGCTGTCAGACTGATGATTCTGCCCCTTCCCTAACCAGTGAAGTAAAAATGAATGGTTTTTTCTGTATTATGATCTGAATATGGGCCGAGGCTTTGCGGTTTTCAAAACCTGGTCGTGATAACCATTGCCATGGCAATTACACCATCTCAGTGCACAAGGTGAGAGGGTGCTAGCTCTGTGGTCACCCTGGTCTTCCTGGGGCTTTTGCCAGCATGGATTCTAAAGCCCACCCAGTGGACCACAGGCACTGGGTCCTCCCTTCTCAGAGCATCAGGTGGATTTTCCTGCAGTTACCTGTGTTTTACAACACAAAGCTGTAAGTACATCAGTAGAAACAGAGTTTCTAAGTGGGCAGAAAATGGCATGCTGCAGAATGCATCCTGATATGCATCTGTCTCTTTGGAGTTAGTTTTTTACTTAGCTTTCAAACTTACATAAAATTCAGTTCATTTATCTTGACTGAAGGTTGTATGTGCTTTCTTTGTATTTCCAGTCAGATGTGCTAGAGCTTTTCCTAGTTTTTCTGAACCTTCCAGGAAGACCCTTGGCCATCGAGGGTCTCATGATCCATGAGCAGCTGCCTTGAGGTGGCACAGGCACATGCTGTGCTATGCCACTCTGTGCTTGGCCCTCAGGACCGTGCTGTGCTGTACAGATCCCTTGCTGTGGGGTAACCTCAGCTGGCCAATCATAATGGAGGAGCCTGGAGGTGGCACCTACGTGGTACCAGTAGTGACACCACGGCACATACTTGTCTTTCTCTTGAGGTGAGGCAGCATACTATAATTCAAACATCGAGCTGAAAATCCCAAGAAAACTCTGAAGACCACGATGTGGGTGAGCCTCCCTCCCAATGGGAAGCCTGGGCAGCCCTGATCATAGGGCATGGCACACTGTCTGCTGCTGCTGCCCTTGGGATTCCAGTGTCAGGAGGAACTAGAGGTCTTATAGCCTGCTGCTGTCTTTTCCGTGATGTTAATGAAGTAGTTACCTTTCTTGAGAGTGTTTGTCATTCTTTCTTGGGTTACAATAGGAACCAGAACCTCCTGATGCAAAACCGCAGCCCACCCTACATTTGTGAATGTAATGATAAATTATGTACAGAAAATTCTGTTCCTGAATAGATACCCTTCCAGTTAGGCCACCATTAATGATGTACATTAATGGTGTACATCATTAAGTCTTAGTCAGTGTAATGTTGTGCTGTGTGGGAAGGAAACCCAGGCTGAGTCTATTTTTGACGTCTAATGGTTGATTTACAATGAGTTATAGTAGCAGAGTTCAAATGTTTGGTGATTATTGCTGAGCTGAACTACTATCAGGCAGTTTTAAAAATAAAACTTGCTATTTGAAGAGTATAATTGAAGCTCCTTAAGAGAGCCCTGCTTGACCTTTCAGCAAATGCACTGGATTTCCTGAACCAGCACTGATGGGCAGGGCGATGCCACAGGGCAATGCTGCCCAGCGTAGTCCTGCTGCTTAATGGGGCTATTGACCTCTCCTCGCTGGTTCTCTGCTTCTTGTGGAGCTCGTCATGGTGTGTTGCAGTGCTCATGATCTGTAAGTGTCTTCTTGGAGGAAACAATGGGAAACTAAATTGCCACGTAGGGAGGATCCTGCAAGAAACAAAAATTTGTATGAAAAAGATAAATGAGGCACAAAATGTGATCAGCTGGTTCAAGTACCAGCCGTGTTTTGCTTGCAGAAGTGTGTCTGGGCTCTGCAACGTCTATTCTATTCCTCACAGAAGTTCAGTCTTCTGAAGCTGGTGGAGAATGGGAGCCAAATTTGTCTGTCCTTTTCCAGAACTTCCCCAGAGTCAGTTTTGCCTACACCCAGCCCTGACTGTGTGCAGGCATGTACTTTCATACAGAAATGACAAGCTCAGCTGGGATGCAGGAATTTCTCCAAAAGGGTTTCCTTTCAAGGAAGCACACATGCCCTTAGCAGTGATGTCCGTATGTGACTCTGCTGTGTATCTAACACTAATTAAACACTTGACAGGTGTTTTTTGGTTTTGTTTTGCAGGAAGAAATCATTCCTGTTTTCAGCTCTGTACGCTGCCTTTATATTTGGTGGTCGGCACCTAATGAACAAACGAGCAAAATTTGAACTGAGGAAGCCGCTAGTGCTCTGGTCTTTGAGCCTCGCCGTCTTCAGGTAGGCACTTCTTCACACCACCTGCCTTTGACATCAGGCCCTGAAGAGATTTGGGGTTCTTCACGTACAGCAGCATTGCCAGTGCGACAACAGGCTCCCACAGAAGTGGCATTTCTTTGCTTCTGCTATTCAGGGTTGTGGCCTGATCCACTCCTTAACACTGAAATGATCCTCTTTGACTTACCAGACCATAGAGCATTTGAAGAGGGGAGAAATCAATAACCCTCTTGAAGAACAAAGGTGAAAATGTAGGAGGACATGAGAAAAAGTGGTTATCATTGCAATACATTTACCATGCAAGCTACAAATGGAAATAAACACATTAAGATGTTAGTCCTGTTCTCACTTACTAGTAGTATTATGTTTATATGGTGTGTGTGTGCATGTATGGAATATTTAGTCAAGACTGATCTCCATTACAGTGAGGTAAACCAAAAGTCACTGCTTTGATGACAGGTAAATTAGACCACTGTAATTGATATCAGGAGCTGACTGTTGGTGATTCCATCACATATTGCTTGTGACTGTAGCAAAAAGGTGGCTCCACGGGAGAAGGCTGTTTTTTAGTGACGCACATATCTCGGCTGTGTGTTGACTCCATACTGAGTATGGGGAATGTCATGTTCAGATTCTTGGTAGTTGTTGAAGTCAGAAGCAAAATTGACCTACCTGAATTCCACTTTATCTGCTTAATATGCTAATTTTTAATGAGGCTGAAGATAAATGAATGAACAAACAAATGCTTATAAAAATAGCCCTTACAAACACATGAATTTTGGTACAAATTACTAGTAATAGTACACAGATGACTTGAGGATTTTCCTTCATTTCAGTGCCTGTTGGGACTGTAAGTTATAGCTCACTCAGCAACATACAGACTGTCCACAAACCATTATCAAACACTGCTACCTGTATCTTTCTAACATCAATATAATACTTACTGATTATATTAGTTCCCAACTACATAAAACAGGTTTGCTTACTGAGCAGGTGTGAATGGTGCGTTATTTTTCACAGGATGGGAATAGTATTTGCTGAGAGACTACAGAGTGAAATAAAGCAGGAATGAAGAAGTCTGGCTTTTTTCATGGCTTTTCCTTTTTTTCTCCAAAATTATATCACCTTGAAACTTTCCAAAACTCTGGCATGGGAAAATAAATTGTATTTCTAATAGCTAGGACATGCTAAGAGAAGAACTTTAATTTGGCTTGGTTTTAATAGTTCATCAACACAAGAAAGAATTATCTCAGAGCAGACAAAACTTTTAGTGGTCTGGATAACTTTGAGAGCAAGTTCTAACACTGTGGAAATCTGTAATTTTCATTTGATTGCACTTAGTCCTGTGTTTCTGGCTGTGTATCATTTTGCTTTAAGGTCCTGTAAGTAATTGTCATTGTTTGTTTCAGAAATGGCTGAATCTCAGCAGCTGTTGAATTGGTTCCTAGATGGCATTTCGTTTGTGGATCAGTTGGTAAAGTGGTTTGTAGCCAGCAGGATCCCAATTCCAATTGCACTTTCTTATTGAATGCGGACACTATGAACTAGCTGGCTTACACAAAGCATTTGTAGTTTAATTCTCAATCTAATGTAGGGAAGCATGATTTTGGAACTCTCCTTTGCATAAGATGTCTAGAGCAAATTAAAAATTAAATTACTTTGAGATGTGGCTGACATTCACAGTGTGGGGTTTTTAAGCAGTTTCACTAACTAATTTCCTCCCAAAATCACAAGTGATCAATGCACTGATCAATGAATAGCATGAATTTACACTACACTGTCTAGATGGAATTTGAAATTAGCACATTCATTACTTGCTAATTGGAGTTTCCCATCATAATCATAAGAAATAGCTAACTCATGGCCAGCATGAGCT
Organism: Oriolus oriolus; assembly: GCA_013400235.1. NCBI lineage: Eukaryota > Metazoa > Chordata > Aves > Passeriformes > Corvidae > Oriolus > Oriolus oriolus. Next base: position 279,607 of record VXBT01002978.1, read on the forward strand.
GCTGAATGATACTGGGTGATACGAAAAATGTGGCCTTCATGTTTTGAAGCTACAAGCAGCCAGGATGAATCTGCCACAGAGACCGCCTCAGTGCAGGCACTTGAGGTGAGCTCTGCTTGTGCAGATGAGAAGCATTAGCCAGAAGGGCACAGTTAAGAGAGGGATTCACAACTCCATCATTTGCTTCCTCCATCAACTCAAATAGCACCACTCAGGGATGGTGTTCCCCAAGCACTGCAGAAGTCACCCTTTCCTCTGTAAGATAAGGAAAGAGAAAGCAGAGTGGAGGGGGTGTGTGAGAAGTTCGGCCCGCACAGAAGCACTGTGCATTTACCCTGCTGGATTTGCCATGGGCATCAGTTGATTATGAAAATTATATGACTATGCTTTACTCTTCTGAGGTGCTGAGTAGTGTGCAGAAGAGTGAAATAGGGAAGGGGGAAAACCAACTCAAAATATTTGCAGTAAGACAGAGCATGAAACCTTTGTAGCTTCCATAGCAACGTGCAATCCCATACAAAACTCTTTGACTTTTTGCCTGGAAAACAGGAAAAATGGAAAAGAATTCATTAAAATGTGAGACAAAGACTTCTTATAGAAGTGTTCATTGGAACATCCATTACATGGTGCTGCAGCACCATTGTCCTTTCTGGGGCCATCGGTCACAGCCTTACTGACTCTCTTAGCAAGCAGCACTTGAAATGATGTAAACTTTCCAAGTAACTTGGATTTGGTTTTTTCTGGCTCCTGTCATAACTAGGTGTCGCATTTATACATGCTTGGTCTGAAAGGCATTCCTGCTTCCTCCAAAGGTCAATTCAGATACATTTACAGGACTGTAGACTTACTGTGGATCCAGGAAACTGCTCCTTAAATTTCAAAAGATTTCCTCTTTGGCTTTCTGGGATGCTAAAATGCTATGACTTTTACAATACCTTGCAGAAATTCTAAGTAATGTATTTGTCTGCCATGAATGGTTGTACTGAGGAAGAAAAGCCTGCCTGGAGAGCCCTCAGTATTCTGCCTCAAGGTCACTGTGAGGCTTTTTTCTGGACTCCTTGTTTACCTCCCTTTTACCACTCCTACCATTTTACCTGCTTCAAATATCCTCAGAAATAGTAACCCTTAGCAGAGGCTGAAAAGATGTGTTTAGGGCTTTAAAAGAAAAGGAAATTGCCTGCCAGGCAATCACATGGTCCTTCTTCAGAGTGTATCCTGTATGCCCTCGCGCTTGCCAAGATCATTTAAATGTGGTAGCTGCTACAGTAGGAAACTTGCCACGCTTATAAATAAACAAAACAACTACACCACCCTGCTGAGCTTGCTGAGCATTCAGGAGCCCGGTCAAGAGCGAGTTTTGTGTCAACACTGGCAGCCAGCAGGATTTCTGAGAAAAAAAAGCAGCTTTATTTCCCTTTGAAAGCACTGACTAGTTTTGAACATTTTGTCTCTCAAAACTTCAGCTGGAGCAATGATAGTAAATCTTGCTTTTCACTTGGAAACCACTGTGAAAACATCATCTCTTGAAATCTTTTGCTGAGAAATCAGTTTGAGATACTGGGGTTGCTAGGCTGGTGTGGTTTTTTGGTCCCTAGCAGGTTTGTTGACTTGTTTCAGTAACTGAAGATTTGTTTTGTTTTGTTTTGTTCTGTTTCGGTTTGTTGTCTACACTTTGAAGTGTGTTTGCCCAGCCTGGTTACATACTGAGGTCATGGGGGAGCAGTCCTATATTGCTCTCTGTTAACAGGAACCTTCTGTTAAGGAAGCAACACAAAAGGTCTTTCTTCAGTCCCATAAGACCCCCAGGAAACCATTGCTGTTTCGCCTACACAATCAAAGTAACAGTCAGTCCTGTATTTCTGAATATTTCTTGGAGTTAAAAATCTGCAAAACACATCAAACCTGGATTGCCAGTTTTATATTTGTGACACTTTGAACATAAAGTTGGGGCCATTTATTGAATGTTTTACTTGGAGTCTATCGAAAGTGCCATGCTGGCATCCGTAGAAATCAGCAAAGCTGAGGCCAGGACTCACAGAAGGATACAAAGTCATTAATTCGTGTTTTCATTACATCTCAGATGGATTTCTGTAATTCCTTTTATAGGCCACGGAGTGTGCGTATGAGTAGCTTTTCTGTCAAGGGGCTTAAACATGTTTGATCGCCTCGCCTTCACAGAGGACAGCAGCATGGCTCCGTTTTCCTGTGCATCCTTAAGGGGCTGACAACAGCAGTTTCAGGGTCAAGGCTCTAACTAATAATAGTAAAAGGTTGTCTTCCCTAGGGAGTACTGTCACATCAATACAGGAGGCTAAGCAGCTAAAACATCTAATGTGAGGCAATCATTTGTAAGCAGAGGCTAAGCTTGACTGTGGCTGGTGGGTGCAGTGAGAGGAGGAATATCTCTTCATCTAGCCAAACCACACCACTATAATGCTTTTACCATCCCCTGAGATCACTTAGATTCTAATCCAAACCCAGCTATGCTTTGTAGCAGTGGTGGAAATGAGTAGATGTCAGTACAGGGTTTCCAAACGTCTTTCTTCCTGGTAAGTGCTTTCTCTAAGTAGTAGAAATGGTATCAAATATAGCTAAAAGGTCACTATCTGCTTGCCACAAAGCTAACCAGGGCCTCAAAACCAAAGTATTCCCACAACAACAGATCTTATATTTGAAAGACAAACCCAAAAAGACTCACTAAAAGAAGGTGACTCACTTTGCCTTTATGGGGCTGGTGTTAACTGATTTGCTGCTGGAAGCACAGCAGCACGTGCAGAGGGGCTTGCACTCGTTCCACAGAGGGCTCCTGACAAGGTAGTCCAAGACACGTCTTTACATGAAGAGCTCCATTCTGAGCTGAATTAAACAGAAAAGACAAAACATATGTTTAAAGAAAAGATTTCAGTTGCTTGGATTGGTGACTCTGAAATACCTTCTAGTTATCGTGCTTATAAGTAGGAAAATCGATGAAAGATGATTGAGATTTATGTCCCATCGCAAGAGCTGCTATTCACAGATACTTGCCATGGAGATTTAAACACAACTTAACTTCGTATGTTGCTGAGCAACCCATCAAAATCTTAAAATACTCTGAAATTTTGTAAGGTCCTGACAGTACATTCAAAGAGAAAATTAATTACTGAAAAGAGAACTGTTTGCCAAATAACATTAAAATTAATAAGCAGCATTTAAGGTGAATTAATAATCTTCTCACTTATAAATTTTAAAGGAAATTAACTCAAAGTGAAACATTCCCTATATTTGTAAAGCATTAATGTGTATTCTCAGGACATTTCTCAGAACCCAAATCAGTAAAAGATTTAATATACACCTACCGAACAATTTATTTCTACAGGACCATGTTCATCTTTACATACTTACCTGATTTTCTTACGTAACAGATAAAGAAACATCTTTTTAATTACCATTTTGGAGCTGAAGTTGAATGTTGGGTGAACAGTAGAAATTCAGAATGATTGGAGAGAAGACAAAAATCCATTGGATGAGATTTAACAGTTTAAGAAGAAAAGTTTCTTTTCCGTAAGTTACTGTAGTTCCAGTAGGAAAATACAAACAGTGTTGTGTAGAGTGAATTTATATAGTGCAAAACAAATGCTAGCTGGTGTTAAAAAAATAGTGTAGAGGTGATAAAAGTATACAGACTAAGAACAATAAAGTACTGTCAAGGAGATGTATCTCCAATATCTACCTTATTTATTCTAACTATTCTTATTCCCAGAATTGTGACAAAATACTGTGCCCTTCTTCTAAAATCTCCCCGCTTTGTTCACTCTGCTGTACTCCTGTGGACTCCTGTGTCCATCAAAGTAATTTTGAATGTAAGCTGGTTTTACTGTTTTTGCCTACTCATGCCGAATTAAAAGTAAACCAAGGAGTCACTGTGAGACCTGGCTGATTCTACTTTACAGGAGATGTACAGAGGACTGTCTAAAAATTACTATGAAAATCTCTTTTCTCAGTGTTAAGCTGGGCCTCCTTTCTTTAAAACCTTTTCTTTCTCTCTGACTTGGCTTGCTTGTCTTTATTGCTGGAAAACGGACATCTTAGCAAAGTGAATTCAATACATTGTTTGAAAAGCTGCTGTTGTGCTCATTTTGCCTCTGTTCCTTCCCTTCTCTCACAATCAGTGAGTGTGCTGACACTCAGTGTGTCACCTTGAATTACACCTTTCTCGTGAGCTCACCCTGTCCCAGCCCACGGGAACCCTTGCAGGTCACCACTCAGCATGAATGGTACCCAAAGCAGAGTGCCCAGGAGTGAAACTTTGCCTCTCAATTTTGTACAGGGAGTAGACTGAAATGTTATTTGAGGAATAAAGAACATCTGTCTGGTGACTTAAGCAGGGAACTGTACTAGAGAGAAAGCACATAATTAATTCAAAAGGAATCAAACCTCCCTTCTCTCCCCATGTGGCAGCACTTCTGTATTTTACTCAGCCTCAATATTTGGTTTGTGAGCATGATAAAAGGGCCTCCTGCATGCAGAAATCCCTGGGGAGCTGGTATCTCCAAGTATTTTCTTCTGAGTAAGTCCCCGACAGCTTGTGCTTGTTGGAGACAGCGGGAATACAACACCGAGAGGTGTTAACTTGCATGACCCATCAAATCCAACGCCTCATCTGGGGACGAGCTGTTAACAAACACTGCCAGACCCAGCAGTGCTCGCACCAGGGCTTGGCTGCGTACGGGTGTCGGCCCGTGGCTTAGCAGAGTCACTGTTCTGTCACAAGTTTAGCTTCTAAACAAATGTGTCTCCTTGTGCTTGTACCATTCAGCATCCTCCTCCTAGGCTGCTGAATTAAAAAAACCCACAAATTAGTTTGCCAGTTGTAGGCGAATCCCTGAACTTCTCCAGGTGCTTGCAGGAGTATTGCCCCACTGAGGAGAGAGTGAAAAAGATCAGTGCCTCCAGGCCTGCAACTGTTATTAAATTTATGGATCCGAGCAGCTCATTACAGTTGTATTATAACTTTTAGCTTCTTTAAGCCCCTTTATTCTGTCAAATGCTATTGTTTCCCTGTAACTTAGATTTTTCTTACTTTGTTACCTGCCAGTTTTACAGCTTTACTGATGGCTGCCTTCATTGGTTGGCTTGATTCTTAGCTAAATCTTTTCCTTTATTACTGTTTGGCCTTATTTGCATAGGGTAATTTCAAACTCCTGAATACATACATTTCAGTGCTATACATGATAGTTACTCTGCCAACTTGATGCATTTGATCCTTTAAGTATCTTTAATTTATTCTGCAGAACTAGATAATGCCACTTTTTTGGATTATCATTTAAATCACTGTGATTCTTCACTTACTCTAAGGTTGCCTTGAGGTGATGCTTGATGCTGAGAATAATTTCAGTAACAACACAGGAACGAGTGCAAATGCCCCTGACGCTTTCATTAAGGATTGCTTAAGAGGCACGCTGTGCTTATGAATCCTCATGGGCTACTTTAGAAATACTCAGATGTATTCCTTAATTCCTGTGAGATTTTGCACCAGACACAAGGCTTAAGTTGAAAATTGATTTTTTTTTTCCTTTTTAGTAGTTTAGCCACAGTCCAAACTTGCTGAAATACATATCTAAGAACCAGGAAATACTTCTTGAAAGGAAAATGTCTCATTGAGTATGCAGCCTTCACAGGGTGCCAGGGAATTTCAGCTTCAACAGAGTCCAGTTATTATTTAGTGATGGTATTGCTCGAGAAGTAACAGCTTTCATCAAGAAATACTGTTCCTGCAAATTCCTACCCTCCATGTGCCAGATTACCAGGAAGCAATGTGAGGTAGCAACACACTGAAGAGAGTAAAACTAGATGATAGGCAATTACTACTGATTCGCTTGTAACTGACTCTTTGGAAATCAGAAGAGATACAGGGATGCATGGGTAGAGCTGGAAAATTATTTTTCACTCTCTGTAAGAAAACAGCTACGTGTTTTTCAGCAGTGTATGGTTACAAGGGTGTCCCTGTAAGCATCTTACGCTATTCTCTGGTGTTCGTCGGGTGATGATTGAGTGCAGCTGCCCTTCAGCCTGACCATTGCTCTGTGCTTATCTCTGCCAAAACCCAGTGGGCCTTGCATAGCTGCCAAGTGCTCTGGGTAAGGCTCTCCGTGCAAGTGTAACTCTTTTCACAGTCACCAATTATCTTCCCCTCTGCTGCACAGACTACTGGTTGGGATGTACACCCAGCATTTTATTTTCTCCTGTGCTTTGTAACCAGTGCAAGTTCTTCCACCAGCACACCAAACTGTACTTTATTGGGTTTTTTTTTTGGTGCTCTTGTTTCAGGATTGTCTGAATATAGCTATTCCAAATCACAAGGAAGGTAGGCCTAGGGGATCAAATTGCATTTCCTGGAGAGGTAATTCAGGCTCCGTGAGGAGAGACTGGAAGGCAGTACCTGTGGTAGATTGATTTTTATCCACACAAACAAATAAGCCTTACGAGTAGTAGTTGCAGCAATTGGCAGAATTGTTGAGTTTGCCACTTTAGCAAGGGAGAGTCAGATGGGTTTTCCTCTGCTGCGGTGTTAATGTGATTAAAATCTCCAGATGACAGTGTCCATTGATCGGGAGCCCTGCAGAGATGTCACTGTTTGGGTATGCTTAATGAGGTCCCTGGGGAGAGAAAGAAATAAGTTAGGTCTGGATTTCCTTCCAGTTTTGTCAATAAAAAGGACAAAGAAATGATTTGGGGAGCCAGGTGAGTTGTGACTGAGAAATCTGCCGACAAGTGGGAAGGGTTGAAGGGAGTGGCCCCACACTGAGGGATTTATCACCAAGGAGAAAAAAAAGACTGATGCAAGACACAGAGTATCTGCCCTCACTTGGAAACCACAGAGCGAGCCGTCACTTTAATAGACCTCATTACCTTCCCCAAAATTTATCACATGGGATCCTAACACCACCCAGGCATGTATGCATATGCTTATGGGTCTATAAAGCTGCATAAATGATATATTATTTCTTAGAGCCATGTAAAATATTTGCACAGTTTCTAAATCAGTCTGAGCTGGCCTGACTTCAGGTTTTGGTCCCAACTGAACACTCAAATGATTTGCATTGAAAAGCTTTCTAGAAAGGTATCTGGATCAGTGCAGTAGACAGGTCTGAAAAGCAAGGCTTGTGTGCTTGGTTCAGTGATGGGAGTCTTTTTTAAAAATGGAAGGGGAATTCTCTCAGATTTGCTTTGGGATTTTGATAGGACTGAGCCCAAACCTCAAAGTATGTGTGAATTTATGCAAAGAAAAGTTTTCTGCCAAGAAGACTGATAATAACTGCAAAGATCAGCACAAGTTGTGCTCACTCACATGGTCCTGAAAGCCAGAGAACCTCATTATAAAACACTTCCAGTACTTCTAACCGGCAGGTTTTAGGATAAGCAAGCACCATACTGAAAAAAAGTGTTATTCCTCATCTTCCCCTATTCCTACCTTTTTTTTTTTTTAACATTACTGTGGCTTAGACTCCACCCTGAATGAGACTCCTTCACTTTCGAGGACGGTAAAGGAGGACTGTGTGGGTGAACTGCAAGATCCATTTGTTTTCCTTCCCAGCTAGGAAATGGTCACAGGGAAGGCTGAGGAGCAGCTGGGCAGCAAAATACCAGAAGGAAGGTTTTACTGTTGGCGCTTGTTAAATTCTTGCTGTTCCCATGCCCTTGCATTTGTGTATGTTTTGGAGGGGCCCATTTCTGTTATTCAGAGCAGTGGATTATAGAAATAGAATTTGTAATAAATATAATGGTACCTAATACAGCATTGGGACAGTTCCTGCTCCATTCTCAACAGCAGTGTGTGTATTTCTAAGCTTTTGAGTCAGTCCTGGGATTTTCTGTCACCCTGTAAAGGAGTGTATTTGAAACAAGATCCAGCAGAGATGCCAACCACTGACTTAACTGCCTTTTCAATGCCTTCCTAGACCAGAGTAGCTGCTCAGAGCACGGTGCCACATTTTGAACTTCCTAGTGCCGAGGCTGGCTAGAAAGGCTTCTGCCTTCCCTGGTCTTCGTTTTCCCCACTGTGAATGAGACCAATGAAATCATGTCATTAAAAAGTGGAGGAGAGACTATTTTAGCTGCGTCATTCAGCAGCCCAGGTGAATAGAACGGCCACGGAACCAGGTAGAGCAGCACAGTGGGGTGGGCAGCGGGCACTGGAGGCAGCAGCCTGCTTGTGGGATGGATGCAGGGGTGGGATAGCTCCAGCATGAGAGGGGCAGCGGAGCTCACTGTGGGGTGCATGGATACAGGAGCTCAGAGCAGAGAACCAAAGAGAATGCCCATTGCTAGTAATCACATTCAGCTCCCCAAAGAAAGCGAACATTTTCAAAGAGTGCATTTCCTCCCCTCTCTCAGCTGGAGAGGTAAAATTGCAAGTGGGAACCAAGGCATTAGTCATTACAAGCTTTCAGGCAGTTTAGGAAGTTAAATTTTCTATTTCTAGTCTATAGACTATTTTCTAGTCTGAAACATTTGTGAAAATTGTGCTCCTAATTACAATGGTTTAGTCATTTTATAGATACCTTGCAGCCTTTCAGACACATGGGCTGAAGAGGATGAATTCTGTGTTCTTTTTGAAGAATGAGATTAACATAGTGCTCTTAAATGACTGTTCTGTTAATTTTGGAAAAGTGCTTTTAAAGATGTTCAGTTACCATAAGAAAAAAATCTATCATGAGACCAAGGTGCTTTTTCCGTATTTTTTTCTTTTTCCTGCCTGTTGTAAGAGAATAAATAATGGTCCCAAATAATTTTATCTATAGGCTAGGCCTCAGAGGACACAGGCATGAGGGAGTTGTTTGTGTGCCTTCAATTATCTGCTAGCAACTAAATTGTAGTAACTGAGCACGTGGTTGTCTAAACACAGTTAACAAGGGGTAAAATATGGTGGCAAAACCCTCCTTCTTTGCTTGTCAGTTTTACACTAAAATTGCTAAATATGGAGTGAGCATGTAAATAGTTACCATAGTTCATCAGCACCAGAGAAAACTTGGTAACATTTTTTCACATCTGTGCCCAAAATTACTCTCCTTAAAGGAAAATGTGAGAAAATTATAGCCAGTGTGATTTTTTTTTTCCCCCCAGTGAAATGCAAATGATACAGAGCAGAAAGGAGTTCAGCTTAGGTGCTCAGTAAGGTTATGATAGTCCTAAATCCCAAATATACAAAAAGAAGCACTGCAGTCCTCTGAAAGGTTGACTTTGAAATAATCAGATTTTTTCATTTTATAGTGAGAGTTCAGGGTTCTGTTTTTGTCCATGGTTGACTCACTGGTTATGTCTTCAGGCTTTTCCTTCATAAACTTGGCTGGATAGAAGCCTTTTAAAACGGGTTTTCCACAGACTCTGTTGGTGCTGAATAGGATTAAAACTGCATTTTTGTAGTTTTATCAACTGAAGGCATAAGTAAAGGAGAACAGGAGTTTTTAAGAATATTGGCATTGAATTTTCCACCTCACTTTTGTATGGGCTCATGTCGCAGAGGGTTAAGCACCCCATCATGGATTCTGCTCCGTACCTGATTTTATTCTGGAGTTCACTGGTGCAAAACAGCTACAATAGTTGTAACAACTGTAAAACTTCCATGAGGGAGAAAATCAAAATCTTTCCTCGTATGGTTAAGGTTGGTTGCTGCAGTCTGCAGCAGCCTATGCAAACTCAGGAGGTGTGGCAGTGGGGAGGAGGTAGAAGCATGAAAACTCACGTTGTAGGTTTACATTCTGTGTCACTTCTGTCCAGCTGTGTCAGGCCAAATCTACCCTGGTGTTTGCCTAACATATTTTCCTAAGGGAAAACAAAGGGAAAGCAAGGGTCTGACTGCCTCTGTGGAAGGCACATCTGATGTTCGGCCTAGGTCAGAAAGTTTTCAGCTGTTGGTGTTTCTAGAACTGCACAGCTCTGTAAACTTGCACTGTATGTCTGTGCACATCACTCTGTACTTTTAGATCTTGAAAGTGTGCTGCCAGAATATCAAATATACAAGCAATGAAGTGTTGTTAAGAGGTGTACCAATAGCTTTTATGTCTATAAACTATTTATCTTGAAAGATATAGGTGTACCTTATGTAATTAAGATGAAGGACTTTGGATTTGAAGGTTTAGAGAGCAACTTTAAAAAGTGAAAAGAAAATCTGTAGTAGGTCAAAGGATTCTGAAGAAAATTCTTCCTACTGCAGTGTGCTTACTGTTATTTCTGCTTTACTGTTTTCACTGATGCAGGGTGAGGTCAGACCTCTTTCTGCTTACATCAAACAAACCTCATGGGTAGGGCACTGAACCACAACTCACAGATTTACACAATATCCTGAGTTGGAAGGGACCCACAAGGATCATCGAGTCTAACTCTGAAGTAAATGGCCCGTACGGGGATTGAACCCACAACCTTGGACTCATGAAGTTGCACGTCATTTCTTATCCCAACTCAGACGCGGATTTTTGACCAGACAATTAAATTTCAGTTTCCCTCACCTGTCTGTCTTTGAAATGGGTTTTATGCTTAGCCACCTTACAAGGCTATCACAGGAGTAAAGGCCATAAAGTTCTGTGAGGAATTCACAAATACAATGTTAAGGGCCTTGGAGATGTCAACACAGATAGAAGTCTGAAGGAAGTTACCTGAATAGACCCCATCTTATGAACAGCTTTGTATTTAGCAGTTGTTCACACAGGAATGTCTGACCTAAAGCAGTTGCTGGCCTGAATATTATTTAGGTGTTGGTAGCTCAGGGACAGCCCAAGTGGGAGGTGGTAGGTCTTGGCTGTTGGAAAGCAGAGAAAATCAAGATTTTGGTATGGCAGAGGAAGGTCTGCTCTGTGGAGAGAATGGAGATGTCCTTTTCATCTGAAGTGGATTCAGTGAGGAGACAGAGCCTTCTGGGGAGGTACCTGGATCGGTTCTAGGAGGTAAAACAGAGAAGTGGCTTTACAAGTGTCTTACAACAGTCTTTCCGCAGGAACAGGTCTCCCTGTCCATCGCTAACCTTGGCATTGCTTAAAAGCACTTTGGAAATGTTGAAAGATGATGAAAAAATAGCCTAATTACATTAATTTTCTTTGCCATTTCTTAGAAAAATAACAGTTGGGCTGAGCTCATCAGCTGTAATTTGAAGAAGTGTCTCTCTAGGATTTCAGGGTAACTCACTGTTAAGTCCTGTCTTTTAAATGCTTATAAAACAACTCAAAAATTTACATTTAGAGTTAAGAGTGACCAAATCCATAGTCAGTACTATTCTTTTTCAAAGTTTTTTATCATTTAGGTGAGTACCATATTGCTGTGTATCCTTCAGTGACCAAGAGACTGATTAATTTAATTAGGAAAGTTAAACCTCTCCCACAAACCGAACAAAATATTTTTAATAACTAGGTGCAGACTTACAAAGCTAGTTCTTCCAGTCAGTTATTAATACAAATGGATATTTCATATAGGCCACCTTTGCGTCACACTGACCATTTAGGATGTTGGGTGCCAGATCCTTTTCCAGGCTGCTTTCCTGTGAGTTTAGAGGACTTGTTATATTGCAGTGACTTAACAACAGATCTCATGAACTCCGTGAAATCAAAATAAGAGCCATTAATTCCATGTCGGTCACTACACGGAACAACAGCCAAATGATAGCTTTCAGTCACTGGTCGCATTTCATTTGTACTTAATGATCAGCTTCTCACTGTACGGTACAAATATCAAATATCATGATTTTGCAATCAAAGATAAGTCTAAAGAAACTATTTAGTTTCTATACCAGTTTAAATACAAGAAGATCCAGGATATATGGTAATTCATGGAACTTACATAACTTCAATTTTATTGAATACTATCAAGACAAACTAAGACAGGAGTCACAGCTGAGATAACATTTAGGTAGTCTGACAACCTTTTAGTGACACTATATATTAAGATTTTCATAGGCACAATTGATTCCTCCTTTCTTTTAGAAGATTTGTTCCATCTGGAAAATCCAACTTTCTTTTTTAATACTGCACCATCACATATTGCACATTGCCCAGTGAAATTGGTGCTGCTCCTCCCTTCCCCCTGCATAGCTGGCCAGATGTGGACGAATATGTCCATCAGTGGAAAAAAAATCACAACAAGAATTAAGAGGTGATTCATTTAGAAAAAAAGAAGTGGAGAAACATCTACAATGAAATCTAACCAACCCACAAACACCCAAGAGCAGCTTGAGTGTCAGAAAGCAGATCGAAACAATTGCAAATTCTGGTGGGTTGTGCTGCTCCTTTGCTAGGTCCTGCACACGTCAACCCCCCCAGACAGTGGGGCCCACAGAACCTACCTTCTCTCTTTGTGATATCCTGTAAACCATGGACACAAAAGTTTAAGGAAACTTAATTAGCCAGGAAATGTACTTGCACTTTGCTTCAGTACCCTGGAGGTTTGGTGTGTGACCAGGTTTTTCACCAGTGCCCTCCCTGTGGAGGAAGGAATGCTGTCTCTGTCAGACAGGCTCTTTAGGAGGCTACTCTCATGCTCTTAATTCATTTCCCAGCCTCAAAACAGTCTGGCACATCTACCCACAAAAGCTTTTGGAACGATAATCTTTGAATAATTACCCAGGCACCAGCAAAAGTCAGTAGGCAGTTGGTCCATAATTCTGGTCAGCACAAACCAGACCGTAGTGTATCCTTTTCTCATTTGTCATTACCCAGATAAACACTTTAACCTGGACATTCCCTTTTGGTTTTGCTCAGCTTTATAAAGAAACTACCCTCTCTATAGCCACATCCTGGAAGAACTGAAAAAAATGTCGTTTCTTTTTCTTTTTTTACAGATGATGAGGACAGACTCCCATAAGCATTCAGATTTAACTACTAAAATTTTTTTGACTGTCTTTTCTTTTTGCCATTACAGTTAGCAGTTCCCCAGAGTACCCTGCTCCTAGGAGACCTGAAACCACCACAAAATTTAAAGAGATTTTAGATTAGAAGCAGGCCAATGGTTCATTAAATCTTCCATCTTTCCCACTGGGCTGATAGTATTATCACCATAGCAATAGCAACGCAGCAAGCACACTGTGATCTGACTACCTCACCTGTCCACACAGATAACAGTTTAGGTTTATCTTCCTATAATACAGCCGTAAATATATATTTAGTGTGTGGTTGCCATACAAATGCATGTTCCCAGGACTCCTGCCCTGTTTGCCAGGTAGGACCTATCCTCATGTCCTTCCTCCCTGGAATAGACCATTTCCCAATGCTGGTCTGCCAACTTTATCTGAAGTCACCTAGGAAAAAATAGTACAAACTTGGAAAAAACCCTTCCCTCTGCCGGTTGGCAAGTGCCAGCTTCAATGCCTGCATCCTCTGGAGGTGCCTTGGTGTCTATTGAGTCAGCCAAAACTACCATTCTTTCTCACGTGGCCAAAGCAGTGTCTTACGTGAGACAGATAAAAATGTCTTACAAAGAGCCTAATTTCCAGCAACAAAATCTGTCAGTAAGAAATTTGTCACCTAGCCCTGTCTCTGCTGTGTTATCTTTGTGGTGCACATCGTTGATTGGCTGGTACTCTGGGACTGCAGAAAATAAGAGTGATTGGAAGGAGGCCTGCCCTTGCCAAGTGGAGAAGAAAACCTATAAATACTTCCAGAGAACTAGTAAACATCCCTACCACTCGTGTTGAAAAATTGCTTTGTTACAAACTCATTTTTAGGAATGATTTAAAATGCACAGCAAGGGAATGACTGAATGATGTGAAATGTTCTCTGACATGAACATACACCTACCTTGGTACATGGTGCTTGGTAATACCAGGAGTTTCTGAGTTTCTTTACTGTTTTGACAACTGTGCTGTTGAGGAGTTCAGCGATGTTTGATGAAGCTGCATTTCTTTTCAAGAAAATTCGTTCTGGGAGTTGTTTCTTGTGTATGCTTCCTCCCTGCATTTTCCTGGTATCAGTTCATAGTTTGTATGTGTTCTGTTGCTTGGCTAAGCACAGAAATGCTCTGCTGCCCCTTCTAACAGAAACTGCTGTCTCTGGGTGTGCTGTCAGGACTGCCCTGCTGCTTGGACCTGACAGACGGAGGGGTCTCTCCTGTGCCTCAGCATTGGCAGTGCAACTTGTTCCTCTTTCCTGAGGACTCTGGGATTTAAATCAGAAGGGCACAGAAAGGCCATTTTATTATGTTAAGAGATAACTCTTCAGCAGCAGAAGGGAAGCTTGGAATGACCACCAAAGTACTGCTGCTGACCAGAACAGGAAGGTGAACATGGTTTGATTTGTCATGAAGGAAGGTGTAGGAAGCTCTATGTTCTTCACCTGCTGCCCTTTAGGCATTCCTTTGAATTCAGAGTAAATATTTCACATGCTAAAAAAGCACCCCCCCAAAAAAAACCACAAAAAAATCTCAAACAACTAAAGAGCCTGCTTCCTCTCTTGCCTTACTGTTATGGTACAAGCAGGCTGCAGTTTGTGTGGTCATCTCAGCTGCTTTCCCAGGAGCACTCTCTGCTTGATGTGGCTTTCACAAAAGAGGACGTTGTGCTTTTTGCCATAGCCTTGTGCTCCCAGGGCACAAACTCACCTGCCAGGACTCCTGTGAGTCACCATGTAAGCAGGTCGGGGCAGAATTAGTATTTTGTCTTTTTTCCAGGCTGGGAGCTGGAGCTGGACCCATGGGAGCTCTGTCTGGGTGGCCGGCTGGCTCGCTGCTGGACTAGCCCAGCACACCCACAGCACAGTGTAGTCCAACACCTCAGAGACTGGTTGAACCAGCTGGGTGCCAGTGGTGTGGGCTGTTGAACAGCCTGTGAGGCCTGAGAAAGGAGGGTTCTGCTTGAAGTCCCCACCAGCCCTTAATTTTGTGCAGCACTGCTGGGTCTCGTCTGATGGCTCCCTGCTGCTCTCTGCTGCTGCTGGTACAGAGGATGGCATGCTTTTGAAAAGATACTCCACTACCGACCTCCAGCTTGTAGCTAACATATTTTTCAGTCATCCATAGCCATAGTCAAGACTTCTATCCCCTTCAATGCCATCTTTATCTAGTTCTGCATATACAGATTGCATCATTTGGTTAATTTTTTTAAAAGATGAAAACCAGAGCAGAGACTTTCCTCTCTGTAATTATCCTTTAGGGCATGTTGCTATATTCTGTGCTGAACTTTTAAATCTGTTCTTATTTGGAAGTCGCATTCCCTGCTCAGTTCTGCAGTGTTGATCCTGGACTCGGGTGTCCAGAGATGTCCATAGAAAGCAGCCCTAGCAAAAGTGGGCAGTGAGCTCCACTGCAAGGAGGAGCTGAGCCTGCTACAATGCCAGCTGGGGTTGGACTGAAGGCTTGAAGTACCTGCTGCTCACTTGGGCTTTTGAGAAACAAATACTTCACTCCATTCTGGCAAGTAGGATGGAGACAGCAGAAAGTAGCGATAGGCTTCAGACAGGAACACCTGCACTGTCTTCCCATCAGCCAGCTCTCCAGCCCTTAGTTTGCCTCCTTCTTAATTCTGCGCCTAACCCATGCATAGGATGTGTTTTGAGGCTCTCTGAGTACTGGATTTCTGTGGCCAGGTTTTGGTAGCAGGAGGACCATTCCTCATCCCCCTCCTCCCCTCACCACTGGAGAAGAGGAGGTAGAGAATTCAGGAGTAAAGTTAAGCCCAGGAAGAAGGGACGATGGGAGGTGTTTTTAAGATTTAGCTTTTATTTCTCTTCACGCTACCCTAATTTGATTGGTAATAAAGTCATTTCCCTAAGCTGACTGTTTTGCCCATGATGGTAACTGGTGAGTGATCTCTCTGTGCCTTTATCCCAACCCAGTAACCTTTTGATATATTTTCTCTCCCCTGTCCAGTTGTGGAGGGGACTGATGAAGCAGCTTTAGTGGGTACCTGGCATGCAGCCAGGCTCAACCCACCAACGCCTGTTTGAAAACATGTTTGAGAGGGAAAAATAATAGTTTGTATTTTACTCATGGATATATTTTGATCATACTATGGATAGTAAAATATCAATTGGGCATTTGTTAACCTACCAGAGAAGTCACTGCCTGATGGGAGGAGAATGTAGGATATTTTGAGCTGAATAGATGAGAAAGCTGCATTAGATGGTGCAGTTTGTTTCTGATCGGTCTCTCTAGTTGTAAAAGACTGTAATTGTACAGGAATTCACTGCTACCTTATTTTGAAAATCCCTGCAGATGACTCCCACCAGACAGACTGCTTTGGTAAGCAGTTCATTTCAATACTTCACAAAAGCTATAGCAGAGAGCAGGGCGAGGACAGAATGAAGCAGAAGTGATTTACTGAGTAAGCAATGTCATCACTCTGCTGCACATCATGTCTTTGCAAGATAGAAATTTGTTGGTTGATTTTACCTTACAGAACAAACAAGATTAAGTGGCAGAGGCACAAAAAGCAGTCCTAGCTCTCTGGCTCTAAGACACATTTGCAGGCATGCATCAGATCTTTTTCAGTCTCGGGTGGCGTGTACTTGTTGGCATTGTAGTGTTTTGGCATGCAGCACTTCTCATAAGCAGCTACCTACTCGTGGTGTCTATTTAGGTAATTGTATCAGTTACTTAGAGTTTGCTATCCTTCTTTTTCATAAAGCCTTCCATCGTGAATGGTGTGAAAATGTAA
The DNA here is from genome assembly GCA_013400235.1 of Oriolus oriolus. Taxonomy (NCBI): domain Eukaryota; kingdom Metazoa; phylum Chordata; class Aves; order Passeriformes; family Corvidae; genus Oriolus; species Oriolus oriolus. Next base: position 296,216 of record VXBT01002978.1, read on the forward strand.
CTTGGTTTCTACCAGTACAAAAATACAGATTAGTCTGACTCACATTGTGTAGAGCTGTAACTGGAGTCACTTCTAGAGTCGTGGAACTAGAGGAAGCCACCATCCTGTGGAATTGGAGAAAAGTGTGTGAGTGTGAATCAGTGTGTGTGTGTGCGCTCCAGGGAGAGCTCTGCTGTAGTTGCTAAACAGAAAGACAGGCAGAATTACATCAATGTAATCTCAAAGACAGCAAAAGGACACTGTAATCCCCACCGGGCACAGACTCTGTGGCTCTGTTATCAGTCTAAATTAAATCCCTGGGTGTCCATACTCAATCACAGTTAGATCATTGTTTGCCTGTTGCTCAAACAAGTGTTCTTCACATTTGTGTTAGTGTTCATGGCACGGAATTCTCTTGGTTTTAAAACTTTAGTAACAAACAATTTTTTAGAAAAGCATTACAGCTTCTTTATAGAGAAAGACATATTGCTTGCATCTATTCAATTTCATAATGTAAAATTTCCTTTTTTCCCTCCATTTTAATGTCAGCACTGAGATAGTTGCTAATGGGAGAACCAGTGTATCATTAGGTATTCTGCCTGATCTTCCTCCACCCAGTTTTGCAACCACCCAAACCATAGGAGCAGGCAGCAGCATGCCCTGGCTAGCCTGAGGAGTTCACTGCCTCAGGAAGTGATCAGATCACATCTCTGTCAGGATCTCTTGTCTTCTTGGGAATGAGAAATGCAGCTCCTGAGAAAAAAAAGAGGCATGTTTTAAACACCAAAGAGAAGACACAGAATGAGTTGCACCTCATTTCAAAACTCCTTCTGCAGGTTTTGGCACTCTCTGCTGAGTTAAAATGACAGATGCCTGAAAGATGTGAGAAAAGTGTGCTGAGAGAGCATTTCTGGGAGGAAACAACCCTGCATGGAGAGGATGCACTATGGGCTGTGTAGATGCTGAGAGCACTGCGCTGTCTCCTCTGCATGCAGGGGTGGGTGAACGCAGAGACTGCAGTGGTTCTCTTGCCTAAGCCTGGGAATATGTGCGTTGCTTTGGGCAATGCTAATGGGAAACACAGACTCAGCTAAACTTCTTCAGCACACCTGTGCAAATAGCAGATAATAATAGTGGCTTCCTAAGTGCTCACTTTTGTCTGAATTTCCTGATGGCGCAGTGAAACCTCAGGCATCAAAAGGTAATGGTGCAGGAGCCAGGATGCAGCACTTCTCCATGGGCATGACCTGGCCCTAGAGCCCCATCTGTGGTGCCAGTGACAGCCCGAAGAGCAGCAGGCACTGTGGCACTCCACTGGGCTGCAGATAACATGCAGTGGACAGGGAAGAGCACTCTGCATTGCTCCTTAGCAGCAGGCAGATTTGACTGGGTGTATCAATGCTGCAGATTTGGAAATCCATGTTCTCTGTGCATATTATATATAAGTTAGGTCAGCAGTTTTTATGTTCAGTAGGCTCACTAGAACCATCTAGTCTGACCAAGTACCATAGAAACTGCCATAGAAGTCAGCTTTTGAGGCTGCCTTAATGATTTTAAAACATGTTTTTTAAAGAATACTGACTTCACAAGACTAGGACAAGTAACAGAACGGATAACTTCGGAGGAACTGTTCCTTCTTTCACACATTTTGCATAAATGGTAGCTTGCATTACCCACATGTGTTTGTACACCAGTTTTAGCTGGCTTGTTTTGCCTGCTGCCGTGTAATAATCACAAAAGACAGTGAGGCAGAGTGGGAACCAGGGTAGGTCAAGGTCACAAAGAAGTTGGAGGGGAGATAAGATGGAGCTGGGTAGAGGGATGAGTACATATGATGTAGGCATAATGTAAGATATACTCCACTCCAAAATAGATCGTGTCTGTCTTTGCTCCTTTTTTTGAAAGCTACTTCCTTCACCTGGTATTCATCACACCTTATGCAGGGCCACCAAGCTACAATGGTAGACAATGGGCAGGCATGTTCTTGCCATAAAACAGTGAGGCATTTCCTTCTGCAGAGCTCCTTGCTGGTGAGACAGAGGCCTTTGTTCCTTACATGAGCTGGGTGTCAACCTATCCCCTCTGTAATTGCACTAATTAGTACCATTACAAATCTCTTGATGTTTCTCATTTACAGAACACTGTTACCTTGCATCTCACTTTGATGAGGTGAAGGTGAATCTGCTGTTTCCAGCTTGATTTAACTACTTGTTTCCTCTGTTAGCAATGACCTGTTAAGGGATGAAGTCAAGCGTGTGCACCAAAACACTGGCTCTGAGATTCCTCATCTAAGTCTGTGTGCCCTACCTGGGTTTGCCTGTGCTCAGAGCTCCTGCAGGTGTAACTAATACAGGGAGAGATGAGAGAAAATTCTGAGGAAACCAAAGAAGGGAATGAGTCCTGATTATGTTGCTAATACAGCATTTTATCAGCTCATTTCTTGTAGTTTTGCAGCCATCAGCATCGAAACTCTGCATGTTGTTTTGAGCTGAAATAGATGTTTCCCTGCTCCTGAAAACTGAAGGATCATTCCTGTAGTAATGAAATAAAAAACACTGATGTTACCATTCCAGACTTCCACCAGGGGATGTGACTGCAGTCCAGTTTACAAGTCTGAGTTCAGAGTAACTTCCTAGAAGCCAGTAGAGTTTCTCCAGCTTTTAAGCTGTCTCAAACTTACTGTTTCAGCACAGTTATGGCCTTCTCCTCATAATGATTTGAAGTGATGGCATGTAGATTTCAAATGTCCACTGACCTTTCTCAATTTTCTCTTTTTGTTTTAAAGTATATTCGGTGCTGTTCGAACTGGTGCTTATATGCTGTACATTTTGATGACCAAAGGCCTGAAACAGTCAGTGTGTGACCAGAGTTTTTACATTGGACCTGTCAGCAAATTCTGGGCATATGCATTTGTGCTAAGCAAAGCACCCGAACTAGGTAAGTACCCTCTCTCTGTTTCTCTCATATGCATATGTGTATTTTTAGAGAAGAAATGTCTGTGCAGGAAGCACAAGAAGGGTCTCATCACTGTCAAAATCTCATTTAAGTCTCAGAAAAACTGAGTAAGCGTAACCAAATGACACATTTTAGTCTCTAGTGGTTAATTCCAGCTTGGCTGAAGTTAGATCAGTGTGCAGTTGAATAAGACCTTTCCCAGCCTGGGAATAAACTGCAGTGATTATACACAGCAGGGCAGTCGAGAAGTAAAAGCAATCTGGTCCATACCTCTTCCTGAGCTGCTTGTAGGCAAATAGGAGTGGCATAATTGGCAGTCACACGCCCCATGGCTACCCAAGTGGAGGGTGGGCTATAGCAGCTGTGTCAGCAAGAAGCTTTGAGTCAGGCTCTGACTCCATTCTGCAGCTTTCATTCTTGAATACTCATCTAAGTGTACAATTAGGAACAAAAAGGTGCTTCCTCCTTAGACATTGAAAGCTGTGGCAGTCTGCTTCCTCCAAGTAAAAACCAATTTCCCATAATATCCCTAGCTTTTCCTGTCCCGATTTTATAAACTTACATCTCTCCAGGAGTTTCTTGATAAGGATACTTACGATATACATGTGAAAGCCAACTTGAAAGTCAAGTCTTCATGTGTTCTCATCCATGGCTTTTTAGTGTAAGAAAGGGTTGTTTTAATGGAAAGGAGCAGCCCACCAGCTTTCATTTCGGAGGATGCCCTTATTAAACCTCAAAGGACTGCAGCTCTCACTGTGTTCAGGTGTACAGCAAAAATAAGACTTTACCTTTCAGCAGGTAATTTGATTCAGCAAATTAGAGGACAGCAATTCATCAGTATTAAAACTAGAGTGAGACAGATACCAGTTGCCTTGCTGTGTCAGAATCCCTTGGCTTCCTGCTGCTTAAATTGCTGCAAACACACAGAAATTTAGTTGCTAAAACTGAGGAACATCAGCTAGAACTGCACAGCAACAATAAATTGAACATATGATTACTTAATAAAATACGAGTCAACATCTTGCAGTTAATGAAGTGAACAGTAGCATTATGGTTTATTATAGACCTTGTGAAGACAGTGCAGTTTTGCTTCCATCCATGACTAATATTCATGACATAGATTTCCTGGGATACTTATACATCAAACTAAGTCCCCAGGTTCAAATCCCAGGAATCCTTTTGGAAACATTGTGTGTATAACAGTGGGAAACAAGTAGTGTACATATATATCCATATATCTAATTGAGATGCTCATTGCAATCGTGAGAAGCAGAAGGAAGAAAAAAAGCAAGAAAGTGGAATAATATTTACTTTTCTACAATAGTAAGATGGATTTGCAGAAAAGGGATGTGTGTTTCAACATAACCCAAATTTCTTTCTGGAAGCATCTCTTTAATTACGGTAGGTTGCCTATGCAACAGCTTTTTTGTGTACTAGCTCAAAAGGCTCTAGTGATTTTAACTAGGTTCAGTTTGCACGTAGACATTTGAATCCGAGGACACTGTGCTGCTTCCTCTAGCTTTTCTGCTCTCAGTCAAGCTGTGTTCCTCCTCCAGTCTCACAGTATATAATGGACAGTCTCACACTTAGAGATGATACATGTACATCCACCTACCTCACCTCAGACTTTTGTGGATAATGTTTGCAGCAAAGCCAAGTAAACCTATGGAGTTTCCAAATGGAGTTATCCATACAGGAAAACTTAGATGCATTGGTTTTTTAAAGATTGCATAGAGATTAGGAGCCAAACTGGCTCTCGGATTAGACAGGCTCTCAGATCTAGAGGTGAGATGGATTTCATGCTCTAAAGTAGTGTATTCTCCAGCAACAGCAAAGGGAATAGAGCACTGCATTAATTATGGAATTGTTTGATATGTTTCTCATTGCCTCCTCTCTTCTTTTTTTGTGTGTTTTGTTTTTATTACAGGTGATACAATATTCATTATTCTTAGGAAGCAGAAGCTCATCTTCCTACACTGGTACCATCACATTACTGTGTTACTTTACTCTTGGTATTCCTACAAGGACATGGTGGCTGGCGGTGGCTGGTTCATGACCATGAACTATGGAGTACACGCCGTCATGTACTCGTACTATGCCTTGCGGGCTGCTGGCTTCAGGGTCTCACGCAAGTTTGCCATGTTCATCACCTTGTCGCAGATCACTCAGATGTTGATCGGTTGCGTGATCAATTACCTGGTCTTCTCCTGGATGCAGCAGGGCCAGTGCCATTCCCACGTGCAGAACATCATCTGGTCCTCTCTCATGTACCTCAGCTACTTTGTGCTCTTCTGCCATTTTTTCTTTGAGGCCTATATCGGCAAAACCAGAAAAGAAAGAAAGGTTGACTAGTGGTAGAAACGAGAAGCCATAGCTCAGGGTCATCAAGAAAAACAAAATTATAAGAAAAAAAAGGCACAAGGAAACACATATATGTATGGTGCAGCTAAAACTTGGCAGCTTAGGGAAAGTTAGCGTGGTTTAACCCAGTAAGTTTATGATCCTATCATGGTGAGGACTCACTGAATTCTACTCTATCTCAAAGGACTGCTGATGAAAGACAACTTCCTTCTTGTACCTGTCTGCTCTAGAAAAGAAGGAGAAAAGAAAGAAGAGGAAAAACAGAAAGAAAAAAGGAAAGAAAAAAGAGAAGAAAAGAGAAATGAAATTGTGTTAAGGGGGGAGGAAAAGTACATTAAATAAGCAGTGTGTTTCCTGAAGGTGGAGGAGAGACTTTTATTCTAAAAAAAAAAAGGTTTCTAAATCCTTTCTAATTATTTCTCTGCGTTAAACAAAAAAAAGCAGAGGTGACAAAAAAAATCTGTCTATAATAACAACAAGATTGCAGAATTAAAATCTTTTCCATAGAAGGTTGATACCTTTAGCCAAAATGAAGCCCAGAAAGATGTTTCCTGCATGGAAACTGGCTGAACTCCACACTGTGGTTATGAATGGAAAAGAGAAGAGATTGATTTCTCTGCTATGTACTCTGCCAGGAGAGCAGATCTGGGACACGGAGTGACCTCCCTCAGAAGGCGGAAAGGAGCAGTACTTTTACAAGAGTCTAATGTGAAAAGATGCACTGTTGCAATACATATCTCAGAGAGTGCATTTTCCAAGTGCATTTTTCAGTTAAACGCAAGGAATTTCTGCAGCAGGATAAGTCATAGAGGGTTAAATCAATCAATATTTGCTAAATTACCAGGGGCTAATAGCGGAGGGATGTTCAGGAAGGAGAGGGAGGCAACTCCCCTCACATGATTTTTAGGAATTACCCATTACTCTTAATTTAGCCCGTAGCAACACTGAAGTAAATGGGGGAAATCAGAAGAAATCGCAGTTAGCGAGAAGAGAGTGATTTATCTGCCCACTGTTTTCAGAACACAGCCCTGTGGTACAATCGGGATTCTGTGTTTTTGCAGACACGAGGATGCCTGCCTGAGTTGGGAGAGGTGGCAGGACTGCGTGACATTGGGTATCACTGTGCTTCTGCATCTGCCTCCTGGGCAGTGCAAAGATGTTCAAAGTGCCCTCCTCTGGTCATGTGGAGATACTACTACAAAACATACTTGGAACAGGTTTTTCTTGAGATTTGTGTAGAAAAAACTAGTCTAAATGAAGTAATTTTGCTGCAACAGCTTGACTCTAAAGTCCAGAGAGAATTATCCTTCATTAAACAAATACGTATCTCTGCAGAATCTGTAATGTAACATCAGACTGACCGCTTAAGAAGACACTCTTTCTTCTCTGAAGTCAGCTACAGATATAAGGAGAAATGTATTTCACTCTGAACCTTAGAGAGTTAGTTGAGAACAGCCATATTCTTTCAAAGACAAGTAGATTGCATTATCTGTGGTATTCCAGTCCTTACAAAGCCAAATAAAATGTGTAAAAGTTCCTAGTATTTCAAAGACGCAAGTATGTAAGCTTGATGTTAAATGTGTTAATGTAGTATTCTAAATTGTAACAGCTAGGTAGTTTAACTAAACAATTAGAAGAAGTAGATCAACAAAATAGGGACTGCTGTTCTGCATAGAATATACACACACCTATAACTACACCCATATACACATTCTGTGAATTGTCAACAAGAAAAAACAGCCCAGTGGCAGAGAATCACATTTCCTGGCTAATGCAAAAGATTGTCATTACCTTTCTTGCTTTAATTTGAGATTGTACAGTACAAAGGGGTTTTTTTAATTATGATTTTGAGCTTTAATTGTGCTGTCATTCATGAAACAGAGCTGCTTTAGTATCCTGTTAAGAGATGACAAGGGCTTTCGGTGTCTCATTATATACAAAAGAAAAACAAATAAAGTTACATTCCGTATTATGTGAATGGTCTTACAAATCAAAACGCCTTTTCAGGCTAAAATCATAATTATAACAAGCAGAAAATGAGTTTACATTTGTGTTATTTAAGTTATTGATGTGCTGACATTATTTTATGGTACAAAACATAGCAAAATGTGATACGCAGTAATGAAGCTATGATATTCCTTAATAGGACTACTGTATACGTGGAAATATTAGACGAAACCAATTAAATGTGTAAACCATTTTGTTATACAGCTTGGGAGTAGATAATTATAATGCTGAATAAGCCTTTTTCCTCACGTTTAATTTTGCCCTGGCTAAAAAGCAGGTTAAGAAGACTGGTTAAGAGTGGAAAAGGCAAAATTAAAGTCAACTGTAATTAGCTGATAAGTGTTAGTAAAAGCCCACCATTGTGCCATTTAGACCCTCAGTCCTGTGTGTCTTAAGTCTCTCAGACAGAGCAAGAGGGACTGGAAGTTGTCCAGAGTCTGGAGCTGAAGCTGGAGCAGAAATCTTGGACTCTCTGGAGTCAGTGGAGGCTTTGCTGTGCTGTGAACAGAACCAGTGTGCCTGACTGCCTTTATCTGAGCAGAGGGGAAGGAGCCTTGCACATCTCCTGCAAATTTGAGGCTTATGGCTCGTGACTTAAAAGTCCCATAACTTTTATCAATGACAAGTGACATCACAGCATGGCAAGGACTCGCAGCCTAAGTTTACCACGGGCCGAAAACGGGGTGGGTTGCAAACAACCACCTACCCTGTTTCATACTCTGTTTTCCTTAATTGCATAGGGTTTAAACCCCACATTTCTAGGCGCTGGATGGCAATGCTGGCAATGCCAACACTCACTTCAGCTGAGCAAGAAGTTCCCCTGCTCTTTCCCCATCTCTGAAAGCCCTCGTGGGTACCTCTGCACTGTTCCCAGCACCTGCTCCTCGCCATGCCCACTGCCCTCCAAGACAAGGCTGAGTGTGGGAGAGGCAGCTTCCCTGCTTCCTGGGAAGCGGCTCCAGTGCAGTCCCCAGCCCGAGTGACCTCCTCAGCAGGCAGTGCAGGTGCACCCCTGGTGTGCGGGGGGAGCTCGGCACCAAATGCAAGGGGGCATCCTGGCGTGTGACTGGGCTGCAGACAAGCACCCTTGTAGGAGCAGGGCAGCAGGATCATACGTGTGAGGTACCCTGGCAAATCAGGGAGCGTTTATTGTCACGCTGGGAATGGGCTGAGACACTGCCATTAGCTTCAGAAACTGTAACACCACACACGCATTTACACAGGTCCCATGGCCCTACTGTACCACTGGGCTTTTCCTCTAAAGATTTCCACTGGAGCCAAATGCAGTAACTGGCATTAAAGAATATGACAAAAAGACGAAAAACAACTGACACTGTTTTTTCTTACTTTTTTTCCTCTAAAACATACATGCATCATATTTAGACATCCCATTTAACCCACTTGCATATGCTTAAACACTGAGCTTGTCAAGCCTGATGTAATGACATGTCAACAGTACTCCAGCTGTTCCAACCTTTGAGCCACAAGATACAAACACAGCTAATTGGGTCCTACTTATTTCCCCTGGTTTGAGTCTTGGAGTCATATTTTCAGATTTTTCTGTCCACTACCAGAACCTTTTTCCCCCTGATTATTATAAAGAAATCTGTAACTATTGCATTCACAAATGCCACGGGGAACTCAAACTTTATATAAATTTGCCAAGCATTATGAGACCTGTGACAGCCATGAGAGATGCTGGAAATGCTGTTATGGGATCCACTGTTAAAGTCGGGGAAGTTCCACTGGTGATGAGGTCACTCTATGAGGGTCAAAATCTGTGTTCTATGTTTTGATGCATTAATCCAGTGTACTGAAATAAAATCAGAAAGGTCGATATGGATTTACGCTTAGGCAGCTGCCAGCAGAATTTGGCTCTTCCTTAACACTACTTCTGTGTAGTGAACACTTTAAGGAAAATATATTCGACTAGTTAGGGAAAGAACAAAAGCTTGGATAATTCTGCAGCCTCTTTAAACTGTGCCTGTGATGAGAATGAAACCCCTCGTTCTTACAGACCTTCCATAACTCAGAGTCACAAATGATGTATGTCTGGGCTCACTGATAACACCCAGCTAGGAGCAGCTGGCTCCAAAAGAGACCTCTCACCAGCATCTCACAGTAAAATGATACGAGTTTTACTTGCAAAATAAGGGTTGAAGTGTGCAAAAGGAATCACTCAGAAGAGCCAGGCAAGGTAGTAGGAATAAAATATTGAGCACAAGTTGCAGGAGAGACACACAGGGAGATTTCTTCCATGTCCCAGGACAAAGTATTTCCAGGCTGAACACTCACTGCTTTCCAAGATGAGGAAAGGCAATGTGGAAGGAGGGTGGGCTGTGCAGTGCCAGGTGCCCAGGATGGGGTGGCTGGTGGAGTAAGGCTTCCATGTAGGGGTCCCTTCTGCAGAAGTTAATTAGGCAGTCACTCCTTGAGTGCCACTGTATGTCTGTGGATTTTTTTTGGAGGGACATCCATGTCCTGATAACTTTTTCAAGTCCTGGGTATATCTTATTTTTTTCTCCTGAAAGTAAAAACTTGGGACATTTTAGTTGAAAATGATGGTACTTCAGGGATCAATATTCAGGTGGGTTCAGGCTGCAAAGATTGTAAGAGACCAATTATTGTGACCATGAAACAGCAGCCTTTGTAAGCAGTGTTAGATATAATGCATTACTGCTGCAATATCTCTAGCAGATGTAGCCTATCCTGTACTTGGGAACCCGAAGCGGAAGTGTTAGGTCTTTGTATAGAAACCATAAACACAGACATAAAGTAATGAAGATGGCTTTGATCAAGGAAGAAATCAAAGCCAACTTCAGACTATACTGCATAAGTTGTTCCAATGCCTGCTGAAAGTGAGATTGTTGGTGAGATGTCCAGTGACTCCAGGTAGCTTTGGTTCAGCCCACTGGAGCCCGGTTGCAGAGGGTGATGCAAGTCCCAAACTCCCTTTTTGCTGAGTGGTGACATGAACCATCTGGGGCATTACTCAGCTCTGACGTGGGTCTTCAGTCATATTTTCCAGCCTAGCATCAGTGAGCCCTCTACAAGGGAAGAATTGTAACTCAGAATTGTCGGTGGGTTTGCGCTGTTTTATTTCAATACATTTTCCATTCCATTTATTTTATTGAAAGCGAGCTAAAGGACAAGTCCCTGATCCTGCTCTCGTGAACGCTCCATTGCAGTCAGTGCACCATACACAGGCTTTTGCTTACAGGGGTAAAGGCAGCACCAGGGTCTTGTTACTGACTTAATTTCCAGCAGAGCAAACACCACAGGGTAGGATTTGATTTCGTAAATTAAATCAACTGTACCAACACAAATAAGATTGGATCTGCACATTAACTTGACAGCCAAGGGGAACCAGGGCCCTCCCCAGGACATCATAATGTAAAATGCTGCATGAAGAGGGGTTAGAGTGTATTTCCCAAAGTGTATAAAATAATACTTCCCTGAAACAGTGACCTTCCTGAGAAATCTCCCTTCTGTCCAGTCCTGGACAGCTTCAAACAGGCCTGTCTGCTGAAAAAATGCAGTTCTGATTGACTTATCTGCTTTCTCAAAAGGGCCACTACATGCTTTAGGCTTTTTGGAGCCTTAAAGCTCAAGCTAGATTTATATTCAGAAAAAGAAAAACAATCTTAATATGTGTACAATAACTAGAAGAGAATAGTATGATAAATATCTTTATTTTACCATTTTCAAATGGCTATTTCATTACATAAAAGGAAGTTTTTATTTTTATTTTTTTGGGGTATATTGATATTCCAAATAAAATTTTAACTTTTGGTTCAAAATAAAATCTGTCTCTGTGTCTTACTAATCTGTAACATGCACTTTTTTCTCTCTACTGCCACCAAGTCCATCTATTGAAAAAGAGAAGTGCTTCTCCAGATATGAGACTACAGCATTACTACTGTGTCACTTCCCAGCAGATCTCTACCAAGTTCATATTTTTGTGCACCACACAGAAGTCTCATGTGTTTTTTTCCTTTTTGTGCATGTCACATGCATGTGTATGATGAGAGTGCACATCATACAGGTGCTTAAATGCCCTGATTGTACATGCTGACATTTTGGAAATCCTAATCTTAGCACCTCTGGTACGAAACAGAATCCCTGTCCATCATGGTGCCGTCTGTGCAGGGCAGCACTGTGCTATCACTGCCGTACCGATGGCACTGACTGCTCTGCAGCGTCTCTGCACCAGCCATTTTCTGGACAATCCTGTGTCCGCTGTTCCCTGAACATCCCAGTCACCCATCCCTCGGCCAGCAGCACAACTTTTGCAGTCAGGCACCCCTGCTAAACGATGGACACAGCCATCCCCGCTCTGCACAGCAAGAGCAGTTCATGGTTTGTTTTGCTCTTAATCTTTTGCAGTTAAGCCAAACCAGGCTATAAAGGGAAAGAAAAGCTTTGTTGCTCTGCATACACAAATCAAGGAAGTGACTTGCATCTATAGCAGGACTAACCAAAAGCTGAGGCAAGGTCCAAAGTGGAAAATGTTTGGGCTGCATCATATCCCTGCTGACCCCCAACCACTCCCAGGCTGGCTTCCAGCCCCACAACAGCTTTCTGAGCAAAGACAGCAGAAGCTGGAGGCAGGGGGAGGAGGGTAAAGCAGAGTGGGAAGCCCACAGTGGGGACGCATGGGGCTGTGAGAGACCCTGGTGACCTTCCTGAGGACTGGCTTGGGAATCAGCCCAAGGAGCAGCCTGAAAATGAAACAGCAAGAAGAGGGAAATGCACATATGTACTGGGAAGTGCTGCCTACCATCTTCAGTATTATCACAGGGAGAGTGAAAGAGCAAATAACGCAGCAAAGCAGACGGGGATTTCCAAGGTCGGTGCAGCTCAATAACTGGCTCAATAACCAGGAAGGAAAAAAACAGGATGTGGGCAGTATGGGATTATTTCAGGTTTATGGCAGAAACGACATTTCCTTTCCTCCAGTACCCAGCTCTCTATGTTCTGACAGGTACCTGTGACATTGTCTATGCCCCCACATACAAAAATCAGCTCCTCTTTCTAGTGTCCTCTGTCAAGCTGCCGTGGCTTGCAATGAGCTTGTGCTTAGAAGTCCCCAGCAGAATCAGTCATCCTTCCATCCCACTAAATGTGGGCTGCTGCTCACCCAGGAAGGTGATACTGGGGATGAAAGAAATTGTGTTGTGCTTGTCCTTCATCACTGAGTGCACAGGCAGGCGTCCATCACCACATGGCTCTAGCAGTGCTCTGCTTATTGCCATGCCAGCAAGAAGAAACATTTTCCTGAGCTGAGCACATGCAGGAGCCCAGCCACAGTGGATGTTCCATCAGCATCAGGATGCTCCCACAGTGGAGGGGAGCCGTGGAGCCGTAGGTGATGCGCTCCTGCCAGCATGTGCAGGGAGTAAGGCACAGCCCCACCTTCAGCCATGCTCTGTCCTTCGTGCACAGCGGCTGCCTCGAAGACAAAGATGAAATGCTTCACAGAGTTCACGGTAAGCCCATGCAAGCAAACACTGATTCTACAGGGATGCTGGACTTGGCCAACAAGTTTCTTGAATCTTTGCCACATTGCTTAATGTCAAAATGCAGAATAAACGTTCTTCATCCATTCTCCTCCAAGTAGGTTGGTGACCTCTGTGCTCCCTGAGAATGATGTGCCCACAAAATCCCTGCCAGAAACCCCCACATAAATGCCTTCAGCTGTGCCTGCTCTGCCCCCTTCCAGCCCTTTGGAGGTCTGATAACTTGCCAAGGAGCAAACCCTCACTGCTGCTCTGTCAGAAGCTCACCAGAGAAGGCTTGAAAGGGGTTATTTATCATGACTTTCACAGCGACAGAGCAGGCCGTGTTGCCTAAATTACTGATCTGGGGGAGACAGATGAAGCCAGATGAACTCTGCTGGGACACAGTGCTCTGTCTTACCTCTCGTCTAAGCTGCTCTTCACATTTCCTCTCTGCTTTACACAGCCCCAGGACCTGCTGCTTCAAGGACTTTCACAGTCTGTCTGTTCAGCCCAGGTTGAGCTCCACTGTTTTGCTTAACAGAGGAGGACTTTTCTGCCCACCTGCTCCCGTCTCCATCCCACTGTTGCCGCTGCAGTTTGCAATTCATTGCTTGAATCCTTTCTGCTGCTGTGGTCACTGTAATTCTTCATATTCTTCATGCATCACCAGTGCATCTCGGCTCTGCCCCCCAGCACTGCTGGCACCTCCACAGGGTGGGTGATGAAGAAAATCTCACCACAGAAATGGCACAAGGTAATGTTACAATAAAGGAAACAGTAATAGAAAATAGCAATTTTTGAACGTTAGAATAATTTACTTTTGCTGAAAGGACCTTGAAGGTCACGTATAAAGGAATTTTTTGTGGTCAGTATTTTTTCCTTTAAAATTTTACTAGAAATACCAGGGATCTGAGATTTGTCCAATACAGTGCTGGCACTTGCATACAAATGGTGACACTAGAACTGCTAAGAGCATTTAAAACCTTTTTCCTAAGTATTTGTTAGACAGACAGCAAAATACAGTTAACAAAAGCTTTGCTGTTCACCCCTTCTGCTTTCTCACTACAGCTTTTCTTTCAACATGGCTTTATCCATGTGAGATAAACTGAGCCCAGGGAGGCAGATGAGCATTAAGGGTATCTGTCTGTAAGACAGGTAAGATCACAGCTGTTTGGGGGTGTGCTGTCTGCTTGGGAACATTTTTTCTGTTGTGTAACAGAGTCTTTGTCTAGGGAGATAAAAGCTGTTCAGGCCTGTTATCAGTTAGGAGGGTTATGCATTTCATAATGGCAACTCTGTACCATTTCGGAATTTAATTCTCGGCTATTGACGTCCATAGAGTTTCAGGCTGGAAGGATGTTAAATCACTTCAAGCATATCTCATGGAACTGTTGCTTCAGGTGGAGCCTTTGCAAGCCCCGAGCAGAGCTGAACTCCTTTGTCCCACATGGCAGTCAGCATGAGGCAGGCATGGGGCCTGAAAGCATCTGCAGGTGTGCTGGGCCTGGCATCCTGCAGCTGTGAGAAACACCCATCCCAAGGGGTCTCTGGCCCTATCTTTGGGCAGAGACCCCTCTGGGTCTCCCACAGAGGGGATGCCAGTGCTCCCAGGGAGCTTGGAGAAGGCCTAGTCAGCCTTGGACAGTGGGCTGACCACAAGATGCTGTCTGGGGGCTACTCTTAGTGGGATTTCTGCCCCTCGGCTTGCCCCAGGCAGCTGTTGTTTTAGTTTGGCAGAAGAGGACCTTGATCCAGCCATGGAGAGTGCCTGGAGCTGGCAGATGCAATTTGAGTGTGTGTGGCTGTTATTTCTGGTAGTCAGTTCAGCATAGCATAGAAAGTCATACAAGGATATGGCTAATAACTTCACAGGGCTAATTTAAAACAGAAAAGGATAGAACATACAGGAAACTTGGCTTCTCAAAAACATGTGCTGCTTTTAGCTGATGGAACACCCAAGAGAAAACTGGGAAAACCTCAAAAACTCCAGCTTAATAAGGTCTTGGTCCTATCTGAGGTCCTCTGTGAACTTCCACCCCACTTTTGCAGCCAGCCTAGTCAGTACAAAACCATTCAGTGCAATACATCACATGGGCCAGAAGAAAAATTTGCATGAGTTAAAGAGTTTTAAGTGTGTACTATACCCAGGGAACAAAATTCCAGAATATCTGCTCCTATGCAATGTATATCTCTTGGAGACAACACCTCTGAGCTGCTATTTTCTCTGGTTTATCCTAGACTTTTTTGAATTAAATCAGGACACCTGCTCCTGCAAGCAAAAGGAGAACACAAGAAATGAGATGTGGCATCTCATTTCCAGGACCATTGCATGCACCATAAAATGTTGCTGGCTTCTACGGATTTGCATCCATAGGCTGGGAATACCTGGCTTGCTCAGTGTAAGGAAACCACACAGAAATCCCAAACAGACAGCTACCGCGGAATTACACAGCCTTGGCACTGGGCTGCTCTCTTCCATGCTGCTTCCAAGCACTTTTGACCTTCCTTTACTTAACTGCCCATCCCTGGTGCCGTAGGAGGTGGTGGGCAACGCGCAGCAGCACTCTGGCACTCCAGGGCTGCTCACTTCTTGCGCTGCCTTGACAAAACACGTCTTACTCCCTGCTCTGCCACCCCACGGGGTGGCCTCACTCTATGCATCAGTGAGTGAGGCAAAGGACTCTCCCCTGAGCAAAGGAAATGATCCATTTGTAGCAGGGAAGGAGGCAGCTGCTGTGTTAAGGCTGTGTGCCGTCCTGGAGGGCAGCAGGTCCTGCATGCTGCCCATGGGACTGGTGTGGTCTCTGGGCCACCACACAACGTGGCATGGCTTGAGAGAAAGCTTGGCAAGGCAGCACTGCATGGGAGCCTCAGGAACAAAGACATCTCTGTCTTCTAAAATCATACAACACCACGGGGAGGATTGAGTGAGGGAGCCAGCAAAAACTGGACAACAAAAAGTCTCCGTTCCCTTCCACCTCCCTCAGTAGGGCAATCCTAATGAGCTTGAGGGGCTTCTGTTGGAAAATAAAAGTAATACACTTCTAAAAAATTAAACAGCTTCAGATGTAAAACAGAAAGAAAAAGTTGCAGGTGTTTGAAAGAGGACAAACTGGTTGTCATCATTACCCAGATGTCTTTCCTAAGCCTGACTTTTTATAACTGCAGATACTGCACATCTGACCAAAAGCCTCTGCTACAGCTTGGCAAACCAGGACGTGCTGTGATGTTTCTGGTACATCAGCACAGCCAGAGCCCATGAGCCCCAGGGAGGCTGAGCAGCTCCTGAGCTGGGCTCACTGCCTGCCCGGGGCTGGGATACACACATCGCTCCTTGGCAGGGAGAGCTTTCCTCTCTGTTAAAGGAGGCAACTTCAATAATGTACAGCTTCGGTAAGTCCAAACTGTACAAGTGTCTCTAGAAAGTTCAATTGCTCTCAACTCTTTGGGATCTTTTTAATTTTCTTTCTTTTTTTTCGCTTTCTCAAACTCCTCTGTGTATTAAAGTGGCAGTAAGAGGAGTCAGGAGCTAACTTTGCTGCTCAAATTCTGTAGAAATCTAGAAAACTCATCAAAAGTATGTGTGCATTTATATGTATAAAATACCGATACTTTAACTGCAAAGGTCTCATAGGTGAATATTTGATGTGTAGAGCTTCCTGGAGTTATTTTCTTAAAAGGCAGCAACTGAGTTTGTTCTTAAAGTCATGAGATTTTTAAAGGAACATCTAACTTCCATTGTGAATAATAGCTCACTGCTTGAAAGAATCCCATGCAAACTTTGAACTTGCAGTGTTACACGCAGTGCTGTGAAATGGCAACCAACTATAAAGTTTAGAGAATACAGTTTTGTTCCTGATTCTGCCTTTGAAAAGGGCAGAATAACTTGTATAACTCCGTATGCAGCATGCACTTGCCAGTCCTTCATGAATTCATTCTTCAGTGGGAAATTTCTCAGTAGTCAACACCCCACAGTGCTGGTCAGGTGCCTGCAGAGTGAAGTGTGTATATCAGATGCCAACAGGTTGGTAATTCTGCAGCTGTCACTTTTTAATTTTGAAATTAAGCGATAATGCTTGAAGTAAACTGTTCTTCACTCCTACTGGTAAGCTTAATCCTTCAGTATGGCAGACACTCTGGGTTTAAGATCTGCATTGTACTTCTGCAGACCTTTTTTTTGTAAGCTCTTACCTGCTGAAATTCTACACATGGCCTCCTGTTGCTGAGTCATCCCCTCCTGAAGTTGGAGTGAAGCACCCAGGTTACATCTGGCTTTGAGCCCATTACTTTGAGCAAATCTTTCTCCTCTTGTAGTTCCTCTCTAACACACTGGCAAGTCGAAAAGAGGGAAAGGACATGGATTGTCTTTCCAGAATGATGCCTGATGAAATAGTGAAACCTGAACTGAGGAGATGCTCATGGTCACTTTGTTGCTACCAGTGCCAGGACTGCCAAAGGCTCCAGCTGGCTGAGCACTTGTGTCCTCTCTGCTGCAAGAGTTGGAAAATGTGAGTCTCAGGCATGCCCCCAAACAAATCACAGAATTGGAAGTGCTAAGAATAACAGCAAGGAAAGGCTTTGCACGTGCAGCAGCCTACAGAGCTGTGACCATGGTATTGTGATGTACTGAACCAGTTCATTTACCAAAGTCTTCATTTAGGATTATTTATATCCATGGCTTAATGACTGACTGCTTGGTGAGAGGCCTCTAAGTGCTCGTGGCTGGTCAGTTGTGAAGCTGCTGTTAGCCACAATATGTTTGTTGATAAGTTGTTTTCTTTCTAGTTTTCCTCCTGATAACACTGGGCTTAAGTGCAGCTGCTGACGATCTCTCAACACTGATGGTCCTGTTTGTATCTGTGTACTGAACCCAGTTATCTTTACCCTCACAATCAGTGTTAATTAGACAGGTTGAACGTCTCTTTTTTACTGAGATTGCGTAGATGAGACAGGCACCATCCAGGTAAGGCCATGGTAGTCATTCTATGTGTCTCCAGAGCTTAAGATACTTACTTAACTTTTCCTTAAAGTTCTGCTCAGGCATCTACAAGATCCCTCATTGTTTCATTATTTGTTACTCTTTTTGTTGGCATGCTGCAATTAGATGACTAATTCTGGTTCCAAAAAGTAAGATAATATTATCCTCCACCTTTCACAATTCTTTACAAGAGCTGTGAGCGTGAAACTTCCACTCCTGCTTGCTGTTTGGTTGAGCTGTTCCATAGCAATAGCCATAAATTGTGCAAGAGGAGTACAAATAGTTCTTCTTGAATTCACAAAGACTATTTATGCTGTTAAGCAATATATACCTTACAGGGATTACAGCTCTGTAGAGCGTGGAAGAGTTAGAATAAAAACATAAAGTCAAACTATAGATCTTTACCTTTAGAAAGT
The DNA here is from genome assembly GCA_013400235.1 of Oriolus oriolus. Taxonomy (NCBI): domain Eukaryota; kingdom Metazoa; phylum Chordata; class Aves; order Passeriformes; family Corvidae; genus Oriolus; species Oriolus oriolus. The sequence goes on from VXBT01002978.1 coordinate 314,413, forward strand.
AGCATTCAGTAAAGAATGACTCATCAGTTCTTTCTTTAAGTCCACATTTCCAGCTTGAGCTGAACACTGTTATAATTAACTGGGAAAGCTTCCAAAACAAATATAAAGAAAGATCCAGACAAACATATTTTTGTATTTTAGCTAAAGCTAATCTCTCCATTTGTCATGTCAATGGCAGAATGGGAGCCAATGTTTTTCTTAAAAATAGGTATTTCACCAGCAGGACGGTTACAAATTCTACACTTTTGGGTAATTATTGCATCAGGACCCTTGAACTTTGAAAACGTTTTCAAAGACACAAAATGAAAATCTTGATGTCATAATTAGAGGGTAGTACGTAATTAGGGGATTCACGTGACCTGCTCTCTAGGCATGAACCATCTTTAAACAAAGTTCTTGGCACTCATTGCTTGACTCATGTTTCACATGGATGTGAATGCCCTCACTTAGCCTGACAGCTCTCTGTTTGGAGAGGAGTTAGAAGATGTGCACAAGAAATGCCTTGAAGAACCTCTCCTGGTTTATGAGGGGCCCTGCTGGTATTACCAGTCTCTGCTCTGCAGTACAAAATTACCGCAGAGGCACAGTCCATGTGTGGGCTCTCTGCTGAGCCGCCTTTCTCTGTTTCTTCCCGTCCTCCCAGAGATGGGATTTGAGAGGCAAAGGCACTGTATACGCTCCAATCTGCCTGTTCACGTGCTTAGCAAAGGGGACAGAGAGTGCTGCAATGGCCTGGGATCCTACAGCTGGATTGCACCTGGCTGACCAGTGATTCTCGCTCTTCACAAGTTCCTTCTCTCCAGAGATGGTATTTTGGGGGATGAGAGGTTATTTATCTTCCTTCTACCAGCTGGACCTGGAAAACATAAAAGAATTTTTTTTCCCCCTAGAAATTTCTGGAATCTGCCATTTCAAGAAAAATAATTCACAGCTTTCATCACAAGCTTGGATCCTAAGCTACTAGGTTTTCAACTTTCTCAGCTTGAACTTTACTAGAAGCTTAGTTTTGTTCTTGAGCTAACTCCTCTTCCCCTTCCTCTGGCACCAGGATTTAAAGAAAACTGAAAAAATTATCTTTGTTTAAAATGGAAGGAAAAACAATCTCTGCTCCTGCTTGGAACAAACTTTATTCCCATGAAGGAAGCCATCAAGTAGCTCCTGGGATTTCCTTGCCAAAAGAGAGCATGACTGGGTGATCAGCTAACCAGAGGGATGACAGATCTGTAGACAAAGGGCTCACTTCAAACACAAAGTGTGTGGAAGAAGTTGGCCTCCAAGATTTATTTTTTTCAGTTGCTTTCCAGCTGAGAAATACCATGCCCTTCCCAGCTTCAGCTTCCTTTTTGCCACACAGCGTGATGGTGAAACCTCTGTGCCAGCCTTCCATCGTCTGTTGGCAGCACAAGGATTGTGCTGACCTGGATGAGCAGGTCAGCACGAATACGTGCCTTGGCGCTTGGAAAGCTTTGCTTCTTGGCCCCTTACCTGGAAGCACAGCCCGTGTCACCAAGCCACTGAGCAGGGAGGAGCAAGAGCAGCAGCAGCTGGGCACCTCTCAGCTGTGAGGATTGCTGTGGGCTGGAATAGCAGCCCTTGGTTTTAACAGCCAGTACTTTTTCTCACTTGAAATATATTTTGCTGCTAAATTACGGGCTAAAAGTAGAGATCAGCAATCCTAAAATCACGGTGTGCCTAGGCTTTTGGTATTGCAGCTCAGCAGGAGAGGAAGCAAGTGCTCCAGCCAAACCGTGGAGGTAGGTACTTTGCAGGAGTCAGGAGGCCAGGGCTTGCAGACAGAGGGGGAAATGAGTAGCTTGGGCAGGCCAGCCTGCGAGGAGAGACCAAGCATGCCCATGCAGAAGCCTCTGGAGTAGGTATCAAATGGGCTTCAGTTTGCCTGCCCTGATGTAATTTCTGACTCTGTCTCGTGATACTCAGTTACAGGATGGAGGAAACAAGACTTCCTCAGGCTCTGGAAAGGGATTGTCGTATGTTTGCACTTGCACGAGCTTTCAAGTACGTAAAGGGAAATTCACGTGAAAAGTCAGCCCTGATGGAAGGAAATGTGTCTACTCCCTGGGAACACAGCAAGGTAAAAGGGATGTTTTGTCTTACATGTGCCTTTTCTTCCTTCACATGTAAGCCTAACTGAGGTTTTCAGGGTAGAATCTGAAGGAAAGAAAAGGAAAGGAAAAGAAGCAGGTTCCCAGCAGGACTCTGTTTTGATGAACCTGTCCTGCAGAGGGTGTGGGTGAGACATAATCCTGAGCACGTGTCCACCGTGCAGACATGGCTCTCTGTGGTCCATGAGCAAAGCCTACTGTTAGGTATGTGAAGAACTGGGAGAGAAAATGGCTGGGAGGGTACCTCACTGCTTAATGCTGTGCAGCTTCCAGGGGAAAAATACCTGTTTGACAACCCTCTCAGTCGGTCTAACAAGGGGAAAAACCTCCCATTCCCGAAAACTCCTGCTTTCTAAACAAGAGAGCTGAGATCAGGGGGGAACTAGGAGGTGACTGCAAATGAGTGAATAACAAATACATGTGCCAAGACATACATCATGGGAAGGAAGTTAATGTCTCCAGGGCTGTCTTTAATCACTCACATATGTAGCTCCTCAAGAGGAGCACAGCAGACATTTCAAGAGAGAAGGAATCTCTATCTTACTTTGCCATAGAAATTTAGAATGAAAACCAGTGGATGAGGTATGTTGCAGTTCTGGACTCCTGCCTTACACAGCCTGGTGGCCACCTGAGGGGTCTCCCCAAGAAAGGTGGGAAGCACCCATGTGAGCTGCAGTGCAGCCACAGCCCTGCTCTGTTACAGCAGCACAGCTGGGCAAGTGCAAAAGAAATCACAGCAGTAATTTGGATGCTCCATGGGACACCAGCCTGGGTGTGGAGATCCTGCTAAAAGTAATGTGGGTCTGAAAAGTGACAGCTGCTCTGTTTTTGTTTCCCACAAGTGAAAGACTCCTGAATTTGCTAATCAGGCTGCTTCACTACCTAGTAAAACATCAGACCCTTGAATAAAAACTTACAGCCTTCAAATTAAAAAAAGTCATGTTTCTCCTCCTGTCTGCAGACTTCTCTTAATGGAGTTTTCAGACATTCTGCTGGAAAATAAAATGGTTAACTAAACAGATTTTCCTCTCTAAATCTTCATGTAACAGTACAAGGTGACAAGCACTGAATGTGACAAATCCAGAGAACAGAACCAGGTAAGGGCTGGCTCAATGCCACTTTTCCCACAGTTTCCCTAAGCACTTTTGATTTCCATTTTTTTACACACATTAACTAGCTGCTTCCTGCTGGATAGTTAAAATTTGCTTCTAGGAGAGCCACAGAGAATTTGCAATGGAGCGGCTCACTCAGTAGCCTGGTGGATCTGGTTTTCCTGTGTAAGTGGCCATAGTTCACTTTCCTGCTCCCATAAAAATATTTTGTGTATAAAAGGGAATTCAGGAGCTGTGAAGAAAACCTGCTCTCTTCACTGTGTCTCCAATTAGTAGACCTTGTCTGATTGATGAAGAGATTATTATAGACGCCTTCTCTTATCCGTCCTGATATAAATCAAGCAGAGCAGGGTGTGGAAGCAGCACTTCCCACACTGCTGGGAAAGCCCTGCCCAACAGCCATGCTCTCACCCTGCTCACTCGCACCAGCAGCCCTTTCTTGTTGTCTTTCTTTGACAGACGGACCAGACAGGTGGGAGTGCCAGGAGTTTCTCTCTGCTGGTGCCCCTGAGGAGCTGGATCACCTGGCAGAGCTCTGGCAGTGGGAGGCACCCCTGGTGCCACCCCAACCAGTGTCCTTGGCCTGCTTGCCTGTAAGGGGATGGATAAAACCATTCTCCAGGACATACATGGCTCTTCAATTTCTCTGGCAGCATTCAGAGCACCAGAGGGACAACTGCAACCTGTAGCAGCTTAGAGCTGGCAGTGTGGTGAAACATTCTCAGGTGTGTCAGAGTCAGGTCCCTCTATGACTCCTGCTAACTCTGTGCATTTCAGATGCACATCCTTGCTCCCATCTGCTGTCCCTTTCCTCCTAGCTCCCTTCTCACCCCTCCTATCCCTTTCCTCAGGGAAGCAGACCCGGGGATGATTGCACATACGTGGTAGATGGGTCAACCCAGTGGTTCTCGCCTTTCATCTGATGCACAAAACAACATTTCAGACATCGCTCGTGCTTTTGAGTTAATCTTCCAAGCCTACAAACAATGAACTAGCCCCAGGGTTTTCTCTACATTAAATGTGGTGTTTATGTGATTTGGGGGAATGTTTGACAGAGCAGGAGGTGTTCACATAAATAATACAGGCCAGCCACAAAGTCAGTGGGGAACTACTCACACAATGCAAATTGGCAAAGATGGCAGCATCCCCTTGAGAAGAATCAGAAAATTAAATTGAGGCCAAAAGTTGATCTTCTTTCCATTCACTAGGGACTGAGTGCTCAGTGTCACTTTCTCTCTTAAAAAAATTTTCAAAGCAAGACTTCTTGATATTTCATACATCAATAACACACACTGCTGTTAAAAAGGCCTTGTGATACTTTGTCCTTGAAGGAGCCATCCAGAGAGCAGCAGCCCAAAGGGACAGACTAGCCCTTAGGAAAGGGTGAAGACTGAAGTGGCCTAATCCTCCAGGACTGTGACCCTGCACACCCAGTGGGAAGACAAATACACTGAGACTGGAATAAATGTGGGGATGGGCGCTGTGAGGAGCAAACAGAGGCTCTGACTAGAACTTGGCCTCCAAGTGAGCATGAGTTCATCTCACAGCAGGGAGCTGCTAGCACAAATTGCTGTCCAGGGTTTCCATTGCTTTCCACAGCAGAGGTGAGCAGTTATGCAATGATGTAAGGAGTTTTAGCAGGATTAAGTAAATTTTTTTCTGAATTGAGAGAGTAATCTTTGATCTTTCCCTCTGCAGAAAGGATCAGTACAAGCATGGTGAGCACGTGGAGCAGCATGAAAGGCTTTCATTGCTGTCAAGCAATATATCAGCCAGGAGACCAACCTCCTGAGAAGTTAAACACTTGATTTCTGCAGGTCTGTGCTTTGCCACGAGTAGAACTGTCATAATCAATTTTTTTTGCTTCAACTCACAAAACCAGGAGACCTTTCAGCATTTTCTTTCCTTCTCATTTTCCTTCTTCTCCTTTCTGAGGAGCCTTTGTTTGTCTCACACAGCTTGCAAAGTTGTTAAGGCCAGAACAAAGTCGAGCAAATCAATCATTTCTCCATCTTTAATGAGGTGATCAAAGAAAGAATGAACATACACAATCAAAGCAAAGTGGATGCTCAGAGGTTTCAACAAGACAGACTCTTGTTTGGGAATAGAAGCCACTCTTTTTCTTTCTTATGATGCAGTTACTTATTTTCCAGGAATCTGACATAAAGTATATTGAAGCAAATACATCTTTCCTAACGGCCTGACTACCACAGGGATTTTCAGCAGCTACAGTTAAAAAAAACCAACAGCTATATTATTGATCCAAAAAATTGCTTAAAATGGCAATGCTAAAAAATTACAAAGGAATCCTTATTCTATGACAGTTCACTCAATTGCAGTTTAGACTGTAAAAATCTTGCCAATGGAGAAAGATCAAAGAGCATGACTAGAATTAAATTCACAGCATTAACTACAGTTATCTGTGTGTAAAACACAGCAAATTAGATGTGGTTTGTTATCCTTTTATTTTTAATCCAGAGAAAAAGAGTGAGAAAGAGGAGGACATCTGACTCCTAGGCCTGTCCACTCCCTTGCTGTTACTCCTAGCACGTGGGTGTTGCAGCACACTAGCGTGGGAGCTTGGTGGGTAACCTGGGGCAGTGGAAATGGGGGCTTCTCTTCGGTCTTCATCCAGCCAGGCAGTGCATGAACAGCAACACCACACTGCAGGGCTGCCCCAGCCCAGCCAGGCTCTGAGCACCTATTTGGCAGTTCTTCCTCTGCCAGTTTCTTTGCCCTCAGTGCCAGGCTGGGGGGGATGGTTTAGTCAGAAGGGACTTTCTGGTCCTCGGCACACTCTGCCCAGAAAACCTGGAGGTGCTGAAGATGCCTGCATTGAAGTAGCATTTTCAAGCTTCACCTAAGATGTAGGGCTGGCTGGGCTTTGCTACAAGGTGGCCAGGTTGCCCAAGTGTAGGCTGTCTGGTTTTACATAAAATTTTGAGGGTAGGCCATTCTCACAGTTGCCTCCTTTCAACACGGTTTTTTTTACCCCTTGTCAGCGTACCCAGACATAACACAGCCTGAGCCCTTCTCTGCATTTGCTGTGGTGTAATTCTTCCCTTAGAGTATCAAACCACAAAAACAGCTTATAGGAAATCTTGGCCAAGTTATTCCCGTTTGTCCAAACACAGTCACTCCTCAGTGTGATAAAGAGCAAACGAGGATCAGTGGTTTGCTGCTCTTCCTAGGTTACAGATTAGCTCTGTATGATTAACTATTTATGTATCAGCTGAGGTTTGATTTTTTTCTGTAGTGATCCCCTTCCTTTAATTCTTTACAAACTTGTTCTGGGGATAGGCAGATATTTTCAGGGGCAGCAATAATTTTTGGTATTCCAGTGTCTTTCAGTCAAAATGATTGGGCACAGCAGGACATCTTATTCCATGCTGTCGAGTAATTTCAAAACTTTGTGAAGTATCACTCACAGAGCTTTTTCTGAAGCATGCAAGCCACAGAGCATCTCCTTCTCTCAAGATGAATAGAAAACTAATCCTGTTTTCAGACATAAACATGCACATACATGCAAGTTGCAATTTTGCTATTCATTTCATGTACAAAGGCATTTCTTTGGCGACATTTTTCTCTACTCACACTCATATCATATGCTAAAATGAAATCATGTTTCTTGATTATACTCCTGATTATTCATAAATCAGAAAGCCCCCACAGTTTCAGTGATGCTGGTTTGCAAAACCACCATTTTGAGGAAGGTCATTCAGAAAGTTTTGTTCTAAAACAGACGTGTGGTTTGACCTTTTGGGGCTCATCTGCAATATTTCAAAGCATCCACAGACTGAGTGAAGGATTTATAGCACAGACTGTCTCAAGGTGAGACATAGGGTGGTGGGAAGAGGAGACAAGTACTGCAGTGTGCGCTGCAGGCAGGGCTGTGGTGTGGTGCTTCCATCACTGGAAGTATTGAAGAATGTGTTAGGAAGATATAACGTGATAATAGAATGCAATATTTTTAATAAAGGTAGTTGTTCTTATCCTGGAGCAGAGAGAATCAGGCAAGCTACTGGATTGCTTTTCAACCCTGCTCTGATATGATTTTTATTGCAGCTCTCAATGGATTTTCCTCAATTATTTTTTTCCAAGTTAGAGCTGCACAAAGTATTTGCTAAGAAACATAAAACTCACAATTACCAAGTTGTATGGTCAGTAATAAAGCTGTAAAAGTTCACTGTCTAAAAAGGAACAGATGGGTCTTATTCCAGAGGATTAGATATGACCAAGAAAGTGTACTTAACTTGCAGAAAAAGGCCAAAGGAAGTCCTCAAGCAGCTACTAGGCAAAATGGTATTAAAAGCATAATCAATCATTCTGTCATATAGAGCAATTTATAGAAAAACTGTAACTCTCAAAAAATCAACTGGTATTTTTCCAGTGGTCACCCTTGGCCAACAGTGGTGGCAGAATTTATATGGATTTCCAATAGCAAGTGTTAATGTTTAAGATTAGTGTCTATTTCTTTTTTATAACATAATGGTGTATCTTGCATCTTCCTACTGAGATTTATCGTGGACACAAAGGAATAAACCACTATCACAATTTAGGTGGCATGGGACTACACCTGAAGAATTAATTCCAATATTAAATTACCATGCACGGTCTTTGTTCATCACTGAAAACTTGCTCTATTAAAGAAACATGCTTAATGAGTAAAGCTCGGTTACTTATTTACTCACGCAGGAAGTTTTGGAGTTTTGCTGCTGATACTGGACATGCCTCAGTAGGAGGGGAAAATTTGAGTCATTAAAAAGAAGCTGAGAGAAGCACTGCTGGATTTGGATTACTTGAACAAGCTGTGCTGTGCTAACTTGTGATTCTTTGTGGCTGGGCTATAATTCATACGCACAAACAGGGATTCCACTCTGTCACAGGGAGCCAAATGCTTAAAAGTGTTCAAAAAAATTCTAATTGCTGAAGTTTTTTTCCCAAGAAAGCATATTCCCTCTCAGTTCAGACATCATACCCTTTCTGCACTGTAAGCAGCTCACAGACTTAAGCTATTTCACCTGCATTCCCTTCTATAAATCCCTCTGCCTTGCAGGATCCTGGGCCCAAAGTCTCAGGTAGTTTCCTGGATTTTTCCATCAGTATAGAGACTTTATGATTAAACTTTTTGCCAAACTGATAATAAATCAGTTTCACAGAAATGTTCAGGAAAAAAATGGTCACTGTGAAAGAGAGCTGCAGGGGGAGGTTCTCATGAAATGCAGATTTCACCTCCCTGTCAACTCTTAGACGCTGCAAGAGCCATGGCCTTCCTACAATGCTCTTGATACAGATTTAAGGATGTCCCACACCTTTCTCCTTCTTTTCCTCCTGCTTGGTTGCCAAAGTATATTTTTCTTAACACTTGTTTCTTAAATCATACTTTCTTCTTCTTGAATGTTATTTGACAATATTCTGTTTGAGGAACCAGTGCAGGTTGCAAAACAGGTCAGGTAAAAAGTCCGCATTTACAGCAAGGAAAAAAAACCCACAAATCTAAACTATCAAGTACAAAAAAAATTAACAGTAAGATGAAGAGATGAGTCTACCCACAATGCTTACTGCTGTATATGCAGCACTATATAGAAGTCTTAGAAGATGAATCCCTTACAAACAGCAGTAGATTAAAATACACATTGCACAGGGACAGACAAAGCCAGTGGAAGTCACATCTGGATTTCAACAACCAGAGCTGCTCCACAGTAGAAGCCACCTTAGCAGAACTTTCATTTCTCACTCTGCACCTAAAATTAGCTATATTAAACCTTCAACTGTGCTGGAAATATCTGAAAATATATTAACTTTTTGGGTCATAACTCATATATGCCTCTGCATTAAAGAAAATAACGAACTTTTAAAAACAATTTGTTAATGGGTGAATGTCTAAAGGCAAGTCATAACCAAGGAAAAGCTTGGTCATGGCTCTGCACAGATACTAGCTGACTAGAGAGGGAGCTAGGAGCTGCTGTAAAGCATGATTTCGGGATGTGTAAATGAAATCTGAGGACAGTAATGCACTCATAGTGGAGCTGGCTGCAAGGAGTAGGGCTTAGTGGTAAAAAATGAGGTCATAAGCTTCTCGTATTCACTGAGGCCCTGCTTGCACAAATGACCAATTTTTATTTCATGGGGTTTTAATTTTCCATGTGTAGGACTCTATTTAACAATCAAACAAGACGTGTCAGAGCCACAAACAGAGCTTTTGCTTTGTTGTAAAGGGTCAGTTCTAGGTGCTGCATAAATGTAATTCTAAAACATTTTGAAGTTTTATATAACTACTTCTTCCAAGACCATATCACTGCTGCTACATTTCGTCAGTGTGAGCATCCTATGACTGGGAAGGTGGAATGACAACAGTGGAACATTTTGTTAACAGACATAACAATACTGCACCAGATGACCGGTCCAGGCACAAATAAAAATGGGAAATGTCTCCTGCATCACGAACTTAATGCAATAAACCCACACCTGTGTTTACATACTAGGTACTGTGGGTGGATTCTGGTCAGACTGCTGTTTCCTGCTGCAGGAGCACTTGCACCTGCGTGTCGGGAACTGCACAGCAAGGCTGCCTCTCCTCTGTGTAAAGGCCCCCTCTGCTGGACCAGCCTGACATGGAAACAATGCACCATAAAACCAGCAGATCATCCCGCTTCCTCCCCAAAAATGGACGAGTCAGCAAAATAATTCTCCATCAGCCAGCCCTTCTCTAGGGAGCCCTTTTCCCGACTGATGAATGCGAGTCACAGGAGTGGTTTTCTAAAACACAGCGTGCTTGGGTGAACACACACACCTTACCTGTCCCGCACGTGAGGTGGACAGAAGGCCTTTTCTCCAAAGTATGGAGGACTCCCGAGTTTCAGGCTGTTTCCTGATGTCCTGTCAAGGCAGTTCTTGCCTGGTGGAGGGCAATGCCATTCCCCGAGAGATGTCTTGTACTGCCAGTCCTTTCGTCTTTATGGAGAGGATCCTCTTAAGACTGAGGAACGTCTAAACTGGGCGAGATGTCGGGAAGTTGAGGAGTGAAACCAAAATGTCCCGGTGAGTTGAGCAGGCTACTCTGACACCTTGAAACCACTCAGCATCAGAGAAACCCTGGAGCAAAAGTAAAGATTATTATTTTCCTAAACGTGATGTTAAAGAGTTATTTACTCTGTTCAGAGAGAGCTACAAAGAAATGAATGGGAAGCACTCCAGCTTCCTTGCTCTGATTTGGCTGAGTGTTGTCTAAGTCCCCTTCCCTCACGAGCTGCTGAAGACAGAGCAACTCCACAGCTACCCTTGATATATTCCAGTGACTCTCCGATTCTTTAGACAAGCACCATCGTTATGAGCTGCCCAATTTCAGCTGACTCCAGTGAAAGCTTCCCAATTTCCCCTTCTCCTTTCTATTGTCACACCCAATATCTAAGCTGCACCCAGGGATGACCCCTGTCCAGCTGCTCAATAATGCATTAGGACATCAGTCAATACGGCTTTTGTCAATGAGCTGCTCTCTATAAAGGGAGTACCTTTTAACATGCAGGAGGCAGAAGAGCTCTGGGTGCTTGCTGGACAAAGCTGGATGCTGTTACCACCTGACTTCATAATAAAGCAAGTTATGGTATGCTGTGAGCAGCACAGGCACTTCTGCTCAAGCAGTTTGTTGGAGTCAGAATGTGGCACAGTTAAAAATGGCACAAATCTGTGGGTTCAGCATCTAGGCTGGCCATAACAAAGTCATTTATACAACTTATGTGGGGTTCTTTCTGGTGTCTTGTGACAGGGGTTTTAAGTTTCAGGGCTAACAAAATGGATTCTCTTCACCACACAGTGTTTTATAACACATGCTGAAAATGACATTTAACACAAGCTTGTAAGTGAGAGGCAGTGATGCAGCCACTCACTCTGCCTTGATGGAGACTAAACATGACAGCAACTCAAATAAACACAGGGACTATCATTAGCTTGCAATGAATCTCTCTCACACGTGGCTGGCAGGAGCTGTGTGACAGCACCTCACAAAGACAAAAGAGAAAGCATCCCCAGTGTGCAGAGGGAAGACCTGGAGGGAAAAGGTCCACAAACCATGGAGGGGTGAGAGTAAAAAGCAGCTGAAACACACGACTGAGGAGAAAAGAGCCCTGTAATTTTGTGAGGACTCAGGTGAAAAGCAGGTGAGCCAAAATACCCAAGGAAAGGCTTACAATTATATTTTTGCAAATGGAGTAATTAGTAGAGCTATAAATGTGACCAGCATTTTCAGTGCAGGTAAAAATGGCAGAGAGGCATTAAGAGGGGGGAGAAGGGAGAGACATAAGTGTGGAAGAGGTGGTGTAGTTTCATGGAAGAGTATCACAGGGTTGGAGAAGGAGCAGTCCATAAACTGTGCAAACTATTCACGGTGAACCAGCACACCTGGCAAGCAGTGAAAGTAAATAATGTTCCTTTCTTTTGGAAAACACATTGTAAATCAGTACATTAACCAGACTCCTCAAATGACTTATTTTCTGGGATGTGTGTTCCATGTGGGCAAACTGTGAGACAGTGCGACTCAACTTCCTGCCTCAAACATGCTTCTGTCATGCTTCATTCTCTTCCTGATTCCACCACCTGTAAAATGAGAATAATAGCACTATCCTGCTCTATCAGACCTTCTCAAAGACAAAGGCTCAGATACTGTGGTGTTCTGAAAGAGATGATGAACACAGAGCAGTCTCAGCAGGCCTTCTGCTCCAAACATGAACACCCTACCCCTCTGAGACAAAACAAGAGGGGGTGTTTGTGGCTTTGCCATTGTAGTCACGGTCTCTTCCTGATGGTCGATCTTTGAACCCATGTGGAAGTCAAACAGATCAGTACAGCCCATTTCAAAGAGTACTTTTAAAGTTCACCAAATTTTTGACCAGAAAAACCCCACAAATCTTGGTCAGAAGTGTTAGCTAACGCAACATTTCCAAAGTTTCCTCTTTAAATTTCTTGAAACAGGAGACAAAAGAAAAATCTGGCAGAAGAGAGTATGACCACAGCTTTCACAATGCATCTCCTTGACATCCAGAGGTTTTGCTGAGGTCTAAAACAGTGCAGTTAACTTCACCCTTTTGTCTTCTCCTTCTCCCCATGCACTCCACAAATCTGGCTCTTTCAACCCCTCCAAGCAATTCCTTGCTTGGACCAAGGTTGTGTCAGAGGGATCTCATTCCTAGTCATTGCCTCCATTCAGCTGTGTGGAAATGGCTCTTTTTCATTTCTGAGTTTCCACCTACTTGAATTTTAAACCTCGCAGTTACAGCCCTGTGTAATTTTTGATCAGTTTAAATTTTTTCTTTCATCCACAGCTGGAGCTGGAAAAACTAATTCTCAACAAATAATACATCCCATGATGTAAGAGTCTCTTTCCATCTGCAGAATATCTGAGACCAACTGTAATTTTCTCAAATGTATTTTGTTTCCTACCACTGCCAAAAGAATTATTTTGTTCTGTAAAACTGTAGTAGCAAACGCCATTCTGCAAACATCTATGCAACTGCTTAATTTACCAATTACTTCAATAAGTAAATTTATAGTTACCTGCTAAGTCAGATTGTAAAGAAATACTTAATGTTCCAGACTGAGGTTTGCTCAGCTATTGTTGGCCATGACTGGGACTGCTTCCAGCCCTTGGCTGAGAGAGCAAAATTAACTGTGTAGCTTGTGTATATTTCTGTTTCACTGAGTATTTCTGCTTTTAGAGTTTGAATGTAGCTCCTCTCAGATATTCCAGATAAAGTTTTGTACCAGAGAACAGACAAAACCAGACATAAAGCAGCTGCCAAACTTCACTCCAATGTTAATTCATAGCAAACATATTTTTTCAAAACCGACTTTCAAGTGTACTCCTATACACCCTCAGCCAGCAACAAGGAGTCCCATTGATAGTGCTAAGGTCAAAGGCTTTATGATTAAATTACAGTGTTTATGGCCCCCTCCTTCAGAGAGAATAGGAAGGCTTGTTAACAGGTTCATAAGTCCAGGTGTAAAGATTAACCCAGTCATCCAGGCCTGTACGCCATTACTGAATATATATGTTTTTAGAATATGGTAAATAACAAAATTAATGTTTACTGTTACGTGCTGAATGCAGATTGAAGTCATCTTTTCCCTTTATATTACGGGATGCATAATAGATCCTGAAAACCTATCAGCATTCTGCTTCAATAGAGCTTTTATTCTTCTGAGTCTGGTTGAACAGTTCCTGGATTCCTGATTATACTGAGTAGTGAGCAAAGCTAACACATGAAGAAACCAGCTCTCTGTGTTAGCTTGCTAGAGAGCTTGCCTTCACACTTATCTGAAGTGACAGCCCCTCTGGGTACACACTCCTTACTGTCCTTCAGTTAAATGCTACAGCTTTTTTTCTTTACATGCACTTACTTTGAACAGAAGACTAAACAACTGTTATATCCTAATTTAATCCATGTAAAACCTCACACCTAAAAGGGTAGGACTAAAATGAAAGGAGATGTTAACACTGAGTACAAATGCCCAAAACCAGACTCCAGCACACAATTATCTTACAAATAAAAACTACACTACAAGCTTCCAGTGGAGTTTAGAGCCCAATTCCTGATCTCTCTGTAAGATACTCGCTCTGAAAACCAGGGACACTGAACCCCTTGGCAATTAAAAAAGCTAGTTTTATCAGAGTTAGGGTTAATTCCTGGCTGTTCATGGACAGATTATCCAGGTTGCAGCTCAGTGGGCTCCTGCTTTCCCAAAAAAGTCTTTGGCTACCATACAGAGTCCAGCATGAATCTTCAACTTTTCCTGCAGGAAAAATAACTTCTTTCTAAACCGAACTCTCCACATCCCCCCTTTTTTTTTCTCCAGTTACACATTTCTGTATATAAATCAAATCAGTTCTTTACCTCTTTGCCTTCATGCCTGCCACATTTAAACAATAGTTCTAGTTTCTATTCCTCAAGTGCATATTTTATCAAACTTCTTCGCAATCGATAGTTTGGGGAGAAGATAAAGCAAAGCAATTTACTGTAGATAATTCCTTTCCCAAAAAGAAAAAAAATTGAGCAAATTCCCTAATGTATTCAAGGCTGTTTCTATGCATTTTCTCTAATATATAATCATTATTGTCAAATTCTCCCAATACATCCACAAAAGGTTTGATATGAGCTTTAGGAGAAACACTGAACAGGTTTTTAAGTGTGTACAAATTAGTTCACGTCTTTGTTTAGCAGCACTCTCTGGCAGCAGTACAGGTTGGGCTTTTAAAAGCATCTTATTTTACTGCTCCAAAGGAAAAGTAAGCTCCCCAGGCTGGCAACTCGCTCTTGTGCGTTTTGACATGATAGTTGCCAATACCAGGAATTCGGAAAAGTGAAAGTGAAAATAAGGGACAATACAGTGTGTAACGTAAAGCCAGTGGGGAACTCACCTGAGAGGCCACAACTTTTATACTGATCCACCCATCTGCTGCCTCAGAACAATGTTTCTCATGCTTGAGCTGTGTACCAGGAGCTAGAAAACAAATAGACACCTTCTCAGTGGTTTACAAATTATTTTCCTTCCGATTCCCCACAGTCGTGGAAAACCACCTGCTGGAAGAGAGCCTGTACCATTCCCTTGGCAAACAGCTCCCCACAGGCTGTGATCCTGCCATCACACCCCACTCAGCTCTCTTGAGCTTCCTCAGATATGCTTCGAGAAGCTGAGAGGAGTCAGAGACCAGGAGGACTCCGCTCGGATTCAGGCTTTAGCTTTAGGTGTGGGGACATTGAGGACAAGGAGAGGAGGACAGAGGAGAGCTAATGCTGGCACCATCCATGAGGGTGCCGCTGAGCCCCAGGTATCAGAAGCCACCCAGCTATATTAAATGCAGCCACAGAGGAGAATATGTTACACAGGTGGATTTAAGAGCCTTTCTGCACTCACAAAAATTACTCACTCTCTGAATGCCTCAGGTGCCCTGTTCATAAATACAAATAATGCTTCTCTCCAGCCAGGATTCATTAAGATCAGTGAAGCATTTAAGACTTTGGGTGGAAACGTTTTCTCTATCAATATGGCCAATAATATTATACACTGAGCTATCATTCATTCAAGAAAGACAACTAAAATACATTTAGTGATGCAGAAAGGCTTTTGGGGGATCTGTATACTTCCAGGAATTTCAGAACGGCTCAGAGAGCGAAGGCTATGAGATAGCTCTGCTCCATTAATGTAAGTCCTGCTCTATTCATTTTGGTCTCACTTTTGTTGGGCAAATTATACAATTTATCCAAGACAGCACTGGACATGTAACCCAAAATTTTACTTTCTGAGTTTTAACAATAACGGTCCGTTTTGCCAGAAGCCCTATATAAATGCACGCTAAAGAAAACAGCAAGCAGTACATTAAAAAGGGCTGTTAGATACCTTACAGTAATAATTAAGACTTTACATCTCTTCATATCTTCAAAGCAACTTGCACAAGCTACCCAATTAATCCCAGCTCCTTGGGATTCTCTTGTTCCACTGCACTGGCCAGCTCCATGCCTGCCTGCGTGGCTCAGCAGCCCCTAGCAGGAAGAAGATGGATGCTACAACCCTGAGTATGCTGCCCAGCTGCCTCAAGCCCACCTGGCCACCCGTGATGTTCCACCACGCCACAGACCACCTTTCCGAGCAGGTTTCTCCAAGCTTGACCACTTACCAGAAGCCGTCCCTTTCTGGGCTGCAAAGCAGCTCTGTAGCAAACAAACAGCAGCTTGCAGGACCCAGAGAAAGGGCAAACCCTTGCCCAAGCCTCAAACTCAGCAAATAGGGCAGGATGGGGCTGTGTGTCCCCTGGTGCCCTAACCCCAGGTTATAGGTGAGGATGCCCCTGAGAGCCAACACTGGAAGGTGCCTCCATGTGCTCAAAACCCTGGAGGAACTCTTGGTTCCCTCCCAGCTGCCCGGGGCCTCGCTGTGGGATGAACCTGTGGTAAGGCATGATTAGACATTCAGACCCGCGGAGACCACCCAGAGTCTCCCCAAAGCTTTTGCCTCTCTCACCTACCACTAAACACAAAGTTTCTCCTCCTAATGCAAAAATACCATGATAAAGAGGTTAAGCCAAGCAAAGGCTCAAGTGTTCTCCTCTCCTCTGTGGAGAGGGTACAAGTTTCTCCCTTCTCTCATCGAACCTTTGGACAGCTGAGTGGGTTGATGTGCATGGCTGAGCCACAGGGACCGTCCGTGTGGGAAACGCGAAAGCAAAAGCTTTTAGCGTAAACCTTGGCAAGGGAGATTTGTCCTGCTGGTGAAGACTTTACCTGTGTCCTACTGTCTTTCCTCAGTCCCTCACTTCACTGCCAAATGGGCATCAGTTTGAAGCACTGCATAAAATACTGGTGCAAGTCACTGATCTCTGGTTGTATCTCTGCATTAAATACAGACAAAGAACTGCAGATTTTTTTTTTTAAATAGAAATTATTTCAATAACTGAATTGATAGCCCATCAAGGGCCAAATTACCTTTGATATTAACAGGATCATGGCTTCATGATATGATATGTGTTAATCCGTGACAAAGGTGCATGTTTTAATGAAAGAGATCAGCTAAATCTCAGCTCTCTAAAGATTCCTTAAATATTGGTCCTCAGATCCCTGTTTTTTGTGTTCTCGCATTAGGACACTGTACCGTTTCACCTCTCTCTGCTTTAATCTTCTGACAGTCAGTGTTCGGTAGTACTGTGAGGTTTTGGGGTGAGTGGGTTGTCAGTGTTTGGGCTTTTAAATTAAATTTAAATGAACTTTAAATGTATTACAATCTAGGAATGTCTAGAAAAGTTGTTTAAATATCCTTGCTCATAAACAACTCAAGCTGCACTAAATTCAGAACCTCAGATTAAATCCCGCAAGATTCCAGGGAGAGTTTCAGTTCTGACTGGCTCCATGACCTGTTCTGCAGAGCGGATCCCAAACTCAGAGGTACAGGGTCTGCACACCCCAGAACACCAGCTGGTAGCAGCACCCCAAATACCCTGCACACACTATTTCAGGAGTGAGCCAAATCCTCATGTAGGTTTGATGACACGGTGCCCCAGTCACAGAAGGATTAAACTGTGTCCCTTGGTCCATCCTGAGAAGAAATGACCTTAGGTGAGTTACACCAGCTGCTCTTGAACAGGTAGACTGAAGATAAATGTGTACTCCGTTGAAATATTTTAACTGGGTTTTACCCTTTTACTTACTAAATATTTATTTCTAAATTAGTGCTTATGCAAACAGTTTTACATTCCCTGCTCTTTTTTCCCAAATCAGCGGGAAAGAACTTGATTTAAAATACAAGAAAGAAGTTTCATTTTCTCTTGCTTATGGCAGAGTTACATGGCTTTATTCTTCTTCGAAGTCACTCTTCACATTTTCATTTCTTGAGAATGACTTTTTCTGAATGTAGAAATATATCTGCTTAGAGAAACAAAATCATAGAATACACTGAGTTGAAATCAATTTTTGCCTTTCTCTCTCTTTTTCCCATTCTTTCTTCTCAACAGGCCAACCAAAACCCCTCATCTTAAGACTCTGAACCAGCCTATAGCACCACTGAAGAAGCTGCTGGCAGCACATAGAGTTGAACACCCGCATAAACATCTGCAAGGCTGGGAGCTGAGCCCTCTCCAGCTCCCGGTCTTCCTCAGTTCAGCCTGGCACTGGCCATAGGAGGGACGGTGTGTGATGGATGGAGGCTGACAGGAGCACGGCCCCGTCCCTCTCCTGGGGGCTGAGCACTGGTTTCAGCAGGATGCTCAGTCACTACTGTGCATGAGGCCCTTGGAGAGCTGTTTCCGCCAGCCAGGAGCCTCCCAGCTGAACCACGCTCCGTTCCTTACAGGGCCTCCCATGTAATACTAGAAAGCGCCTGTCAGCCCTCTCCTTGCTCACAGCGTTGCATGCCTCACACTTTCCTTCAGGATGTTTCTTACTCCTTGTCACTGGTGGGAGGTGCAGCTGCATCACTTCAAGAGGCTGTTTACCAGACACCACGGGGCAGTCGAGAGGAAAATCATGAAAAATTGATTTTTGTAGCTCAAAAGCAGGTCTGTCCAACTAAAGCCTGATGCTCGATTTGCCCAACTAGAGAGGGCAAGAGCCCTTCATTGCAAGTGTACATGCAGTGTGCCACAGGGTTCACCTGTGGTTTTCCTCCAATACGCTCCTTTCAGTTGCACTGCACCATTGCAAAGCAGAAAGGAGATGGATCAGACCTGCAGGTATCATCCTGGTGTGCCAGGTACAAATCTGGTTAACAGGAATTACCCACTTACAGCTGGACTGCACCAGCACAGGGAAATGCCTCTGGCTGCATTTCGTATGAAGGATAGATACACATTATATGCAGTTAATCGTGCTTACAAGAGCTTCAAACTCATTACTCAGTGATATATAAAATATATTTCTTTATCTATTAAATCTTCACTATCTGTAATTATTCCCCAGGGCACAATAGATAGTGAGTCAGCAGGCACAGATTTAATTATCAGTTTTTACTGTAAGATGATGATGTTTATTTATATCACTATCAGACAGACACTGAAATGAAGCCGATGTTAATCTGAGGTTAAGCTCCAGGAGGCGCCTAGCAGTCTGACCAAAGGGACTGATGTTCATCAGATAATAAAAGAGGAGACCTCCCTCCCTTCCTCCCTCCCTCCCTCCAGAGTCCTGCACAGAGCTCACAGATGTACAGTCTTGTTTTGTAAATTCCTCCTCGCACCATTTCCAACCCCTCTAACAAGCAGCTTGCCCCTTATTGCAGAGCTTTCTGTCAGCTCTAGCAGACAGTTTAACCCAGCATCTTATTTTACTTACACAAGAGCTTTATGGTTGGGTTTGGTTTATTTTTCTCCACTATATCCAAAAGGGTGATGCCAGAGAAGCTGGAAACAGAAGTGAAGTGGTGACAAAGCTGCTGTGACATCGCAGTTGTGAGCAGAAAGTCTGTCGCTGATCCCCGTTGCACCAATGCCTGCCTTAAGTAAATCCATAGCAAGGTACAACAGTGCTCTCAAGTTCAAATGGTACAATGTAATGGAACAGGACCTTCTGTGGGGAAGGACAGGATGACAAAGTAACAGCAGCTTTCTGTGTGTCTCAGAATGCCTGAGACACACTGAATTACTAGTGCTGAGTGCAGTAATGTGACAGCCTATATACTAACGAAAAATATTCTGGCAGCTGACACTCACCAAAATGTATTAATGTTTAACATTAGAACTTGCAAAATGACTGGTGACATGGTGCATATGATCTTTTTATGGGTATTTCAGTGGTACACTTCTTTCCTAGCAAGAAGATATCTATCCATTTCAGTGAGAGATGAGAGAGGATAACAAACCCCACGTGATCTCTTTTCTACATAGACACTAGTTCTGCATCCTACAGCAACCCCATACTTTTTATTATTACCATTTGTGGATCAGCAAGGGCATTATTAGGCCATACCATGTTGCATTCAGATCCTTCTGTTCTGCTTTCAGCCCAGAAAAGGCGTGGTCCAGCCTCATTCCCTGCCTGCTGCACCAGCTGGATGACCTCCCTCTGGCCCTGGCTTGGGTTGACATGGACAAGTCTCTGGGCACAGGACTGCAGGGCATGGTGATGCCTGAAGAGGTCACCTGAAAACAGAGACTAGACAGGAATAAAGGAATAAAGGGTATTTATTTGAAGGGCCTTCAAAGATATACCCTGGGGAGTCCAGAGGCTGCTGCCAAGATGGACACCAAGACGGACCCCAAGATGGACCACAGGTGACGAGTTCTTCACACTTTTATAAGTTTGGTCCATTTGCATATCAGGATTAATTCTCCAATTACAACCTTAGTTAATGATGTAATTTCCCCAAGCTCACCCCCATTCTAAAGATGTTGGTTTAGAGGCTTTGTTGTGTCTAACTGGCATAAGAGAACAAAAGTTAGCAGACTACAGGACACTTCAGAGTTACACACTAAGCACTACAGGATTTGAAAAATATGAAGGTTAAAACCTAAGGCATCAATGGCATAGGCAGGCTTTGCACAACAGCTGATTATCTTAAGTGGTATAAACCTGAGGCACAGAAATAAAGCACCTCATTGACCAACATCAAAGAGCAGTTAAGTGGTGAACCTGGAACCAGAAGAGAAAGTTGCTAGATGATATTGGTTCATGCAGTCCCTCAGGTCATATTTGCTCTGTTAAGGTCAAAGACAGAACAAGAAGATCCTCTCCTTGAGGTCCTGCTCTTGACACCACTCCAGCTTGATACCTGGATGCAGGACCCTCAAAAAGGTGACGTTGGTATATGTTTAAATTAATGTAAAAAGGTTGCTTTAAAGTACTAGGAAGAGAGACTTAATACTATTGGAGACTAGCAGAGTTAATGAGATAGGGGAGCAATGATTCTTTTTCTCAATTAAGAAGAGAAAAAGAAGGAGAGAGACCAACCTCTGGAATTTCAACACATGAGAAAAGATCGTTTGCAAAAGAGTCACACTCAATCTCTGTGCCTAGCTGAAAGGAATTTGTGGTTTCATTTCAGGCCCTTTTGGACTGTTTTTCATGTCAAAATTACATGTTTGCTATACTTTGTCGCTCTTCCAAGATTTACTGAAACAAAGGAAACATTTGAATGAGATTTGAGACAACTTCTTTCTCACCTGTCAAGAAGGTAATCCCCAAGCTTCAGATAAATGTGGGCATGTGGTTTCCAGTATTCTCACTCCATATGTCTTCACAAACACCAAATAGATCTAAAGTAAAAGGACAGGTTTCTTCCTCCGTAGATCAAAAGGTTAAAGTGATGGACCTTGCCCAGGATGATCCAGACTTTGTTCCATGTAATGCCTTCATTTTCACTCCCTGTGGGAATACAGACTCCCTGGCACAGAAATTAGGAGAAAGATCGAAAGCATCGACCCATTCCAGCATTACTGATTTCAACCATATCAGCAATAACTGGAACAAAAGTTATGCCCATTTTAGGAACTGATCTTACAGGTGAACCACCGCAACATTTTGACTACTGTAACTCTGAAATGAGGTAGACACTTAATTGTTGTTGTTTTGTCCTGACTCTCATTCCTAAAGAAAAATGGTGTTTAATGTTTTGTGTCAGCTCTCTTCCTCCAATATTTTGGAGTAAGCACTGCAGTGTAAATGCTATAGCTCTAACATCTCCTGCTTACATGAAACCTTGGGTTTGAAATCTGCCTTCATGTGCTCGTGCTCACACTGGATTTGGGGAAATACCAATGAAAGCTGAGGGAGTGGCTCCAGCAAAACAGCTAAAAGGAAAGGTGGGCATAGAAAGCCACATTTGCACTATACCACACCTCCATCCCCAGTGAAAGGAAAGTTTAGTCTGTCTGCATGAGGAATTTTTGCTGGTAGAGATGTTTCAGTCACAAATTACACCTCTTGGCACTCTGGCCACTGTTCATACAGTAGGTCCAGCCCTTGCCTTACCTTAGAGGCAACAGTTTCCTGTGCTATAAAATATAACACAGGGTGAAAACTCGAAGAACCAAGCTCAGGCAGCCTGGATGCAACCGAAGCCTTCTTGTTTCTAGTATAAGCTATTGGGTCTGGCACTGGCATGAGCAGGTCAGGCAGGGGAAACAGCGACTGGATTGACAGCTGCCCAGCTGGCTCCACCACTCACTGCTGGGAGTGCATCTCTCAGTACCTTTGCTTTTATTGCTATGTGGCTGGACAGCTTTCCAGAGCAAGGAAATAGCAGGGGAAAAAATAAAGGGGGAAAAAAAGTGCTTTACATGGTGTTTTTCATTGGAGAGGAACGTGGATGTGCAACTAATTCTTTCCAAGAAAGCAAACACTGAGCTAGACAAGACTTTCTTCGGAAGCCCATTAAAACACCAATGCAACACTGAGCATGTCAATATAGGAAAGTCTGTATGATGCACTGTGGTGTTTCTTTCTGACATAAATGGACAGAAGTTATACATAATGCAAAGCCCTAAATGCTGACAGACATTTGCAAGAATGTTTACATTTATTTTTCATAACCCCAAGAAATCGATCTCTAAGGACATCCCATGAGAGACTGTATTTGGCCCTGAAATATTGTCCTGGGAGACTATGTTTCTGTCTTCCATCTGACACATTTTACAGAGGGTATCAGCATATGGATTTGCACCTCAGCTGTGTCATGAGCAAAGAATTGCTATTGTTTTAATATGCTACACTGGGGCATTTAAACATTGATACTGTGAGGTACTACTTTACAATTCCCATTAGATTTGTCATAAAGCACACATTTATGAAACAAAATATTTCTGTATTCACCCATAAAACTCCGTGTTATAACAGTATTGAGCATCTGGTTTTAATCAGAAGTCAGGAAATTCACTGTTCGAGCTGGAACTCCATCCTTTCCTAAACTCACTGTGTTTAATTTCTGCAATTCAGATGTGAACAAGTTCTTTAAAAGTCTCACTGCCCTTACTGAAAGATAAGCACAACAGGCATAAGGGTTTGGAATTCAGTGACATTATCAAGGACATTTCTGCTTTTTGAGTCTTTCTGATGGAGCAGGTGAACAGTGGTAGTAAAGCAGGACAAAGAGATCACACAGAACATCACTGCTAATAGTCTACACAATGCAGTGTTCAGAAGCACTCTCTTTCGAAGTCAACTTTCAAATCTAAGCTCTCTCTGAAAATGGTTTAATACTTTCAGAGATTCTGTTTAAATTAATTTAATGCTTCCTTTCTCTAAAACCTCATTAGGGATTTTGCCAATAAAATACAATCAGGATTGAGAGCCAAAATAATCTTTTTTTAGCGCAAATCTCTTCTAAATCATTTTGTTCATGAGTGAATCAAAAATCCATGGAAGGCGAGAAAATAAATGAGTCTAATGCACATAAATGAAGAGGTGGAAATAATGTTGGACAAAGAGTTTTGACTGTACCATTTAATAATTTTCAATTGATCAGCTTTTCTAGTGAATAAATGAATTTTCATTTATGGGGTTTTTGTAAGTGTTCTACAATATATCTGGTATTCTCTCATTCATTTCAGTCCTTGTCCTTGAGGCTTTTCTCTGCTCCTATAGCTAAGCCATGCTGTCAGCTACAAGTTTGACTAAAAATTGGGGCCCAAAACCCTTCCCAAGAAAATAAATGCAGTATCTACGTATAGTTGAACCTTCAAAGGTTCCTTTCAGCTGTGATGCTCCACATCCACGTAACTCTTCTCTGAAGCTTAGCCAAACTCTTGTGATCTGCAAAGTTCTGCGAGAAAAAACTTTTCATAAAAGCCTGAAGGGGCCAAAAACCCCCCTTGCAAAGCACCCCTGAACATCTCATACGCTGCAGGACTGGAGCTGTGACTGGAAATCTCACAGGAAATTAGCCAGCCTCTTCATTTTTGTAACATTGATTATAGGGGTTTATCAAGAGGGACATGCTACCTCAAGCTCGCTATCGCTTCTCTGTCCAGCAGCCAAGAAGGCAAATCACACACTCACAATTATATTTACCTCTTAGAGTTTTAGAGAACGATGTATCCTACTGCTCAGAGTACCAGTAGCTGGACACCGCTTTCATCTAACATCTGAAGCACTGAAGCAGTTCACTGCTGTGTTCCTTTCGCCTGAAAGGACAGAAAATTTAAAGTTACACATTTAAACTAATTCACAATGTGGTAAGGTAAAGATAGGAACACACAAGCATGCATAGAGAAGAGCCTCAAGACATTGCACTAGAAATGGTGGTTTTGCAAATGGAGATAATAGGAGAGATCTGCAAAGAAGAGTTTACATTAATTTAGGTCACATGAGATATGATCTAGATTTGTCTTCAGGAAACACTGTTCTGATGAACCACTGCCTTTAACCACTGTTCCTTCATTCCCTCTGTCTCTTCTGGAGCACTTACAGAACAAATAAACTCCTATTTAATTTTTATGATGAGGAGATTCAAAACCTGCCAGCCACTGCCATTTGTTTCCTGTCCTTGTGGGCATTTGTTTTGGCTTTTATGTTTTTGAAGAAGACAACTGTGGACACCTGTAATCTGTGCACAGCATGCAGGATAAATGCAAATACTTAGCGGTGTACCAAATATGTCCCTTTGATTTTGCACACGGGAGGCAGAGGAATACAACCGGTGTGCCTAAGCCATCTAAATATAAAGCTGAATGACCTGTAACAGAACAATAGATGGGGAAAAAAAAAGAGCAAAAACCGAACCAGAAGAAAAAATACACATTAAACTGGAAAAAGGTGAAATGTGAAATCTATCCCTTTTCTATAAACACATGTGGAAAGAATAACACCTAGCCTTTTTTATTCTTGGCTTCCCCCCGCCACCTCCTTTACATTCCAAGAGAAGATCTGCCAACTTTGGGCCATATCCGTTTCTCTTCTGTTGTTTGCCAGTATTAGTGCACTCTAGCCCACATTCTTTCCTAAGACATCAAAACGAGTCGTTTGTTGGGTCCAACTGTTTCAAGGACCCAGCCGCCCTTCCCTCCTGTGCCTGGAGCAAGCTGGGTGGCTCACAGGCACACACATACGCCCGGCTGACAGCCTTGGCTTTGGCTGGGACCTCTGATTGGAAAGGCTCCTGTACCAGACCTCACAGAGCATGCCTTGTGTTCCTGGAGATCAGAAGGCCTCGCACCAATACATCCAAATGCTTCTAATGCTCCCTTTGTCCTAAAGTACACACTGAGGCAAGCGTACCTGTGCTTTGCTTATTGAAGCTGCTCGTGCAGGGCTTCAGCACCTCTGTTCTGTAAAGCATTTCTAAAATCTTAGATCTGGATCTGCTTATCATTACACATATAAACAGAGGGTGAATTCACCTTTACACTACAGTTTAGCACAGCTGCAATTGTTTTAAGATTTAAGATGGACCCTAAGGCTCTAAACAAAGGGCTGAGTTTTTACCAAGAGAGATTAATTAACATAATTAAAAAATAAAATCTTGAGTAGGTTGGAGTGTACAGTACTCATTCTTTGCATATAATAATGTGAGAAAGGGGTAAGATTGAAATCTGGTGTAAAATGTGCCAATACAACAATGCTAAAGCTGCATCCACTTCAAACAGGTTTTAATCTGTCTCTGGAGAAGAAAGAATTATAAATCTCAATCAGCTTGATTCCAAGTCCACTGATTTTAATGTTAGCTTTGTTTATATGAGTAGCCCTTCTGTTGGAACTTCTTTTGAAGTTAAAAAAATACAAACTATCATACCAAGAGCTATTGCAATATCGGCAACAATTCTTGTGCCCTGCTTTTTCTCCCTCCCTCCTCCCATCCCTCTCCTCTCTTTCTTCCTCTCTTTCTCTCTCTCTCCTCCCATCTCTTTTTTTCTTCTCGTGCAGAGGAAGCTTGCAAGGACCTGCTGAGTTATTTTCCTGATGTCATCCCATGAGCAGTGGAGTGAGGAACAGAACCAAGAGCTCCTGAGTGCTCACAACCACTCTCTAAGGTAGCAGTAACCTCAGCCACAAAGCCCTGAATTTGCATTCTGAGGGAATATTATACGGGATGCAGAAGAAGAGTAGTGAACCACTGGCTGGGAGAAGACTTTAGGTTTGGTTTGTTATTACATTCAGCCACAAAGCAGTTCAGATCCAGATCCAGATCCAGATCCAGCTGCCTCAACATTTGGTAGCGTTCAGCTCTGGGGTCAAGGTTCCCTCTATGTTATGAAAATGGGCTCAGAGTGTGTTTTATGTACTTCCTACAATTCATACATTAGGTATGAGAAAAGAGAAAAGAACTATTATGATTAAAACATATAATAAGCAATAGGGGTGCCTTGTTATATATCTCTGTCTGCTGAAGGTGGTGTTTTGCACACTTCTGTGTTTAGGCCAACAAAACTCTCTTAGAAGCAAAAAATCATTGTATAGTGATTAAAGACACTGACAACCCCCCCGAAATGGACAGTTAATACCATGTTTAGGCTCTCATTTAGGAGATTTTGCAGAGAAGAGTGTTACTTAAAACTAACTGCTGCTGACCATTGGAGAAATGAGGAAAGATACTATAATCTTATGCAATCCCAGTTTTGGTCTGTTCCCTTGACCTGGATTAACCTTTTTCCTTTTATCTGTATTTTAATTCCAAACACCTCACTTAAATGCGACTGTATCCAGGTCTCTGCTAAAAGCTTTAATGAGCAACTCTAAGGTCAGCAGAAATGTTTGAACTTTATTATTATTTCATACAAATGCTGTAGGGATGCTTGAATCTCCCATAGTTATTAGTTATTTTGGTCTCCAGTGAGATGTTCGGCATCTGGCTGTATTAGTTTATTGATTTCTTTTTTAAATGGTTGTCTTTCAACAGCAATTTAAAATACATGTTTCTTCTTAACTTACTTACAGGCACAAACACTGAACAAAGGCTGCATGGAACTGGGCCCAGCTTTCTTCTGTGAAGAAGATGTAAACAGTAAAATGGTCCTTATAATCTTAGTGTAAATATTTCCTTTTCTTTCTTGAGTGAAGAAATTGTAAATTTATACATAGCACACTTTAACTACTTTTATTACATTATGATTAATAGACTAATGAAACATCAACTGTGCATTCTTTCAATTTATTACATCACAATTAAATGCATTATTTTGTGCAATCAGTATTAAAAGATCAGGTCCATTTAAGTGTGCACAATGTTTTGTAGACTGAATGTAGCACATAAAACTTGGTGTCTTTAATCAACAGAGATCCCAGAGCAGCTAATCATTTTATAAATTATTAAGTATTCTTTTCATTCTTTTCATCGTATTAATACCTAGGGAACTTATTAACGGACCAGGAGTCCAGCTGTTCTGTTTCCAGTATCTGCTCACATAAAAGTGAGTAATTCCCTTACATGGTGTCTTTTGACTTTCTTTTAAAACCAATCCAAACTGGTTTGGATAAAGACCGCACGGGTGAGGCCAGTATTGCAACATGGGCTGAATACTGGCTGTCAGACAGGATCCCAAAACCCACAGTGAGCGTACAGTGAGGGTCGGGCTGACAGGGACAGATTAGGGGTAACATGGACAAGACATCTGTGAACCGAAGCTCCAGCAATGTACGTGGTATAAAACTGGATACTTGGAAAGGTAACTGTGTCATGCAGCAGGGAGTGTGAGCAAAACCAGTTCTAGGACTCAGATGTTCTTAAAATTGTTCTTGGAGATTGCATCCTACCTTCTTACCTGGAGAATGCACAGCTGCTGGCCTACAGAATCTTGATCTATGAAGTGTAGAAATTCCTTCTAGGCTTTGGGCTAGCTTCAGCTTGCACCTAATAGAATGGAAGAGCCATAACCACCCCTTCCAAAGAGAAAGTGGGCAAGGAGAAGACATTTTGGTTGTAACACCAAAACTTGAGGAGGAAGAGGTGATAGTGGCCAGGGACCCACTACAAAAGGGCTCCTGCATCTTTATGCATGATTATTGCAGCAGTTGCCTCAAAAGTCAAGTTCCAAAGTCTTGGAGTTGCAGGATATTAAGGATCCCTAAGTCTGGTTAGAAGAGACTAAGGCTTCTCACAGGTCTGAATCTAGTCCACCTCGGTACTGAGGAGTGCCTGAAAGTTAATCCCATGATGAATGGTCTTCACAAAGTTAGCTGGTTCTGGTCCACATCAAAACTGGCATTAAACAGCAGTCTCAATAAAAGATCAGAGGAACATAAGCCAAATTAGGCTATCACCCTTGCAGATTGTGTTTGGGGTGCATTCCTGGGCTCTGGGGGAGGCTTCTAATGCCACTAACTTCTTTCCTTTTCACATGCACAGAGATAAAGATGGCCAGTTATCAGAGAGTGAAGCAATAACACCAAGAGTGTCCTGAAGACTAATGGAGCTCTATAGGCATCACGCTGAAATAACATGAGATAAAATTACTCTCAATAAGACAAAACCACAGTATATATTAAGAAGGCATAGGCTTCCCCTAATTAATCCTGTTCTGAATAACTTTCGCTTTTTCCATAGAATTTTTCTGGGGGGGAAAGCTTTTCATACTGAAAGAGATCACCAAGATGAACAATTTTTGCCTGAACAGATGAACCTCTGCGAAGCTGCAAGTGACTGCAAAAGGGATGTAAAATTAGATGTGTCAAGCGGTTCTGTGACTAGGAACCATGGCATCCCCTGTCCTGTGTCCCTTACAAATGAGCATGAACCATTCCTCACTTGCTTACAATGAAAATATAGCCTTAGCAAATTGAAATGCTAATTTGAATAAAGTCAAGATTTACCAAACTAAACAAAGTCACTTTGCTCTTTAAAATGGCCCATGGTTTTGTCACTTTGGATTTGTCAAGATTTTCTCTCAATATGTTTCTTAATTTCTCTTTTACAGCCTAATATAACAGAGGACAATTTCATTTTTAGAAGTCAGAGTACACCAGAAGGATTTAAGATCAATACTAAATTTGTTACATACACAGAAATTCTAATAATTTAAAAAGCATTTTTGGTGAAGAAAGTGTAGCCAAAAAACCTGAGGAACCTCCAGGATTCAACTATTTTACTTCAACTGACCTCCATGTAAAACCTGAACAGAACATCTTGGCAAGCAATTTGAAAACATATCTTGTGAAGCCATGGATAATATTTCTGGACGAATAAGTAGCAGCATTCATAAGAGTCATTTAGATGTGGACAAAAAGGTTTATATGGCTTTTACTGGTTTATGGGAAGGCATAAATAAAATATAAATTAAAACTTACCGTATTCAAGGTGGGATCTACTTGCGAGCTGCAGCAGATAATCCTCATTAGTATAGATTCTCTGGGTGGAGAACGAGAAACCCCTGCACATGCTGCACCAACACATTACAGACTGTGGCTGTATGAAACCAGTGGAGCATTCAACTTACCTGATGCGGGTTAGCTGAAACCAGAACTGTGCACTCTTGTCGCTGTTGAGACGGGTCACGACGCATACACACACTGACAACCTCAGGCAAAGAGCTCATCTTTAATACCACACAGCATCTTTTATAGTTTCTTAGCTGTTTACATAGTTTTAAAGCGCAACAAGCTCAATTCAACCAATCACCACACACCACTGGGTGAACACACAATAATCATGCAGCATGTTTTTCTACCTCTAATTCAGCTGTGCCTCTTTCCCACGGTCCTTCTCTAGCAGAAGTAACAGGCCTGAGCCATGATTTTACAAAGGCAAAAAGGCCTTCCTTTTATAAGGTTTTACATGTATGTAACACACTCTCTTCTCTTAAAACAAGAGAGACACCAGGGATTTTTGTCTGGTATTTTTTTTTTTATTTTATAAATCAATAACTTTATAAACATACAAATAAACCAAATATATTATATTTGTATTGAAATTTCACGTCAATATTATTTTGAGTTTAGAGCTGACTTTAGGAAACATTTAAAACTCCAAATACTCTAATTACAAAAATACATCTGCTTGGTTTCCCTATCTTATTCTGTAAAGAATACTCCCAAATTTAAAATTAGATCCTTGGAAGGAAAGCAAAGTAAACAAAAAAAACCAAAAGTAAACAAAAAACAAGGATAGAATAGCAAACTAATTTTTAAGGAGTCTGAAACATCTTTATTAGTCAAGGTCCAAAGTTACAAATCTTTATTTCTTTTCATTGGGGAAACTTCCAATGAAATGCTGACTGTCATTCAACACAACTCTTGGATTTTAAGCACATAAACATACTTCAGCAGAGAAACTCAAAGTGCAGGGATAAAATTCTTTTTACTGGGTAGCTCTCATGGAAAGAAAATGCTTTTTTGTACTGGGGCCTTTAGACCTGGACTCTCTTCCCATTAAAATACAGAAGATCAGTAATGAACTGAAAGATCAGGGAATCCAAACTAGATGCTTTTAACAATGTTAATGAAATTAAAATCAAATCTACCAAATCCAAATGATTCAACAGAGTTGTTGCCTGTTCCTGAACACAGTTTAGTATGCCAACACCTCTCAACTATTTTTCTTTCTCTGGAAGTACCCTTGATGCCATTCACACAAGAGAATGAGTCTTCATTGCTAGTAGTTCCAACTAAGCTTTGGAAATGCATATTTTACAAGTTTATTCTGAATTCAGAACTGATGTGGTTAGAAAACAGACTCAACAATTCAAAACCACCAGCAAAAATCACTTTAAAAGTTAAGTAAGTGACAACCCTCTACAAAACATAGGATTATAATTTTTGTAACTCTGACAACTTGGACTCAGTGTTCTTACTGTTTCACCAACATAAAACAAAACCAACTTCACAAAGTTACTCCAGTGTGTAAATAGTTTGGATAAGAGGTAAGAGCCTTTCAATGCTCTTTCCCATATCGGCCTATAGAGCTGGTTAAAAAATTGACATCATTCCATGCCTTTCTGTCAGGATTCAAAAAGAACCCAGAAAAGCAGAATAGTAAACACACAAATTAGTAATATTTGCCACTGTTATCCAGCTTATGAATTACAAGGAACACTAGCTGCGGGCACTGTAGCAGAGCTTAAAGGTTACAACAGCAGGCTGCAGAAACAGAGGACTGAGAGATCCCCTATAAATAATGAAAACATTATTAGTAATTTAGCTGATTTCCAGGTGTCTTCCAAAACGTTCTGAAAACAGCCTTAGGAAGTCAAGACAAGTTGGTGAAAATCAGTTGATATCACAGAATCACAGAATATTCTGAGTTGGAAGGGGACCCACAAGGATCACCAAGTCCAGCTCTTAAGTGAAAGGCCCATGCAGGGATCAAACCCATAACCTTGGTGTTATCAGCACCATGCTCTCACTAACTGAGATAATCTCACAATAAACAACTGACCTCATCTCCACATACAACAGAGCTTTATAACCTGGTAGGTGCTAGAAATCCAGTTACAAGAAAAATTGGTTTCGTTTTCCAGTCTTTCCCTCAGATTTAACAGGCAGCACAAATCAGTTGAGTGGAAATCAGTCCAAGCTGAGGTGGCTTTTTTGCAGTTTTGTCCCACTCCTCCTGTTCTTTTGGAATAGCAACTGGCTGGACTTCTGTCCTCACACCAAGTCCTAAATAATGGGCCAGGTTTTGGTGCCAGGCACGCCTCTGTGAGGCAAGGACAGCTCCAGCACATGCCTCTCCTCAGGGCTGAAAACAAACACAAGCCTGCTTTCTCAGTCCAGAAATAATCCTGTTATGCTCTGAAGGATCAATGTAGACTGGGAAGAAAAAAACAGAGGCATCACCTTTTCCCTCAAATGCTGCCCATCATTAATAACATATGCCCAAAACCATCCTCCAGTACACCAAACCTGAGAAATGCAAGATCCTGCTTGGTGCTTGCTCACAGAAGCAGACACAAGAACATCTCAGGTGAAATCCAAGAAGTTACACTGGTCTGTCAGCAGCACTGCGGAGAGGCATTAAGCATCCATGAAAAATATTTCAATAGTAAGATTCATTTTGAACTAATTTTTCTGCATTATCCTCCATTCCTGTTTCTCTGCAGCTGTCCTTGTGTCCCATTTTCTAGGCAGTTTCTAGACTCTGTGTGTGTGTAAAGATCACTACTTGCAACAAGCTCCCTTAGAAAATACTTATCAGTGATAAATCACCCCCTTGCCTATTTTCCCCTCAGTGACCTCTTAGCAGGCAGTTAATGAAGTTAGCAGCAGTGATACTTATAGAGCACTCATTGCCAACACGCTGCTCACAGTAATTCTTCCAAGCAGAGATGACAGGGAAGGAGTGGCAAGGACTTCCCTGTTTTGTTTTGAGTAATGGTGGGTTTTTTCTAAAGCAGATTTTAATGAAAAAATGAGCGTTGCTTCAGTGTTTTGTGAGTTCCCATCATTGCTGACTTAGTCCTTTTCCCATTCAAACACAGACTGTTTCTAGTCTGGCTGCATCAGCAGGCTGGCTGGGGCAAGGTTGCAGGGCTCTCTTTCTGGAAGGGGCTTGGGCTGGATGCTCCAGGGAGCCTGAGGAGGGCCCTTCACCACTCCCGTGGATTGATTCGATTTCTCACCAACAGGAACCTCTTTTCGATGGCCTTGTTCTTTCTCCTCTTCTGCCAAGGTCTCTGCTGCTCTGCCATGTGTTACAGGCTGTTCTTCCACTGGAGAAAATGGATATGCATTACTGAGAGCCGTGTGAAAATATTCACAACAGGTAAGCTAAAAGAAATGTAGTGGCAGCTTTGAGAGACAAAAGCTATGAAAGAATGCACAGAATCAGGTTCAATACCAACTTAGGACAAAAGAACAAAAGACCAGGCAAAGTCAAGAACTTGCTTCAGATTTTAAGAAATGACTTGTCCTAAGCTAGATTCATGGTTTTGTCTTTTAACACATGACAGGGAAAGGCATGCCCATAACAGGAAGGTAAAATTAAAGTTCCTGCTTCAAAGTCAAAAGATCTTAGAATTATTCACTGGCATGGTATAAGAACTTTCTTTACCATCTGAGAAAAAATACCAGATTATTTACTGCTCTTGTTGTCTCAGATGGTGGAACCACTTCTGCTAAAATTTTCAGGAAAAAATAGGCACCTGTCATGGGAAATTTCTGTTCCAATACCTGCATCTGATAAAGCTGTAAATGAAAACAGAGTCTCCTAATGGGAAACATCAGTCTTCCTTTGCTGGACAGTAAAGTTCTACACATGTTCCCAATATTAGTCCATCTAAGTAAATGTGAGGCACATTCTCTACTGATGAATAAAGTGACTATTCAATGTATGTCTAAGGACAGGACTGGCAATTTTGAAAATCTTGCAAGATGCCTGGCTATTTGTATCCTCAAACATTTGCCTTTGCATATGTCTGAGTGACTGAAGCAAACTGGCTTCTCTAGTAACTTCTGCAGTTAGGAAGTATACATGGTAAATAAAACAAATGTCTAAGGGTATTAGTCTTTCTCTATCACTTCTCAGCATCTGAGCAATTAAGAGATTCAGATGCCACCTAGAAGGCTGTATTTCCTAAAATTCAGAGTGGTCCAGCTGATAACTTTAGGGCCATGGAAGCCTGTTGTATGCTTCTGTGCTGCCTGCTGCCTTTGGACAAGTGATGAAAGGCACATCTCCTCCATTTATCTCATCTTTGTTCAAGCACCAAACACTCCCCAAGCAGTCAAACACCTTGTTTAACACAAAAAGCAGAACTGCAATTGCTGCCACAGGGTGAGACCTGGACTCCTCACACCTTTCCAGTTATCTTGCCTGAATGAATAAGGACTGTCAAAGTGTGCTGTTCTGTGGGTATCTGTTCCCCAGCAGTATGATGGACATAACTTCACTTGCAAAGCTCTGGAAGTCTATATTAATGCAAACATCCCATATTATTCTATCACAAGAAGCCTCTCTGGCTTCTTGTGAGTGTGAAAGCACAATTGTAGTGTAGTTTCTCATGACTAATCTGCAAAATGAAGGGCTGAACTGTCTCTTCACAGCAATACAAACATGGCTTCTGCCAGAAATAAAATCTGGATTTCTCTGTCTCCTCTATCAGCCACTGCTCCTGCTGGTACAAGGTGAGGAGAGATCTAATAAGGAAGGACATCCTACTCACCAGATTCTGAAGGACAGGCAGGATGAGGATCTGCTGTCTCACACTCAATTAGATCAACTGCTTTAGTCTCCAGAGAATTGTTACCCTCCTTAAAAACCGCAAACTGCAAATACATACAATATGCACAAGATATGCAGAGCCCAAATTAATAAAAAATGAATTGGTTTTCTGAAACCCAAGAGGCAAACTAAAAGGGCCACACACACCAACCACAGAATATGGAAAAAGGTCATCCTGGCTTCTGGGATGACCCTTCCCCTGCAGGTAATTAAACATTTGGGTTGATGACAGCCCCAGTCTTTCTTTGGAAAGCACACAGTCCCAGTCTAGTAAAGAACTACTAATTCCCTTGCCTTACAAATCAACATTTCCAAGGGCAAGAACAAAAGTTCATGAAAATCAACCCTCTCCATAGTACTGAGGACCATTTTTAAAGTGTTACAGATATCTGCAGGAATCCAGAGAGCAGGAAACTGTGTCAAACACAGGGAAGGAAGCAAGCCTCCCTTCCTGGCTCTCAGCATCTCCCGCAGGGTGCGGTTCCATCATGCCACGGTGACAGTGGAAGTCAGAAGATGAGACCCTCTGGGGGAACATGCTGAAAAGACCGGAGGGAAAGCAGGAAAAACAGCAGTAGAAGAAAGCAATGTGAAGCAATATGATGAAATTGTACAGAGGGAAAGAGGAAAACCCAGTAAAGGGGGGAGGTTAAAAGAGTAGCGACAGGGAAGAAGAGAAAACGTCTGTAAATAAGATGTTCCAACAAAAGGACCGACAGATTCAGGGGTCCAGGTGGATATCCAGATTTATGTGGATAGAATACACGCGTAGCAGGTGCGCCCATTTAGGCATCAGTTCATTTATGTAAAATCTGTACTCTCACAGCTGCCAACCCACATGTGGCAGATCCCCGGCAGAGATTCAGCTACACAGAGTTCTGCAAAATATTTCTGACTGTGCAAAGCAAAACACTTGGTGGATGAAAAGTCTCAGAATAGCATCAGAATCCAGGCACGTGCAGAAGTTTACCAAGGCTTACATATCAGTAGGACTAACCTGGCCTGGCTTATGGAACTCTAACATGAGTGTCAAAAAATATGCAGGCATACCCTCAGCTAATTGTACCCTCAGCTAATTGTACTTGCCTGGCAGAGCAGAAGTAAATGGAAAAGTGAATGATGCTTGGACAATTTATCTTATTTTTATAGTTATCGTGATACCTAACTTTTGATGGGTGTGATAGCACAAAAGCTTGTTATCCTCTGCATCAAACTAGACAGGCAAGAACTAGAAACTCTCTGCTCTCTCTCTCTCGTCATCCTCACAAATGAGCAGTGGCAGTGTGGACTACCAAATGAGTGAAACTTGTGAGCTGCTTACAGTTACTGCATACACATCATACAGGCCTGGCATGAAGCCCTTCATTAAGATCCTTAATGTTCTGTAGATCAAAAGTACCCTAAAACCTATTCCAGCACCTTAAAAGTTGAGCAGCTCTTGCTTTCTGTCCCTGATGTAGGATAATCTCTTTTTCTACATAAAGCTCTCCAGCAATCCACTTGAAGTGAGTGGTAGAAATGGACAACTTCCCACAGGTTTTTGGCAACTCTAGAGCTTCTAACCTGAGTGCAGGCATGCATGAAGCCCTGGTGACCTTAACAATCAATGGCTACATCAGCACAGAGAAAATCACATGCATGAAACCACAGCAATCCATTACTGAGTGAGCACCAATAATTAGCGAAGGGTCAGTGATTTCCTCTTCCAGTGTGCAACAAGCCATTGCAATAAATTGCTTTATTAGTGTATTCGATGTCTCCCGGTGCATAGTGAAATGTAACACAAATGTGTAATAGATGTAAAAGCTGGATTTGTTTTTGTGGATTCAGTCCATTGCTTAGCTGTTTAGTTACCTTATATTCAGCAAAAATGGCACTGGTGACCCGCGTTAACTGCAGGGTCAGCAGAAGGTGGGGACAGAGCTGATGGGCCGCAGGCCTCCTACAGCACCGCTCCCAGAACTGCTCTCAGTCCCAGCAAATGTTTCTGCTTTCCCCAACCTCAGGTATTTTGCAAGCTGTGGATTTTACTTCTGCTGTGGACAAATTATGGCGTCGCCAGAATGATTCAGCTCATTTGCTGTCCAGTACCTGAAGGAAAGGTGCCAATACTAAAACGTGCATAAGAGTGTGCAGTTGACCAGCTAAGGAACAATATGTCAGAGCCAGGGTCAAGTCGATTCTGTACTGCCAATATATGTTTGACAGTGTGCTTCAGTGGCTACCCACTTGCAAATCCTGCCACACACTCTCACTGAATCATTTGCAAGGCCATTCTGAGAGCTTCAGACTGAGCACAGAAGTAGCCACAGATGCCAGTTATGTCACTTGACGGCTTCAAGATCCAACTGCAGTGACCCAGAAGTGTAATGCCATTCTAATGCCAGTCAGAATCAGGTCCTTAAGGCCAGATTTTATGGGGCTAAATGTGGCTTCAAAAATGACAACAGCCACAGGCCTGTACAACCACACCATGTCGGGATTTTTACCTACACCAGTGTAAAACTGGAACTTTATATATCCTGCCAAGCAGCCTGATAAAATCCTGGTTGTTTTTCTTTACAAGGCAGCAGCTTCTAATACAAGACATTTAATTTCATCAAGCCCCAAAATAGAGTTCAACATCTCATGTAGCACACACAATACTTGGCTCCCAAGAAGCCTTTTTTACAGAGGGCATACTTTCCTGTGAAAACAGCCGTGTGATATGCCATGTCATCACATTGCCATTTCCTTAATTTAGAACACAGTTCCCCAACTGTTGTGTTCAAAGCTAACAATAACACTGGCTAATGGTTGCAATACATCCAGGCAGCTGTGAACTTTGAGGGATAACAATGAGGTAAGATGAACCAGGGTTCACAGCAAAGCACTTGATGACTCAAGCAGTTATTTAATGTATTTAAGATGTGAATTATTTGATGGATAATCTCAAGTGGATCCCTAACACTCTTTGATCCTTCCTGATTCCCTCTCCACTCCACATTAATATAGTTACCAGAGGCTTGTTGCCAGTAGGTGTTACGTTCTCATTGTCAGCGCGGCTGCTGGCGGCTCTTATCGCTTCTGCATAAAGATTCTTCTTATACAAATTCTGACTTCTGCAACAGAACAAAGGCTGACACAAATTATTTTGCTCTGAGAGGAACAGATGCTGCCTTTTTCACACATTATTCCACCAGTATTCACAGGAGTACATATATTTTGTTTTCTCTCGCCGGCTTGTGTATTGCTATCCGTTACCACAGTGGTTAAGACAAATTGCTTGTCAGAAAAAGAAGTCAGCAAGAAGTGTACAAATGCTTGTTCCAATGTGCCATCTGTACAGGGTCATTCATTAGAATGAACAATAGGCCTCACAATTTTAACTAGACCCTTCCATTTTCTTATATTATTCTATTTATAATATGTTTCTCTTCTAAAGATTTTTTTCAAGCAATGCAATGAAGAGTGTTTGTGGGCGAAGAGCAGAAATAAAAGTCTGACTGTATTTTTGTACACTCTTGGTAGTTACAGTTATGAAAGTCACTTTTGTATCCATCTGCATCATTCATGCAAAGCAACAATTTCAGAAGTTACTATGAAATAAACAAACTGAAAGCCTCAAAAAGCTTGGAAATAAGACCTTCCAGGAAATATTCATGACCCACAGAACTGGCTTAGGGGGAAAAAGTACAATCTGGAGATGGGAAAGGCATGAATAATCAGCTCTAAGAAG
Source organism: Oriolus oriolus (assembly GCA_013400235.1). NCBI lineage: Eukaryota > Metazoa > Chordata > Aves > Passeriformes > Corvidae > Oriolus > Oriolus oriolus. The sequence goes on from VXBT01002978.1 coordinate 351,924, forward strand.
CTAGTTCCATAAATTCAAACTTATTTTTATAGTTAAACAGCAATCACTTATAAGGCAGTATTAAAAGCCCATATAGGTCCAAACATAAAATTTTATTTTGCATCGCTTGAGATCCAAATTGGTACATCTTCTTTCACTTTACATATGTGTTTTTGTCCTCCTAAGCATCAGCTAACAAAATTAATGTTACACTCTTCAAATTCTGGAAGCCTCAGGTTATAACATCTTTTTACTTGACCTATTTTAAATAAAATTTAGTAGATATTTACCAAAGAAAATGGGAATTTTCCTTTTATTTAGGAACTTTCCTTTTATTTCTGCATAACCTTTATATGCTAACTGGGAAAGGTCACGTGCCATAATTATCATATATTGCTCCCTTCATGAAAATACAACATAAATAAATTTTAATTTTTGTGGCCTTGGCCAATTGAGGTGGAGGAATTGTGGGTGTTGAATCTATGATTCAGGTTTGGGTTTTTTTGTGGGAAAGAGTTGTTTCCTTGCTTCCCAAGGAAGATAAGAAACTTGGCACAGTATACAGTCAGACTGCATTAACCTAACTTTAAGAATAACATCGTGCTCTTCAGCAGACAATAGTCATTGAACAAACCAGCACAATACTTCAGCATGCTTGGCCTTCAGCTCACACATTTCCAAACTGGCAGGTGTAGACCTCCAGCTTCATTTCCTTCAATTAAAAGGAGATAGGCATCTCCATTTTGCGAGGGAAGGAACAGGACTATTACAGACTTAATCGGGACATTTTGAAATACAGTAGATTATCTGAAAAAGTGGTATAGCAATTTCAACCCACATACCAGTTTCCAAACTCCAGTCAAATAGGGATTTTAGATCAGTGGTTTAATTTTGATCTAGTTATACTAGTAATTGCTGCAGTTCAGATTCAGTCAAGCGTGTAATTGAAAACCTGTTGTTGTGGTAAGTAGTTATATTGATCACAAGTGTTTGGCAAGAAAGAAACATAAATCTGGGAGAAATTACAAAAGAGAGAGGAAGGGAAGGAATTGAATACCTTCATACCTTTAAACAAATCACATTCTACTTTTCATAAGAGAATGCATTAAATATATGGGAAATATAAGAACCTCACAATTTTTCTGTTCTTCATATATCCACTGATCAAAGTCTGAACCCCAGGTTATGAGAAAAAAACAGGCTGCACTTAGCTTTAATTCTGGAGCCCTACCACTAATTAATAGAAAATAAGAAATGTTGCAGCTTCTCTACTTTTATGGACTAAATATGCCAAGATCCATTAAATAAGAATGAAAAATATTAGCTTACATAGTTAACTTCTTTTGTAGCTTAACTTTTTATGTCTAGGAGAATCTAATTTTAAAGTTGACCTAAACCACAACCAAAAATCCTGCACTTAAATCAGCCTCTGAGAACAGCTGTCTGCCAAGGTCATGGCCAAAAGACTCTAGCTTAAATGCTTAATACTTTCCAGTCTGAGGGACACTGGTGACATTTAATTTCACATCAGACTGGGTTCTTAAATAGTGACCGTAGGAATTCTTTTTGCCACAGGAAGAGTCCCAAATCTGCACAATTCATTACAGCCATGGAAAATGCCAGGGAGTGCTTTTACAGCAGATGTGCTTAGACTCACATCCCTGATTTTACTCTTTCTACTTCCAGGAAAACTGTTTCCACGTTCACTGCTGGAAACATCGCTCTGGAAGTTTGCCTTGGGAAGGTTAGTAGGCTGCTTTTCTCAATGGCAAGGAAATTTTCAGGTGGAATTCTACACCGAAAGGGAAACAATAGCAAACTCATTGAATAGCTGGCAGAGAAGAGACAACCCCTACCACGACAGCTGCAGACATCTAGAGCTGAGAAGGGAAACCCAGGAAGAAGGAAATGGCATGCTCCTCAGCTCTCTCATCAATGCGAATTATGCCTCCTCCTAAAACGTGATAAGGTCTATTCTTCCCTCCAGACACATCTGCTCACTGACACCAATGTGAGCTCTGCGGGCAAGGGACATGCCAGAACTTCCCGCATTATTCACAGATCCAGTTACCGAAAAGCAGAAGGATGGGGGTTTCCATCAGCTGAGGAGCAGCTCGCGTTGTTAGCCGCGGGCCCTGTGTGAAAGCAGCAGCAGCAGCAGCAGCAGCAGCTCAGCCCGGTTCGGAAGCAGTACCTGCGGCAGTAGGCAGCCAGGACGCCCAGCAGCAGCAGCAGCAGGGCCAGCCCGGCGGCGCAGGCGGTGATGGCGATGCTCCGCACCTTGGCCCGCCCGGCGCGCTGCTGCTCCCACCACTCCAGGTCGCTGAACTGGCAGCGCTCCCCCACGTAGCCCGTCACGCAGCTGCCGAGGAGAGAGGGAACACCTGCAGCGGTGCCAGGGCGCTGCCCCGCACCGCCGCTCCAGCCCCCTCGAACACCGCTCATCACCGCTACAGAAACATCTGGTTGAGTTTTGCAGCGGGGAGGACAAAATTATTTTAGAGGAATGCTGTCGAAACCTGTAGAATCCAGGATTAAAAGTATTTTCCTTTTCTTTTCCTTTTTTTTTTTTTTTTTGTACTGTAATTTTTTGCTGGTATTTTATCGCCCATAGAATTATACAGAGAGGTTGTAATTACTGGATTCCTATGGGTAAAAAGTAGAAAAAAAAGTTTCTTAAATCCTGTAAATCCTGCTATGTGATTAGTGTTTCCCTAGGATTTTCCGTTTAACTTCTTTCAGCAGCAAGCTTCCCTTCCTTTAAAGTAGGCAGTACAGGACTGACTCATATTTTCACAATGATTTGGTTAAGAAAATCAGATTTTAATCTGAATCTTTACTTTAAAATTAAAGATGAATAAAAGTATTTTAAAAATCCTATGCATAAGCATTAGAAATATCTTCAAAAGCTACTTTTAATATAAACTTCTTCTGTAGGCAGTTTATGTTTATTTGTTTGGTTTTACCATTGTAAAACCCAACATAGAAATATCCTATCAATGCATAAAACCCTCAAATCAAAATTACTAGAAAGTGAGAAATACATAAAAAAAGAATCCCAGCCTAGTTTTACTGTACAAGGTGAGACACATAAATAATAAATGGAAAAAATGAAATGTCTGCTCAATTCATGACAACCCCTTAGCAATGTAGGCTCAACTCCTCACAGTTCTAATTGGTCTAATTTTACTCAAGTCCAAGAGCTAGTCAAGTGAGAAAAAGAAGCAGGATTTGACCTGCTGTAGCTTTTACCTAATGTCATGAAGACATTATATCAGCATTCATTATTAAATCAGGCACAAGCACTTTCATTCTGTCACAATTTAGAATGCATGTGTGCTGGAAGGCAGAAAAAATGCTAATTTTTAAATATTAAATTACAATGAATTTCAAACATGCTGGAAGATCTACTTTCTAGTGTAAGATCTTTTATTAATTAAAATACGAGTCACATTTGGTGTGTGATTTTAGCTAGATGACATTTTTCCATGCCTTCCCTGTGGTAGTTAATGGATTGGAGCCTACGTGAATGAATGCTGCCATCTAGTGAGGATTCAGCAGGGACAGAATCCAGCAACGCCTACGCACAAACCCCAACAGCGTGGCTAAGCATGGTTGCTCTTAAATTTTTTAACTGCTTCCACTTCCAAAACTGAAAAATATGTACATTTGAATTTTCATTATGCAGTAACACCTAAAAAATAAAGGAAAAAAAGTATGTGATCCAATTTGAAAGTTCTGCAAGTTTAGACTCTTTAATTTCAAGAGAAGAAACTTCTGAGGTGAAAATAGTTTACAATGCCTCTAAAAGTTACACTAAAAAGTCAATACAAGTACCAGAGATGACTATGAGTTTGTCTCCTGTAATGTCTTTGCCCAGGGGCTTTGTTGAGCTCAAGAAATCCGCAGCACAAAGCATCCACTTCACTCCCATGTATGTACATGAGACACATTCCTTTCATATTCTTACAGGTACAGAGGTCTGTAGGCAGGGGAGACCACTCATATTTCAAAACAGGAAAGTCTGAGGCACAGAGAGAGATTTGCCTGCCCTGGAAGAGCATCCATCCCCTGCACAGGTCCTCACTTACCACCTGAGACCCCAGGGGAGGAGGCAGGCGTTTGATTTATCCCACTGTAAAGATTTTATGCTTGATTTTGAAGAAAGATTCTGAGTACAGATTCAAATATAATCAGGTTACACACTTAAATGCCAGCACTAAATGTTTTGAAGAAATGATTACCCCATGGGAGTAGGTTGTCACATTGACCAAGCCAAGGGCGACTTCTGGAGAGATGAGATTCTCCTTGCTTTTATCAGTACTTGCATTTGGGGAACCCAGGATTAGGTTTCACAAAAATATTGACAGGGTTAAAAATACTGACAGGGGAAGTAGGTCTCGATTTTGAGGTCTCATTGCAACTCTCCCTGTTTTTAAGGGGACAATTATATCTTATCTTTTTCTGCCTTTCTGTAATGGAAGATGCTGACACCAGAAGACTGCTCCCTGGCGCCAGTCAGAGAAGACAAGACAGAAGTGTCCTCTTGCACCCCAGTGAATGCTACACCTGAACAGCAAGGCCAACACGGAGCTGCAAGTCAGCACAACATGTGCAGGAGAGAGAGCAAGCACGTCCTTCATAAAGCCATGAGCACTAAGTCATTTAACAACTTACCTCCCACTTCCAAAGCACAGAATCAAGTGCTTAGGGAACAAACCCAATCCTACTATTAATTGCAGTGGGTGTGAATGGAGTGGCCATGCACCGAAAATTACACTGACCACTTACAGGAAAGAGGAGATTCTAATGCTAATTGCTAACGTGAGTGATAAACAGATCATTTGTGGACAAACCCTTCACTGCCTGCAGCTGACCGAGGGCAGCATTCCAAGGGTGCCATTCTTCAGCAGAGAAAACACAAATTTCTGTACTTACTTGCAGGCATAGTCTTGCAGATCAGAAACATAATTGCACACTCCCCCATGAAGGCAGTATGACTCGTAGGAAGGAGGGCATCCTACGCCTCGCACAGCGTTGGTAGTGTACTCATTGCTGGCAGCAGTTGGGGGAAGAGTAGATTCTGAAACAGAGGGTTTCACAAGGACATCTCAAACTTTTGGCCTCACTGGCACCTTAATCTTTTGAAAGAGTTCCAGAAGGTGAAGGTATGAAACTAGGTAGAAATACTTAATTTCTATTAATTACTTGTGTTTTACCTATTTGCTTATGTTGTTATCAAATTCAGGCAAACAGAAATTTAGATCAAATTACTAGATATGCTTGGTTTTAGATTTACAGTGAAAGACCTACAGTGATTGACTGAGCTCTGTCTATTTAGTTGTGTGAGCCCAGCTGTAAGAAAATCCGCACCAACTCTCTAGGTGCTTACTCCGAAATGATTTTTGCAACTTATGCAGCTTTGGCATATGGTAAATCTCCACCATGCATAAATTACCAGAGTCAGGGGTAGAGATGAAGGATGACTGTATTTCATGCACTTGGATCTCAGACTCAGACGTTTTCACAAGCAGCTAGTCGTTCTTATGCAGATTATTTCTACTCTGCTGCCATCCACTTGATTGCATCTATGTGTGATGGCAGATCACTGTTTCAGGCTAGCTCAGACACAGATAACAGCATCACTGGGGGAGCAGGGAACCCTACTGACCCAGTTCTTCAAAGGGTTCTGCAGCCTGCTGTGAATCACACGTGCTGCCATCTACACACCTATCCAAAGTAGCTAGTTTATCTCTGCACAGCATGACCCCAGTGCAGACATGCCCTTACAGAAAAGGAGTGTTTTCATGCCTACTTTGATGCTACAACAAATCTATAGGTCAGAACAAAACAGCTATATGGCAAAGAATTTCCAGCAGGATGGATTAGCAGAGACACGCCTTATCATTCTCATACAACTGTGGGATCAGTTCTGTGACTCACACCAGTTTTATTGCAACATGACCTTCAATGACATTTGGGTTTTAAAATTTCATTTGCAGGAGAACTGCCATGGCAAAGAGCCTGAATGTAAAGGGATGAGTGATTATAGTGAACCCCAGGTGCGCATGCATTCAGCAAAGAAAATTTCATCTTGCTAAAAGACCTTATTAGGCAGAGAATTAAAACAGTGTGTTAACACCTGGAGGACAAGGGATCAGACTGACAGATGAGGGACCTAGGAAACTTTACTTCCAAGTCATGCACCATTTAAAATCATCATTTCCTGAGTGACACCTGAAACTACTGAAAGATTAAGTAACTGAAATGGGAGTGGGAATCCTGATGGGTGTTCTATTTAAGAAAGCCACAATTACCTTGTTTTTCTGAAGAAACAGCTCTGTGACAATTGCACAATGTCCCTCCATCATCAGAAAGTCACTCAATGTGCAGTGAAATTCACCCTGACCAAGAGGGCTGACACGGAGTAAAACAATGGGTCACTCTCATTTTCAGAGAATGCTGCTACCACACTGAGGCACTAAAATGAGGGTCAGATAGTCACTAGTGCTGAACCTGCAGCAGTACCCTTCAGTAAATTGGTCATCAGATTTTCTAAGGAGTTTCAGAGCCCTTTCGAGCAATTAGTGACTGGAACTGAAAGACAAGCTTATACTGAAGACTCAAGTGGCGCTTAAATTATGTGCATTTCCTGTGCTAGTCTTCTGCTGAGTAACAAAAGGCACAGGGAGTTTGAAAAATGGCACAGACTGAAATTACCCCCAAAAAAATTTTCTTCCAAGGAGTATTTACTTCTGTTGTTGGTTGTAAATAACATTTGATAGATTTGTTGTTACATTTAGACAGTAAAAAATCACATTGAATCTTAATGTAGATATTTCCTAACTAAACTCAGATCTGTTCTCCTTGCTTCACCACAAAACAGCCTCCTAAAGGCAATGCTAAATGGATCCACAAGCTGGTCAGGATGTTACTATACAGGGATCCTTTAGTTTCCAGGTATAACACTATACCTAAGAACACAGTTCTTAATTTAGGGCCACTTCGTTTTATTTGCTCACTCCGTTTACTCACTGCAACCGACGCTGGTTCCAGAGGCATGATCAGCACACGAGCAAGTGAAGTTTCCTTCTGTATTTGTGCAGGTCATGTTCTCTCCACAGGTGTGGGACCCCGTCTTGCACTCATCAATATCTGTCACCCAAAGAGTCTGCAGTTAGAAGAAGGGAATGCCTCAGAGCATCGGTAAGAAGGGCAGCAGCTGCAGCACTGCGCTCCCCAGGCAATGGGGGAAAACTCCAAAGACCTCTCTCTCTGCAGATATGCTTTCATGGAAAGCCTAATGGAAAAGAAACCAGCCTGCTTTCTACAGCAGGATCATGCTATGCTGCTGCAGAAACTCTCCACAGGAAGGAGGAGGGAAAGGCTTCCCCATGAAGTGGAACAAGTACAGTAGAGTTGAGGAGGAGACTTATTCATACCAGATGTATTCTCCTGGCATTGCTAGTCTTAGCTTGCAGCCTGGATCCCATATGTTGGTGTTCTTGCAGTAACACAGCAGAAGGGTTTGGGAGTGGGGAGCTGCCCACCCCTGTGCCATCCACCTAGTTCAGCCTGAACAAAAAGTTTAGGCAGAAGAAAAGTATCTAGAAACCTACAGGTTTATTCAGTTTGTGTAAACACTTCAATGAGTGAGGTTTTGAATGGCTGTGAAGAGGCTCCCTGGCTACAAAAGTTTCCAGGCTCAGAGCCCATGTTAGGCTCGTGTGTATCTCTCACCCTCATCCTGCTGCACACCCTACTCCTGCCTCCACACCTTCTCTGCAAAGCCCATGGCAGCAGCTCCTGCCAGGCTGGCACCTGCACATTGCTAAGTGCCGAAGCACTCCCCTCAAAGGTGAAACCTTTGGTTCACATAGCAGAGTTTGGGAGCCTCTGATTCATTTTATGAACTGTCAGCAGAATAAATGTGCCTACTATCTACTTCGGGGAATCACAGATCTGCTACCCTAATTGTTGTGAAATGATTGCTTTAACTGCTGGGAATTTTTCTACAGTAAAATTAACAGGATCTGGCTCAAAACAATACAGAAAATTCAGAGCACTTTTAAAACAAAAAAATCAAAAAAACCAAACCAAACTTAGCCCCCCCCCCAAAAAAAAAAAAGAGGGGAACACAACTGCTGCAGCATATTTCAAAAAATGTGATTTCACCAAGACAACATGAACTCATTGTGTGTTATCATTGGACACACCGTCACATTCCTGGACACTGTGCATGCATGCAGGCGTTTACAACTGAAGCACAAAATCACTTACCAGTTTCTGGTTTTCACAGTACATTTCAAGTCATTGAACACAAAATTAGTTTCAGTTATATTTATGTCATAATAATACTGCATCTTCTATAAAATGCTGAGAATCTATTTTCTGGACTTAAAGACTTCAGGACTTATAGACTGTTTTTCAATAACAGTGGAAGGTATTACATCCTGAACAACTACAGCACAGTATAGTGGTAAGTAAGACAGTAAGAGCCCGGGGCTGCCCGAGGACTTGCCTTCTAGGTGGTGCTGGGAAGGAAAGAGGACCTTGTCACTCCTCTGTGCACTTCGAAATACCCTCAAAGACATGAGCTCAGTCTCTGACCCCTGCAGGCAAAAGGTCCTCTCGATTCCTCTGCCTCTGATACTTTCCACATTCTACCCATAATAATGATATTGTTCTTAATTTTTTATTGTTCTTAATTTCAGTCATCCTAATCAGAATTGAAGAACCAAAGTCCAGTAAAGATTATGTAAGAATTGGGTCAAACTTAATGGGGATTGAATTAGGCTATAAAGGAAAAAAGGAAAAAGAAAAGGACAAAAGAGAAGCCAAGACTCTCATAAAGCTCTGAACAAATTGTGTGCTAGTCAAATACTGGAGAGAAAAAGCTTCCTGTTCATATTTACCACTAAAATGGATTAAGAATTTAAGAGATGTAGGGAATGAACTAAAGACCTGGCATTAGAGCTAGATGAGCAAATCAGTGGGTGTGATTATTAACAAGACTCTAAATGTACTCAAGTTGTCAGTGTCACACCTTGAACCTCATGCCTATTAAACAGACCTGGAATTATTTGATGAGTATTATGACACACTCAATACCTGCTTTCGTTTATATTCATGGCAACGATTTCCAATAAAGCTCTACTCCTTCACCTCCACTTCCCTCCTCCCCTTCACTCTTCCTCTCTCTCCTTCTATAGCCACTAAAAAGAGTGCAAACACCGAGAGGAGATATTCACTGACAACTGCAGGCTTTGCATATTGATCGGTTGCTGAGGTTACCACACTTCAAACAGGGAGGAAGGAACCAAAAAGGCAGAAATGCCCCAGCCCTCCAGACAGAGCAGAGCCCTCACACGTGGCCATACCATAGCAATGGAACCCATCTCCAGTGTAGCCTTCCAGGCATTTACAGACGTAGCCCCCTTCCGTATTGATACAGCTGGACACGTTTCGGTTGCAGCGGTCCATATTTACAGCACACTCGTCAACATCTGCGAGACAAAGCAAGGGAAGGGCACACAGGTCATGAAACCATCACGTCAGTGGGTAAAGAGAAACATCTGCACCCTGGATCTCCCTCAGACCGTGCTGTCGCTTGGCGTTTGTGCATCTGAAGCAAATGGGAAGAGAAGGACTCTGCGGTCTTTTGTGGTATGAAATTTGATGGGGGTGTTCTAAAATCCAAGAGAGTCAACCAGGTACTATCAACGGGAGACCACAAATACCATTTGCTCAAAAATGCCTGTTCAGAGGAAATTATCTGATTCAAGAAAGGCTTTATATTATAGAACCGTAGAATCCATTAAGTTGGTGTCGTGGTTTGACGCTGGTTCATCAAACCAAGTTTTAAACTAGCTCATTTAGAAAAGACGTCTAAGAGCATTTAGAAACTTGTTTAGTGCAAGAACACATAGGCTTAAAAAAAGATAAAGTACTACGGTGAAAAAAATATGTGCCCATATCAGCTTGCAGTTTTTTTCCCTTTTGATAGCAACATAGATTCTTCTGAGTCTTCATGCTTAGCCACCAAATGGTTTTTTTTTCTGTTTCTAACACCTTCCTCTCTTGACCTTTATGAGAGAAAAGAAGTTCTTCCATTTATATTGCAAACAAGTCCACAAATTTAAAGACCATCCTGAGCAATGTTTTGCATGGCTGTTAGAGTTTTTTTCTAGTGCTGGAAAGAAACTGGAGCAGCGCTTTTGTATAAACATTACATCAAGAATACTAATTTTTAAGAGATTCCTTATGTCTAAATTATGCATCAACTATCATGTCTATGGACAGAGCTTTTATAATTAGTCAAGTTTTACAAATAAATACATTATACTTTTGTTATCCCTGTTACTGCTTGTTAATATTAATAGGATTAACATTCATGGCTTGGGGGAAAAAAAAAGCATGTGATAATTAGCCATTTCATCTCACATGCTCTCTGCTCATCATCCCTTTCATATTATTGACCTTTCTCTGATGGCTTGCACAGCAGAGCTGCCAGTGTGAAAGGAGGTAGATTTTCTTCCTCCCCCCCAGTCTACAATTTTTCAAGTTATAATAATGGTTTTTCTCACCGTAGCATGATTTCCCCTTCCTGGTAAATCCTTTCAAACACTGGCACATAGCACCATCTTCCAGCAAAACACACTCTGCATTGACATAACATTCTAGTGCAGTGCAGTCATCTTCATCTGCAGCATAAGCAAAACAAAAAAACACTAGATGTGTTTGGAAATATCATACAAGGTACTGTATAACTATATTAAAAAAAACCAACTAACTAACTAACTAGCTAACAAAGAAAACCAGATCATACAGACAAAGTTTGAAACAGCTCTCCAGGATTAATAATAACAAGCCAGTACAATTATTACAGCTGTTCTCTTTGTCTAGGTGGAGTTGATATGCCATTTAGTATCAGGATTTCTGATTACTTTATCTAAAACCTATTGGAAAATTTAATGATCTAGTGTCATCAAAGATACATAGAATTCAAAACGTTTACTTTAACTTTGTTTAGAGGAATGCAATATACTTAAAAATCTAAGGGAGAGACTTTCTCAAGTGTTCCAAATCAGAAATGTTTGTTCTTTAGACCAGGATAATATTATCAATTTTTGTTGACATAGCCAAGGAAGCAAAAAAAAAACCAGCCCTACCTGGAATAATTGCACAGACCCAAATTCTTGTAAGACGGTTAAGAGCATCAATACCACCGGTCTCAACAATAAGCCTTTCTTTCTTTGAGAGCTGTGAATTCTTTCTGCTCTATAAACCTGTTCAGAGCCTCAGAGTAACTATAAGGAAGATAACCATCAGACTCTACCTGATACCATTATTTCAGCCATAAAAAAAATTATTTTCTTCTTTTCCCCATTGTCTGTATCCTTAAATATCCCAGTGCTCCCTGTGCTCTGAAGTACAGTCCCTGGTGGTGGCATTGGCATTACCTCCTTGTGCACAGAGACACCTCCTGAAAAAGACAAGGAAAAAGTGACACGGACTATTTAAATCTACTGAAATAGCCTTCTGATTTTCGAACACTTGTCTACTTTCCAATTATCATGGTGGTTTCCTTTTAAAATAAACATCAATATCCTCCCAGAATAACCTATTCCTAAAAGCACTCACTGGTGACTTTCTCAAAGACAAAAGAGAAAAAATGTGACTCGTTGCTCGCAGTACTTGTCAGTACTTGTCACACATCTTGGACACAATGGACAATATTCCAGCATTTTCATTCTTCAGAGAAACCATCATTCCTTACATTAGAGCAAGGTGAATTTTCTCCAGTGCTATCTGTCAGGATCCTCAAGGGTTTGAGGAAGGTCTTTTTTTGAAGTGGAGGATTGTACCTGCTGTTGAGTTGGAAGAATCCAGAGCATGACAGGTTTTTCCATCTTGAGTTTTCCCAAATCCTGGATGGCACTTGCAGTGGACAATTCCAAAACTGTTTTCACAGATCTGATCACAGCCTCCATTCTCATAAAGGCAAGGATTTGCCCCTAAAGAAGAAAAGCAGGAAACTTAACAAGCTGCTTCTTCAGTCAACATCTCTGTTTAGACATGCAGAGTTGAAGCAGTCAGAAAAATAATAAGGACTGACAAAAACTAGGATTTTTTTAATTTTATTTTTTTATTTAACAACAGATGCATATAGTAAAGCACAGATGTTATCACCTAGCCCCTGGCAGGAAAAGAGATTCATGTACTCTGTATCTAATACATGTACCACATTTTTTAATTAATTAATTTCCTTTATTATTTCTCCTTTAATATTTAGGGCCCTAATTTTACAAGGACATAAGGAACCTTACCTTCTCTCAATCCTGGTCTACTGAATTACTCTTTTCTGCTTACAGGGAGATTGTTCCAAACAGAAAATCAAATTATTTGATCAAAAACCAAATAAATCTCACAAAATCTTTCTCCGTGTAATTTGTTATTATTTGCATGTGCGGGGTGCCAATGGACAAAGATAAATTGGAATTAGAAGACTGTGGTGGCCCCATGGCAATTGATCAGCATCTATTCTTGGGCATGAACATGAATCTGTCAGCATTCCTGGGACACATGCCCAGATGATGCTTTCAATAAATGCCAGTCTGACTATGCAAGGCTTTTTTAAAAGCCTGTTTCTGAGAAGATAATCCTCTCCCCAAGGACAACTATTCTACTCGTATCAGTGAACAAGAGGAGGCTGGAAGGGAATGACTGCTTAATTTTTGCAGTATACCTGGTTTCGCCAAAGGATGAACTACAACCATTGATGAGGGTCTCAGCATGCTGCCTCGAAGACGTACCCTGTTTTGGCCGGTCTTCTTGTCCACCCTCACTAGTGATGGCCTAGCCCAGTCAGAAAACCACAGGTGGTCCTCAAACACCGCTACAGCAAAAGGGTGGCCTACAAAGACATTAGGTTTATCATTTCCACATCTGTAGGACACACACAAGGAACCCTGTAAAGGAAAGCATTATCTGCATATAGGTCAACTTCTAACACAGGAGCCGAGCCATAGCCAGTTCTCCACTTTGATTTCTCATGGAAAGGGATAAGTGGCCATGAACAAGGGACCACAGGCACATGTTACTGGTGCTCTTAGCAAAGGGGGCGATGACGCTTGCCTGCCTCTGCACAGTCTCTACACTCCCGGTGACGTCCAACCAGATCTAGTTCACAAGATGCTTCTACCTCACAAATCATCACTTCTTGAGGCAGCATTGGGACCAGCCTTTCAGAACTGGAGTACCTCCCTCCTCTGCCTCTAAGTGGCCCAGCACAGAGCTGCTGAGGTACACAGTTCCCTCTGTGATCTTCACAAAACAAGGAGGAGAGGAGCTCACGGCATGCGTCATCCCACATAAGCATCCTGGCACAAGGCAGCCTGGGAGCTACAGACACTGCGGCCACTGACTCCTGGTAGGGCCCCAAAGCCAGTGTGTGGTCTCTGCAAGTGCCAAAAGTACACACAAGTGCAATGCAGGGGGCCATACATGCATATAACCAGCTAACATAAACCATGGGAGGCAATAACTCATCCAGGTAGCGTCCTCTTTTTTCGCTGATCACAGCAGGATCCTAGACGGCAGCTTCAACCAGGCATCTAACAATTACATGACTAACAGTAAGTGTGAGAAATTCCACCCCAAGTTCAGGGCACAGGAACTTTTCCTTGGTGGCACAACATTATGGGCACCAGGAAAACTCAGATGCCCAGTTTGACTTTCAGAGATAAGCTCAGAAATTCAGAATCCACAGGAATATTTCACATATATAATGGCAGACATAAAGGTTTTTACAAAATGATTCTGACTATCATCTAATCTCTCATGTTAGAAAATCATCATTAGTCCATATGGGACTATACTTTTTTTCTATGCACTCAGAAATCTCCTGCTTTCAAGGTAGCCTTTGGGCAAGCACTTTGCAATGGAAGGTAAGAACACATGCTATCCTTCCATGGGTGTACACCTGGCTTCAGAGTGGATGCTTCCTGGCTGAAGCAGGTTTGCTTTGTTCTGCTCCTTAGAGCCTCAGTGTGCACTGCAGTCTGAGCCCCTCTGAAAAGCATGTTTTGTAAGCGTGTGACTTTTATGATCTGTGCTTTTGCTTCTTGATGTAAGACCCCAAATAGGTCTAGATCTCTGATGTTTAATTTCAGTACAGAAATTAAGATCCCAATATGTATTTAATAATCAAAGACAAGCAAAGAAGCAAACAAAACAACAGATAAATTAGAACCTTCGGGGAGGAGTATGTGTTGGTATATCTTAAATTCACTTCACAAATAAACTGAAAAAAACACTCCTTTATAAAAAAAAAAAATTCTAAGACCCTTTTTAAGTGTTCTTTAGCGTTATGTTGAACTGATCTTGGTTCTTACCTTTTCTTTCCATTAAATTTGAACAACTAGACCAAGATCTAGATACTGTCCCCACTCAAATATTTGCTCACAATTTTAGGGTCATGTTTTCACTATTCCCAAACAGCACCCTGCTTTGACCAGCAATTTATTAACATCATATTTTGTGGACACATTAAGGATTAAAATTAGGAGCATAGTGTCAATCAGTGGAGGTAGCAGGAACAGTGCAAACCTGACCCACTGCATAAACAAAAGGGATGGTTGTGTTCTTCGTTGCCCTGGGCAGGTTATTACAGGCCCTGTAATATTCAGCTGGTTTACTTACAGCTGAAAACGGGTTTAGGCAGAGGAGCAGAAATAATTTACCTATTTTGAATGCAGCTCTACTGAATGACTCTCAGTACAGGGGCACTAGAGGGAGCTGCTGTAATAAAAACTCATGTTACAGCAGAACACCTATGAAGAGGTGCCACCTTCCCGTCCTCCAGCTGTTCAAGAACAAAAAACTGAATTCTGGTCTCACTAACAGCATTAGCAAAACATCAGGACACGTTTCTCTAAATTCATACCCCTACAGGTCTTCATCTCTTTCACCTAATTGCATACAGATGTGTATGTCCTTTTTTGTCACCTCCAAACAGCCATATCACTGCTCCTTTCTCATAGTCTGGGTTTCTATACTGCTCCTAGCTCTCCTTCTCTGTTTTCTCCCTGTAAGACACTTTCTTACTCCACGTGGAGAAACAAAGTGAAACTTTGGTCAGGCCTCAAGGTCCTCCTTTGCAGATGTGCTGCAAGGTGGAACATAGAGCAGAATATGCACAGCAGGGGAAGAGAGAGGAAGGCTGGAAAGCCTCTCTTCTCAGGCCTTTTGATGTCTTATAAACTGGAGAACACTGATTCCTCCAGGACCTCATTCTGCTCACCTTCAAAGGAGTGGGAGCGTGTCTGGCTTAGGTGATGAGCAGAAGCCTTTCCTGAGCACAGACTCAAACAGAGGCTGCTCAATAGAGTAACCATAAAGTTACCCACGGCAGTCATGGTATTGAGCTACAAGTCCTCAGTCTGCCCATGTTTTGTATGCACACCTACACAATGGTGCCCAGAGAGATCCCATGATCAAAAGGAATTGTCCTCTCCTGAAACTGATTTGCCGTGTACAAGATTCCTGAACACATGCTTTACTTTAGATGTGGTACAACATCAGTTCCTTGTTGCCAACACTTCTGTTCTCTTCCTCCAGGACAACACAGTTATGTGTCATGCAGTAGAAATCTCAGCCATAAAAACTACCAGCATATTGTAAAATCATTTTTCATTTGCTATCTATTGTGTGTTTAGATTCATTCCAGTGTTCAGCATTGCAGATGCAGGTTTGCTGCTCAAGCACCTTAACGATCCAAATTAATTCCCATTCATCTTATGTCAATATAAGTCACTGATGCAATACGCCCAGCAAAACCTGAATTAAACTAAGCAGCCATGCATGGGAAAAGCAAACCACATTTTAAATTTTTTGATTCTTTTCATTTTTCTGTGAAGGCAGAGAAGCCCTTCAAAGTAACTCATTAATAAAATCAGTGAGTGTTAGAAAGACATGCTTTTGGTAAAATGAATAAAAGCCAGCTGGGTAACAGAATGAATAACTTAAGTGCTGTCATTAACCTCAACACAGAGTTGCATGGGATACACAGCACAGCAGCTGGCCAGTAATATGCAGATGCACATGCACATGGACAGGCAGCAGTAGGTAATTATCAACCCCAAAGCCTCACCTACATCATTCTGTGCAAGAATTCGACGACCAGAACCATCCAGGTTTGAGCTCTCAACCACGGCCTGTTTAGCATCACACCAGTACAACTTGTCTGCCAGGTAGTCGAGAGCAATTCCACTGGGCCACACCAGGCCAGTGCTGGCTACAACCCGGCGATCGAAGCCTTCTAATGAAGAGCTGTCAATCCGCGGATTGACCCCCATGTCAGTCCAGAATAATCTCCTTCAGAAAACAAAATGAATGCAGGAAATCAGTAAGTAAATGTTTGTCCTCCTCTCCGTGGAGTTCTTTCAAAGCAGAAAGGTCAGATCAGAGCGATGCAGCCCTGACTCACAGGAGAAAAAGTGCACGCTTCAAGCAAACATATTGGCTGCTGATCTTTTCACACTTGCCATAAGACTCCAGGTGATTACACTGGGACTTATGCAGAATCCTCACTCTGCTGACTGGCATGAAATGTTTGGAAAACAGCTCCTGGCTATGCTAACTGCCAGCTCTTCATATCTGCTTTTTGTTTTTCCATGTGACAGCTGATGGTGGTTTAGCAAATCCAGACAACAGAAAACTATGCATTAGCCAGACCCTTGTCTAAACAAGGGTGTAACAATACACAAATGAAACCAAAATTAACCACTGCCCATGGAAAACAAGCAACAGTAGGCAGGTTGTTTTAAAAAAAATAAACCAGTATCAGGCCCAGAATCTTTCTTCTTTTAATAAAATCGTGATTCTCAGGGTCTCCCTCTAGAGTCCTGTGTGTTAGTCACTGAGTGTTCAGCAGTTTTCAATGACTGTGCTAGAAGATAACTCAAAATGGGGATAGCTAAAATTGTAAATAATGTCTGAAGTTTGGGCTCGTCTTCCCAGGCATCAGCTGCCTCTGTCAGGTTTACTGAAACAACCCAGGGATTCACTTAGCTTTAATTACAGAAGCAGTTTTGCTCTAGCTAATGCAGGGATCAGTATTTTCAAGAGCCTTAATTGTATTTCACATCCCTCTTTAATATTTACAACTATGGACATTGCCATAAGGCCTGTTGATCCTCTCACCATTAACTTTCTAAAAAGAAAGGTTTTAGTGATGTTTCCTCCTCCTTTTCCCCTTGCATGCTTTGCCTCTACCAACAATTCTAATAAATAATCTTCCAGAACATACCTTTCTTCAAAGTTTTCCTGCAAAATGTCTCTATAGCATTCAAGCTCTACAGAAAGATTCTTTCAGGTCTTTTATGTCCAGAGGCCAGCTAGCAAAACAACCTCCCCAACCCTGCTTCTTTCTTTGATTCATCAGTACTTAGTTATAGCACGATATGAGCATCAAAACAAAATTTAAAGGACAAGACTTAAAATGCTCCTACTACAAGCATATTGACTAAAATCCGTGGGACTTTGCCATTGATTGAAACAGCCAGAATTCCATCAAGAGTTTAAACACCTGTGATCATTTCAACACCAGTTAAGAAGACACAAGGTGCATTTAAAACAAGAAATCTCCAGAACAGTAAGTTAGGTTTAGTTTCCTCAGAAACTGAAACATGGACAAAAAAATGGCCATTTTGTAAGACCTACTGGTTAAAAGTGATTACTTTCTTCACACTAATAGTGTGGTACCTACAGCTGTCAGTGACCTCAGTTGCTCATGCTTTTCTTTAGCTTAAACTGCATACGGTATCATAAATGCTCCTATTACTTTCTTCTAAAATCTATATGAGAAATGAACATGTCCCAACTCATGAAAGAAACCCTGCAATAAAACATTACAGTTCACACAGCCCTGCAAGGCAATGACCAACCCAGCATGAGACTAATGCATGTTTTGACTGCCAAAAGGGCAAGGCTTGCATGCTCATTTTTAAAAATCCTCCACAAGTATTACATGATTTACTGTGTTTATCACTCCTTACTTAGCAAATGGGTGAATGGCAATCCCTCGGGGCTGGGAGAGATCCTCCCAGATGATCATTTTTCTTTGCATTCCATTCAGATTGCTCCTTTCAATGCACACCTTCCTGCAACACACAGAGCATGGTTAGGCCCTCCCTGCTGTCCTTTTAATTACCTTCTTGGGCTGAATGTACTAAGATTTTGCATTGCTTTAGTTTAGCTGTGATAAATAATTTTGCAGCGACAGGAAGTAATCCTGCTGATGTGGGACGTCTAGTTATTTTATCAACAAGTAATTCATGTTACAGTTTCATTATCTGGTCCAGGGCATGATGATAAAATACCTGCTGCTCTGCAGAAGATATCAAGTTCTTCTTTGGGCAAATAATGAATTGCAAGTATGATTACTAATAGATAAATGCTAGCTTTAAAGGGATTCAGGAGGAAAACCAGCTCCTAATTGAATACCATTACCAAATGTACAAAGAATTTTTTAAAATTAGTACTTTTATATAGCATTTTTCATCCAGAAATCACTGGTTGTTTTACATGTTACACCTGTTTTGCAGGAAAGAATGAGGCTAAGGTTCTTAAGATTACTCATAAAATCTGTGGCCAAGTCAAGTATAGAATCTCCACTGCCAATCTTCCAATTCACCTTTTTTCCAGAACACTGATTTCATTGCTGCAATATTCACCTTGCCAAATAAATATCAGCGTCTACCTGCAGGCAAGCCTACAGCCTTCCATGCCTCTTTGAACCTTCAAAGAAAGGCTCCACAGAGATGGAAGGAGAAATATATTCCTGCAAATATGAAATGCAAGCAGGTAAATGCAGTGGGTGAGATGGAAGTCGCAGGTTCAGATTCTCCCACCCTCCCTGAACTCTTGTTTTACGAAGAGAAGCACCATAACCTCCCATTTCACAAGAAACACGGGCATATTTCTACAGCAGCCCAATCATGTGACAAGATTGTACCTAGAAGCAAGGAAGTGGACTAGCAGAATGTTTAAAATGGAGAAGGAGGGTGATCCAAACCTTGAAATTATTTTTTATTGACTACTGAATTATGGATCATACTGAAAGCTCATGACCCCTCTTCAAGGAGTCTTCATTATCTGTCGTGATCTGACACTGCCTTTTCATCAAGGGTCAGTTTTGTTTCCCTCTGCACATAAGGGCAGGTATCAGCTGAAAGGTGCTTGTATTGTCTGGCAGCGGTCACTCCTCTTTTATCAGAGGTAATTGACAAAGGCTCTCCGATAGCATGATTCCAGCTGCCAACAACACTGGCTTTTGCCCAAGACCTACTCAGTAATATTCTTCTTTTTATGTATATATAAAGAAATACCTATACACACACACACTCAGTGTATGTATATAAAGAAGAGTGTAAGCAAATATATTCACACATGTGCACATATGTACGTGTATATATGCAGTGCCTGCTTTAGATTCCTTGCAACTGAGTCCAAATCCTTGCTTCTTGGAAAGACAAAGATAAAAATACGACAGCAGACAGCAAGTGAACTTCCAGCATTTTAGTTTTGAAGAACCTTCCTACTGTATATACTTGAGACTACAACTACCCAGTCAGAATGTGAAGCACTTCTGAACTGGAGTGATATTTCTGTATCACCAGGCATTTATTCCAAATATTTTATGGCATGCTTCAACATAAATGCACTGTGGAGCATGTACCCTCTGTCTGTCCAATACAATTTACGGTTAATCCAGTCCACAGCAAGGCCTTCGGGTGTATCTATAGCTTCATGAATGACCTTTTCACGGTCTGAACCATCAAGATTAGCTCGTTCTATCCATTTCAAGGCGGTATGGGCAAAGTAAATCTGTAAATAAATAACAGACAAGGGGTCATTAGCTCCCATCTCACTTTCTACTCTACCTCCCCTGTCTAGTAACTCCATTTCTAAATACCTTTTTCACCTTGAAAATTCCCTAAACTGCTTATTCACAAAAGGCTGCACAGGTAACCCGTGATCCCTGATCAAATAAAAAGGCACTTATCCTTCAACCAGGATGACTTCTACAGGCAGCTTGTGCTTAGCTGTAAATCCTGGTTGCCCTATATACAGCCCTCTGAATATCCTGTGGTTTTGCTTCAGCCAGCAGCTACTTCACATGGAGCACAGCTGAGGAAGCAAAAGTAGGCGCAGGCAGAAAGAAGCACGTTGACATTTCACTGGCTGCTCATGTTGAAAAGGGAGAAGTGTGGGGAAGATAGTAGCACTCTATGTATACCAAGAGAGAGGGAAAAGGAGTTATAAAATTTGCTTCTATTTTTCCCCCTCTTTCATCCTGCAGCTATCTTAATTTTTTGCCAGGTGTCTACTCTGGAACACTCTAACATTTCCAGGAGAGGTTTTTTAGTTTTGGGTCAAAAGTAGAGTTCTTTGCTGGTAGGGAAGTTAGGTTTGCATTTTCCAAGGATGTGTAAATTTTGTCTTGTATTCAGTACCAGAGGGAGCCAAACACTGTATGGCAGAACCATATGAAAAGCAGTGCTGAGGCTTTCTCTGGAAACAGTAACAGCGGAACAAATAACTTTGCTTTGGTGCTAACCACGAGGTCAAACAAAACAGGAGGGAGCCTCTAGCCTTGGACCAGCTAATTCAGTACCCTGGGAGCACAAAGGGGTGCTGCCTTGCCACTCGGCTCTGTGCTGACAAGACCGGACTCCTGCAGCCTGGCTGGCCCCTGCATGTCCCCTCACCTCTGCACCGCCCACCCTAACACCGCGGGAGGGGATCCCGGGTGCACACCAGAGTCCCTGGCACAGCTGATCTGCACTTGGCACAGCCCGGGACAACTGCTACCTCTCCAGCAGGGCCCTATTTCAGGAGCAGGTGGCAATGTTCCAGAAGCGCCCAAAGTGCTCCTCCTGTAAATGCAGATCTGGTAACATTCACATTTGTTTGGCTGTGTCCATCTGGGCCTTGAGATGCTTCCAACAACTTATCCGAGTTCCTCATCAGCTTTCACTGTACCATCCAGGATTCCTTTGCAACATTTTTACAGCGTAAATAAGTCTCTCCATGGGAAAATACAACTATCTGCCACAGAAGGTATAGCAGAGCACAGCTGAACTCCTATTCTTCCCAAGTTTGCAGGCAAGGAGGAGGACATTAAGATGTGGCCACACAGACAAACAGCTCTTTATACAGAGTGCTGTTGGAAACAGGAGTCTTCTATCTCGTACGTGAGGAACACGTTTTGGAACAGCAATAAACTCTGTGAGCATTCAGCAGTTTTGCTCAATACTATCAGGACGTGGGGAATAATTCTTGTTAAGATTACTCCTACATTTAGCAGGGATCATGCAGATTTAGCTGTACAGAAAAAAAGATACCTTTGCATGTACCGCTACACAGCGGAAAAACCCCACAGTGTATTTCCAGAAAACAACACTGCAGTCTTAATGGAGAAAACTTACCAGTCACACAAAAATTCTTTGAAATTGAAATCATGCCTGAAGTGAATTTAGAAATCCAAATTCTCTGTGAATTATAATTTTCAATGTACCAAAAATAAGTAATTAAAGAATGAAACTCTTCAACTAATGTTTTTCAGCATGTACCAGTTGTGCTCCTAGACAGGCAACAGAACAACGAGCAGCATAACGTGCAATCCAGACCACTGACAGAGGAAATGTTAAGGCACACGAAAGCTCAATCCTTTTGTCCTTGCAACAGTCATTTTTAATGCCTTACCTTATTTTCCACTGGGTCAGAGTCCAGTGCTAAGACTACTCCCATCTGCCAGTCAAGCAAACTTGTATAATCTGTTCCATCAAAACTGATCTGGCGGATGTCTTGGCCATTTGCAAATAACAAAAATGGCTTAGGACCTGTTGATGAAAATTTGCCAGCATGTTTATTACACTACGTTCAAAGTGATCTCTAACTTGCATTGCTGCCTAACTAGCATTGTAAGTAAGTAACAGTAAAAGACAAAACAAGGAACACAAAGAATTTATGGCAATTTTCCTACATTCCACTTGCCTCAGGAAATTAAATATAAGTGTGAATATGAGTTTACAGCATCAGCCTCAACATTTCTGACAAAAGCAGTCACTAGTCCTGATGCATTTCACACTGAGCTCCTTAGCCTCTAGACAATCACCTCTCTACATTTCACATGAACTTGACTTTTCACTTGATTTTTGCATATGGAGAAGTCTTCTGTAGTAAAAGCAAGAAAAATACTGTCCTCCAAAAAGAATATAGCTTTCCCCTTATTTCAGGTACAAATCAAAAACTTCTCTTTCCTCCTCTCTCTTTGGCAATTGCTTATCCATTGCTGATCACCGGGGTCTACCCTTTTCTCAGAAGGAACAGAAAGGTCTGGAATCCAAACATGCACATCAAACATGTGCTTCCTGGGGCCAGTGGGGGAGAAATATCCCTGTATGGAAAGTCCTTCAACAGACTATTTCCTGCTCTCTTCTCCAAATATAGACACCTCAGCCCCAGGTCTGTAACACTGGGCAGAAACTATGCCCGCATTTATATGAAGGCACAAAACCCTGCATACTGCTGGACAGACCTCCACAGTGTGGGAGTCCAGAGTGAAATGCTGAAGATGGATCAAAAATTGAACTTTCTGTGAAGGAGACTGAACCATATACTGGGGCTGGTTCTTGTTTATTTCCAAAACAGGTTATCTTTCCTAAAAACTGATACTTCCCAAGTTTCACAAAGTAACCTAAAATCAGTGCAAAAAGGGATTCCAGCTGTGTCACCCTCCTTAAAGGACTCAGAAAAGGTTTTGATTTTATTGGCAGAAATATGCAGGCATACCAGGACACTGACCTACAGCAGTGCAGTGCTTTCTGTCTCGCTGAAGCTTATATCCAGGAAAACAAGCACACTCCCAGGAGGATGGGCTTAAAGAAGAGCATATCTGACTGCAGCCACCATTATCTGGAGATGTACAACCTTAAACAGAGCATTTGTAAAATTTTACTGTGCCGTTCTAAAAAAAAAAATAAAATACAACAAAATCAGGGGTATAAGAGAATGATTCACTCTGCTCAGGATTTCTACAGTGCAAATCATCTCAGCGACTGGCAGAGTAACCAAAAGGCCTCCTGCTGAAAGCAGAAGCCTAGTGAAGTGAAAACAAGTTATTAGTAACTTGTTCCAGAGTTTTCCTGAACATTTACAGCACAAGATAGGGGATGGGAGGGTGGGATACATAAAGAGAGTATCTTCCATGTGTTTCAGAGAACTCTTCTCCCATGCAAATTTCATCCTGTCTACAACAGAGTAATAAATTTTATCAGACTTTGCACTCTTTGCAAAGAAACAGCAAATTTGTGCAACCATCTCCCCACAATTAATTAGGCTAGGATGGCAAGTTTATACTTTCTAATAAAACAAACCAAGACTTCACATAAAAAGAAACCATTCTTTTGTTATTCTTTCTGTTGTATTCTCAATACCAACAGGAGCTAGCAAAACAGAAATAATGACTGAATCTATGTATAAAGTATAGTCCACAATATGAAAGGAATTAAAAGGGAAAGAGGATTTTTTTCACAGCATAAGGTTGTCAGTAATGGAGTTATCTTGCTCGCTAAGACTGAAAAGATCCAGTTCAGGAGCTACAGTCCCCTGAATTTGGAAAACTGCTGAAATGCGGAATGACTGATTAGTGAGTGTAGCAACTTCAAGTATTCTGACTGCAAAAAATTCCATTTGTGGGTGAGTTAGAGTGACTCTGAACCTGGGCTGTGTGATGTCAATAAAGTTGTCTTCAGGTTTCACCCAAGCCTTAATTTTGTACAAATATTTCCCCTCAAATATAAATTTTACATGTCTCCCATGACAAAAATCTTTAACATGCCTTGATCTGTGCTGACAACAGAAGAATTTGGCCTGCAAATGTTGAATGCTGCTGCCACTAAAAATCTAATAAAAAATGAAGATGAGTACTGCTCATGTCATTCTATTACTTACATTCTACTGTCTTTTATCTTATACTATCATTCACAGCTGTGCAAAATGACCGTAAAATGCCTTCATTCACTTCTGGCTGTTGGTGCCAAGAATAAACAGAGCCTGGCAGCCACTTCAGCTAGAAAAAATGTAACTTACCTGTGCATGTTTTGCCATCCACTTTGAGTACAGATCCTTCTGGACAAAAGCAAACAGGGCCTTTTGATGTTTGAAGGCAGCCGTGACTACATCCAGTGTCATTACTTGTACACGTAATTAGCTCTACAGTAATTTAAGGAGGAACAAAAAAAATCCTAAATGATAATAAAAATTTTCACTAAGCCCCCAATAAGAGATGTTAACACCTTCTTAAATAGCAAAAGATGAAGAAAAAAAGAAAGAGAAAAAAATAAATGAAAGTGTGATGTTGAGAGTGCAACACTTCTGCAGTCTTTTTGTGGTTTGCTTCGTTTTGTTTCTGTTTTTCTTTTTCAAATTCTTTTTCGCACACTTTTGCCTTGTTACAGCCCAGGAGAAAGCCAAAGTTGCTGAGTCCTGAAGCCATTATACCATTACCAGCCTTAAATTTTCCAAAATTCTCTTAAGATGTGTTATCAAAATAGAAGTAATTTTGAAAACTTTTTTTCTTACATTTCATCAAAAACAGATCAGGTTTTTAAAATAGCAAGGAATCTATACTGAAAGAATAAGTATGAAAGACAAAGGGATTGAGGAAGAACTACTTTCCTACTACTTCAAGTATAAAAGAGCTAGGATCAATAAAAACAGGAGATGAACATTCCAGAAACAAAACTATGTTCCTTAGTGTCAGTTTTAGAAGTTCTAAGGGCAAAATTGTAGGAGGATTGGCAATGGCTTTCTTTTACTTGCTATTAGAAACATTGCGGTGCCAACATTTTTTTTTTTTTTTAGTATTTCTTTAATGCGATTTCACAAGATGTGCTCCTTCCGCCTTCTGTATTGCAGTGCTCCTTTTCTTTGTCCCAATTCTAGTGCCATATGGCAACACACGCTGGAAGACTGGAACTAATGCAAGACTCCCACAGCTGCTTCAATGAATCAGCTGCACACACTGGCTTAAATGTTGCACAGCTCTTGCAAATATTGCTTCTCCAGGGCAACTGCATTCGGGACTAGACTGTGCTGACCACTTAAGCACAGAGAATAGGGCCCAGAAAATTCGAGTTTCTTTCTGACCAGAGCTTGTGGCTTTAGATGAAGAGCTTTGTAAAGGACTTGGAGGACAAAGCATCAAAATCTCTGGCCAGCATTTGCACTTCTCCTCTCACGTGTGTGTCTCTCTCTCAAGCCGCATAGTTGGTAAACATCTGCCTTGTGCTGCAGTAGCTAATGAGTTACACTGTCCATCCCCTAGCCTCTGCTAAAACAACATTATTTTCTCTCTAATTTGAGCCACCCAAAATGCAGGCATACAGTTCAAGCTGGTCATCCAAAGCAGGACTGAGTTGCACAGCGTCTAAGTGTTGTTTTGGACCCAAAATGACATCCCACCTCCCAATAACCTCTGGCTGCAGCACTCCCATAGGTCTTCTGCCACAGCTGGCTGCCTTCTGCAGCTGTCACACACACCCTGGCCCCCCACGTTTGGGTCACTGAATCCTGCTCCTGGCTCCCTCTTAATAAAGAGGAAGAAGTGGCTCTTGCAGAATCATAGAATATCCTGAGTTGGAAGGGACCCACGGAGATCATCGGGTGCAACTCCTGGCCCTGCCCAGGACTCTTGGAGCCTAAAATAGACTGACTGCTAGAGTCTGTTAGATTCGCTGGCTATATTTACTCTCGAGCAGTGGTATTTTGTATACCCTAGATCCTGATCCTGCCATGATCCACACTGAACTCATTGGTGTGCATTGTCACTCCTGCTTGGGGCTTACACCAATGTTTTACTTCCATGGAAACAAAGTAGAATGACCTTTGTCTATGCATAAGTTTCACTCCAAAAGTGACTGGCAATATCCCAAGACCTCAAAACTTGGAAGCTTTTCACATTTTTTGTTCTAGACTTACTTCAGAAAGGCTTAATTAATTTGTAGGCTGAGCATACACATTTAGTTCCACCAATGTCATACATATTAGCAATGCTATCAGCCTTGATCTGAAAAGAAAAAGCATGATGCCGTGAGCTGCTCATTCAGAGAAATTCTTACAGAGTAAGCCAAATTCAGAGACCACATTTAAAAATACATAACTGCTTATCCACCTGGAATGTGTCACCAGGCCTAATCTGAGAAGAGGTCTCTCTGGAGACATGGCTTCTATTCCTCCTCCTCTGAAGGAGCGTATACAATTTCTCACGTATATCTTACGCTTCCTCAAACACGACATCTGAAATCAGTTCACTCAGTTTAAGCCGATCCTGCTTACATAATGAGGGATTGGAAGCAAGCAACGCAGCACACCAAACTTCCAGCGGTTCCAGTGTCAAATGAGGACTCTGTCCAATGCGATACTCCAAGGGTTTATCCATTACAGCTCCTTACCATGACATGTTTTCCTATCAGGCAGCAGAACAAAGCCTCTCGGGCAGGTGCAGTAATAGGAACCAGGGATGTTCACACAGCCTAAAGTGCAGCCGTGATTCCAGAAGCCGCATTCATTAATATCTGCAGAAAGAGGAACTTGTTGTGTCAGAATAACGTGGTCAGCCAATGTGGGGGAATAGATTAATGAAACAAAGTAACCGTCTGAAAAAGTATCTCCTTTTCTTGCATTCATTTTACGAAAATATGTCTTTCCTAATGAATTACAAGAAAAAAAGGTTGCAGACCTCATTTAAATCAGTGTTAAAAACCTTCTAGCGAAACATACTCAGGCTGCACTTGTCCAGCATAGGTGCCTAGAGGACTTTCAAAAAGACGCCTTTCCATACAGATTCCAGTGCCATTTAAATCCTGTGCATTTCCAAAAAATTTACATTAGACACCTTCTCCAAACAAAAATTCTTTTTAAAAATTCAGCCTCAACATGACTTAAGTAAAAGCCTCAAAACACAAGTGTATTAGAAGTCAAAATTCAGAAATCAAACCCGGTGAATTTCCTGAGAACTGGAACACTGGTGCTCAGGCAGGTTCGTAAATCCTGTAAGCTAGAAATTCTGATGCCATTAAGTCTTATAAAATCTGGTCATGTAGAGAAAAAGATGCATTAAAAAGTATTATGTTATCTATTATTAATAGTAAAATTAGATTTTTAATAAAAAGATCCAGATAAAAACATTTAGAAGAATATTAAGAATTTCTGTCTTTTTTGAAAGTGATACTTAAGACAGACATCTTGTTGCTGGATTATTCAATATTTCACCTTCAGTGATACCTCTGATTTCATTTTTATTTAAAAATTAAATTAGCACACATAAGAATTTCTACTTATCTGAAGCTCCTTTACCTACTCAGACTAAGACCAAAATTTCTCACAAAAATAGCACCTGTGGCACTTTCATAGGTCTCTTTTTAGACTGTTTCAGAACTTGGAAGGACACAAAACTGAAATGGCACACTGAAATTTTTAAAACCCCATTGTGATTTTTCATACTCAAGATAAGAATTAAAAGAACAGAAGAATTTTTTCATGTAAGGAATTAAGCTTATGATAAATTCATGTAATTACCTTCACAAAACTGTTTATTTCGACTTAAAATAAAGCCACTAGAACATTTGCACTGATGCGTCCTTACGTTTGGCCTGCAGATTCTTCTTCTGCACTTTTCTCTGTTCAAATCACAGATTCCTTTTTCTGGAAGAAGCATTACAGTGTAAGTGGAATGAAGTACCATATTAACCTTCCAGGAGAAAGATGATAAGAGGTGTATTTTCTTCTCAACATCTGCTTGCTCAACCTGAGGAACTTATTAATACAAAATAACTTCTATTTTTTTCCATTGGTAAAATCAGGCAAAAAAATCGATCACCGTAAAAATGAAACTACTTGGAATACTAGGAGTAGGTGTGTGCAATTATTTCGAGCTCTATGTCAGCACAAGCAGATCTAGAGAGAGCCTGAATTAGGGGATAGTTTGATTTGGGTCCACACCTACAGTGACTATGAAAGGGAAAATCCAGCTTTCGCATGCCCCCAGTCCTGCACAGTATTATATAGTACTCTGTAAAACACTCTGAAATAAGAATGACAGAGAGGGAGCAAACATGCAGAAAAGAGAGAGAGCAGAGATTTTTAAAAGACAGCATGCAAAGACTGCTACTACTACTATTATTATTATTATTATTATTATTATTATTATTATTATTAATTATATTGGAGTATTATTACCTCATTATTACTTATAGTATTAACAAAAAAGGTAGCTGGGCAGATCATAAGGACCATGTGCTTCATTTGGACAAAGAGTACTAGCACATTCTAGAGAATCTTTGTATTGGAGTGGATCTGTGAGAAATACAAGCATTATAAATATTGAACCCAAATTTCAAACTCAGAACCTTTCTTCAAGGGAAGAAGAAAAAAAGTGCCCAACTTGTCCCCAGGAGCCTTCCTATTTCTCCTGCTTCACAGAAAAAGCTACTCCAGTATCCTTTTTCATGGGAAGGATTTGCAGAGCCTCATGTCTGCTCATCTATCTTTCAGGGTTGGTGCTTTCACAGATATGTGCCACTCATGATTTTGTTTTTGTCTCCAAAATTATTATTTGTGTTTTAATATTCATAATCTTCCTGTAGAGTTGCTTGCCCCTTTCCCAAGCCAACAATATCTGAACTGATGCTAGTGAATATGGGTGTGCAGCCACACAAAACACTGTCTTTACCCTGGGCTGTGTGTGTAACCTGTAAGAAATCATGGGTTCATATAGGCAAAGAAATGCACATGTAACCAATTTTCTTGTGTTGTTTCCAATTCACAATCTAAATTCCAAGAGACGGAAAACTGCATAATATTTAAGCTCCAAGTTTTTTCTTCTGCTAGCCACAACAGAGAAAATGTTGGCCCCTTGGTGGAATGACAGATCACATCTATAAAAGTAATAATACATAATTTCCCAGACAGACACTGCAGACACAGACACCTTGCACATATTTGCATCAAACTGATTAATTCTTCTCTAAAAAATGTCATCTCATTAAATGAAAAATTATTAATGGATAACTTGATGGTTATTATCTATGTTATTTAACATGTTATCCTTTCAGAGACTTGAATTTTGTGTGGTTTTAACTGAGCCTCTCATCTTGTGTAATTAATTTTGAATTGGACACAATCTTTTTCTACTGCAACTGAATCAGGAACAGGCAGTAGTGGAGAGTCTAATCTTCAAATAAAGAACCCATTAGAATGGCAAAAGTGCTAGTGCATGCAACCACAAAACAATAGAAGCCAGAAACAAGACCACATTCTAGGCTGCATCATATGCTTATCATTGTTTCTGATTTTTCTCCCCATGTTTGTACCATTTTTGATCTAAGTGGTCTAATGAGACCAAAGACACCTAGGAGTTGCAGAATAAATAACAGAAGCCATAGTTTTGCCTTCTGGAAAACCTCAAGAAGATGATAATTTTTAACTGAATAAGTATTAGAAGTCCATGTAGCCATGTAAATATGTAAAAACCCAAACACATTTCAAAGCTTAAAGAGAATGGTGATTAAATTATGAATCACAAAGTTTATCATGTAGTACTTTCCGGAAGAACGTCGTTACAAACCGTACTTTCTAACTTATTTGTGTTTTGTGGGATTTTTTCCCTCCCATCACCTGTCTTATATGGAAAAATGTGTACTCAGTTATTAGCCTGATGCGAGTATCTTACTCTGGAAAGAAACATAACATAATTCCTCAAAAAAAAAAAATCCCAAGTGTACTGAATATCATTAATCTGTTAGGAAAGATGCTTTAAAAAAATTCCAGAGGCAGTATTTGAGTTGTTAAGGTAATTCAGATATTTTATGAGCCATTATTAAAAGTGCCATACCAAAGTTGTTCTGTGGGATTACAACAGACCCATAAATGAATTAACATTCTTCTCGTTACTTATTGGCCCTGACCAATCCAAGGAAGTCATTTGAAAGGGAAAGGGAAGAGAGGACATGAGGAATTTAAGTAGCAAAGTAAATAAATCAAATTCCAGTAAAAAAATCAAATCATATCAGTTCCACAGTTTTCCTAAGTTCCCTTTTCATCTGAAGGATCTCACTGGTTATCTGCTTTAAAGAAAGCTTGATAATTCACAGCTGACACAACGTTGCAATGTACATTTTCTTAGCTTGTACAGGGCATCCAATTAGTCTAGGTATGCTTTTATCTCCAGGTTTCTCTCTTGTAAGATCAGCTATAAATCTCATTTGAACTCCAGGCTCATTAGTCCTCCTTTCATCCTCGTTCTTGTGTTGGATAAGCCAAGCAAGGTACATACAAAGTCCAAAAGGTTCATCTGGATTCAGCCCGTTAAGCTTCTTTCTACCCCATCACTTCCCAGACATTTTTACGTGAAGTTATTTGGAATTTTAAAAAAAAAAGCCTACTCTTGACAACATTTACTATCATACAAAAATTTAGTAAATATGTTGGAAATATACATATATTTGAAAACATGGGTAGTTTATGCATTAATAAAAGCAGGGCAAGCCTTTTTCCATGGAAAGAGAAATGCCAGAAAGCAGAATGCTCTGGTGGAAGAAGTGGAGTTAATCTTCTGAGAGAAGAATAAAGGCTAAGTGCCCACAGCCACTGAAATTCAGCTGCACATTCTTGCCTTAGTTCCTCTGTGTGAGAGCACCAAATGTGTCAGTAGAAAGAAGTGCTCCCATTTGCCAGGACATTCCCCAAAGTAAGGACAGATCAAGTATTGTCTCTGAATAGAGACTCCTTGTGCTTACAAGTGTAAGATTAATTTCCAGGAGCATTTTATCTTCTGCATCTGAACACGTCTTGGCACTGCAAACAATGCATTTGAAGGGGAAAGTTCCTTTGAAGGTTTTGATTTTCCCACTCAGACCAGCCTTCAGAGAGCAGAGACTGCATGGTACTGCATAAAGCTGTTGGATGGCATGAAGAAAGACAAAGCCTATTTTATGGGAGCTATTTAGGAATAGTTCAAAGAGATATGTCATTTTTGCTCATATGAGCTAAAACAAACACTGCATTCTCCCCAGGTCTTTATACCATCTATACCTCTGGGAATCAATGGTCATCTTCCCTTGGGAGCTGTGCAGCCACTGCTTGACACACAAATGCTTCCACGCTGTTTGCTCCTTTTTTCTTATCCAAGTAAAACTGGTGACAAAAACTATTTCATTAAAGCAAGAATGCTCTGCTCCCCAGAGACTAGAGGACAAGATGATATTTCCCTGGAAATCCCCCACTTCCTACTGCCTCAGCAGGAATCCTCAAGGAAGGTGAACTATCGATAGTCAATTACCTTCATTTCTGGATCCACAGTGAAAGGCATCGAGATGACCAACCCACACTGTGGGCTGCAATTGGTATCAATTAAAGAGACAGGAGACTCTTATCCTATAGTTATTACAGCAGCTTCAAGACTGTCTAAGACCTGCTGACTTTTATTTGAATCATTTCACAGCAAAGCTGAGACATCTATTTGTAGAACACACAGTGTGCTTAAAGTTCTTCAGTCCCATAATAATCAGAGGTGTTTAGATGCACCCTAGAGTAAAACTTCCAAAATGAAGCAGATATTTGATGAAGATAATGCAGACAGAGGGTTAAAAAGCTGTATGCTTTGTGCATTTAACAGGAAAGCATAAAAATATATTTGTGTAAAAAAGGGAAGAGAAGGAGAAAGTCATCTGCATCTGTATTTAGATTAATGAAATGAGCAGTTCATGCTTGGCATGCTTCTAGCCTGGTACTCAGCTGGAGCTGCACATACCAAGTGGAAATGTGGACCACTGAAGGAAAAAAAACCCTTTTCCTTTATTTCACTGAAGCCTGGAATTTTGCCAAAGAAAATTCTTACTGTAGAGAATCAGAGTGTATGACATTATTATTCTCACACATAAAACCGCAGCATTACATTTACTTACCCAAATCCTGAGGATCAATCCTTGCACCTGGCTGTTTAAATGGATGTACTATTTTTATCTCCGCTGGTGGGAAAAATGATGGCTTCAGGCTAATTGTGACCACAACTTTTCCAGTATATTTGTTGGCTCTCCATATCATGCCGGACTTCAAGTCTGAGTAGTACAGGTGCTCAGCAAAGAGAGACATACCAAGCAATTGATGTCTAAAACAAGAGAAGATAGCAAAGTGGCACATTAGCTGATCCCTATATATTTACTCTCTCAAACATCTTCTGAGTGCCTAGTTCAGTCAGGTTCACTGAAAATAACCTTTCTTTTTATTGTTTCATATATATATATATATACACACACTGTATTATCTTCTATATTTGAGAATCAGAAGAGGTGCAGTGATATCCCCAAAATAATTCAGCACTCATAATCCTGCAAATTTGCAAGAAATAGACACAAAATGGATAACCTGCATTTCTGACAGGTTTACTGATCTGCTCTTCAGGACTGACTTTACTGGAAGGCGTCACCCTGCTTCTGGTGAACGCAGCAACCAAAATGGAAACTTGGTTTGTTGGAGGATGTAGGTCAGGTAAGTTCCACCATTTCCCAATATCCAGTGCCTGCTCTGACAATTCTGTCTGAGGAGCTCAAGGTGGAGATGGAGTGGTAGGAGCAGGGCATTCCTAAAATCCGTCTTCTGCTGCTTCTCCTATCTCAGGAATATAGTTTCTATTCTCTGGTCAATTATAACAGCTAGCAGGAACCACAAAAGGGCCAAGTTTTAAATAAGAGAGAAAGCAGAAAAAATACTGAAAGAGGTATTTTTGTCTTTCACTTTCCATTACATAATCCAAGTGGAAAACTGAGAACACAGATCATCCTGGCTAAAGGATTAATGCCCCAGTGAACAACAACCAATTGAAGAGAGAAAAGGAAAAAAAGTAAGGAGAAATCCAAAGTGACTACTGGCAATGTAGGGAGAAGCCAACTTTGTGTTCATCATATGCAAATGGTGGGCCACATGTTTAAAGCAGCAGGCCCACAAAACCATGTATTTTTCTCAGTTTGCTGTTGGAAATCCCTTTTCCACACGTAGTGGAAAAGGGATTTCCAACCATACTGAAAGGCACTTCAGTGACAACCTTTTCCTGATCCCCTCACTGAGCCCATGACCGCCACTAGGCACCCGTACCCCTGCATGGCACGAAGACCAAAAGCACATGGGTCTAAGAGCCCCCTCAGCCGTGCTTAGCCCTGGAACTGGAGAACAATTCTCTTGCACAGCACAGTTTTCATCATCTGCTGATGCTTCCTGGAGAGCCTGAGCACAGGGCCAAGCCTCCCCACCCAGCAGCTAAGGAGGACAACAGGCTTAGATGAGGATGGAGTTCAGTCTCTTGAGCACAGCTCAGACACCTGAGCTCACCGACTGTGACCTTGGATAAATCATTTAATCTCTCCTTTTGGCTCCTCTATCTGCAGAAAAAGGCCACTAATAAGCACTCAGAGAGGATCTCTAAGGATTAATTAGTTATTGTTTGCTAAAAGCTTGGAAGATGGAGAGTGCTGAGTGGCACGTTATCCTTACAATGGTGACATTTTTCCATTTTCCTATCATTAATGTTACATTTACAGTCACAGGCCATTTGCACTGTGCTCTATACCCCTCATGTTGTGAACTGACCCAGTAAAAGGGAGAATGAGAAAGAGAGCTTAACTGCATCCCTGAAATGAGTATTTTATTTCTGACATGCTGGATAAAACTCACCGGACAGAATTTCTGAGGAAACGAACAGCCCCACCATCATAGTCACATGATCCAATATGGGAAATCTCTTTTCCATGGTCATGTTGGATCCAGAAGAGCCTTGTGTCAACCAAATCTAGTGAGATGGCCTTTATTTTTTCTGTGGTTTTTAAAATATTTATCGTATCATCTCCACTGAGGGACACTCGGTGTATGCTGGAAACCGTACCATCTGAAGATACAAATAACAGCCTGCAGGCAAGAGAGGCATGTTTAAAAAACAAACCAAAATGAAAAACCCCATAACAAACAAACCCCACATTTGCAAAATCACATCACAGCTACACATATTTAGTTATTTGGTTGCCCCTGTATACAAAATTTCTCTGCATGGCACTAGAACTACTAGAACTGCCTGAGATACTAGAAACCAGCGTAACTAGAGGTACTAGCAATTTCCCTCAAGTAGGTCAAGCAGGAATCAGCCCAGCTTAACCACAAACCACACTATTGTCTGTCTCTCTGCTTTGTTCAACCGTGCAGTCAGACAAGGAAACTGGAATAACTTCTCAAATCTGTGGGGGGCTCCTGCAAACTTGAGGAAATGCAGGTCTTTGAGGCAGATCTGCATCGCCCTCTGCCTTTGGGAAGGAATCTATCTCCAGAATTTCCAGCTGAACACACCACTTAAATGCTGAACTTAGAAACACCATTTTTATTATTGTTCTAATTTCTATCTTCCTGCTGGTTATAGCAGCCAGACTCTGCTGTTATTAAATTAAGCCAGTCAAAACACAGCTCCAATACTCAAACCAGTTATGCACTAAAGCTATTTGTATGCCAAGTTATTAGTGGATCAGAACCCAGATTTACTGATGCGATTAAGAGAAAGAGCAGTTCTTCCAAAATAGCAAGTTATCCCTAATTCATGTGTATTTTATTTGTCAGTGTTTGGGTTTAGTTCTTTCCTTGGGTTACTTATGGACAAAAATTCCAAGGAGAATCATTGTTTTGACCCATCATCGCAGAATTGCAAGATTTATGTATACAATACAACGTAGCATAAAGTCACCTTTGTTGGGTTATGTTAATAATTTGTTAAAGGCCCCAAACGTCTTAGATATAACTGGCAAAGGACAATACTAAACCAGTAGAAAGACTCAGCCCCTGCCTCACAGCTTTTCCTCACTGTTACACGGTCTACAGTAATCATGGGTATTAGCGTGCAGGCAAAATCATGTTTCTGGAAGGACAACCAAATTTTATTGTTCATTTTTAAAGAGTTGTTAGTATTTACTTGCCTTTCTCTAGCACCTGTTATTTAAGAAATGGCATTACTCTCAAACTTTGGACAAATGTGAGGATTCACTTTTTACACACAAGGAAACTAAGAAACAAAAGATGTTTTAGTGTCTATGCTCAGGTTTTGCAAATCATTGTAGGGATAGAATATGGCATGAACAGAAAGACAGAAGAAAAGACTGGATACCATCTTGAGTAATTGCCAGCCTTTACTGTATTTTCCTTCTATTTTTCTTCAGACTTAATCATAATGTTTTGGCATTTCTAAACACCATTAAAAATTTAAAGTAATCTATTGTGATAGTTATATTATTGCTTCTAAAAAAAATCCTATCACTGCTAATATCCAGGCACATACTTTGAGAAAAACTCTATTATTAGGGTATCACATTGACCTTCATTACTTCAGAACTGCACTTGTTTGGAGAAAGACATTGTTAATGTCAGATTTAGTCCATGTTTATGCCTGTGCATGTAAACATACTGGGGGTTTTGATTCAGTTCACATTAAAAATAGAGCCCTCAAGAGGTTTCATACAAGCAAATTGCCATAAAAATTAGGGCATAAAAATACATTAGACTTCTTGTAACGTGTTTCAATGGCATTTGAGAGGGTCTGAGGACTTGTGAATATCTCCAAGACTGATAAAGGCTACACTGAAAAGAAAATCGGGGAAAAAAAATGCAGAGGCTGACGTCCAGGCCATAAATCCCACCGAGATCGCAAGACTCCAGCGAATATTAGCAATGCTACTACCATCAGAAGATTGGTTTATGTACAAATTTACTAGGAAAGGACACATGAGCCTCAATATTAAAATAGTTTCACACAAAGCTGACCAACTTTAATGCAAATCAAAACTGGAGGCAAGGACATGCTCTTGCTAAACAAAAGAGAAGCATTTCAAACTCTGCTCAAACTTCTTTTTTTGTGACTTTAATGCAGGAGGTTTTTGTATAAGGAGAAATTAGCATGGAGACACCATTGTGACGATTCATATTGGTAACCCTTGAGGAGCCAGGCCTCTCATGTGAGCATGGTTCTCAATGTAAATGACTTGAAGCTGAAAGGAGCATCTTTATGAACAACAAACTACCAGTGATGCTAAGCAGCAACAGTGGATTCAGAACCAGTATTAGGAGACACTGATAAAGAAACAAGGGAAACAGCAACAAACTGTCAGTCTAGACTTTGTTTTTCAGAAAACATACCAATTTATATTCTCAGTGTGCCAGATCTGGAGCACAAGGGACTCCCAGGCATCATTCCCTTTGCTTCTCCAATACAGCTTTCCTACCCAGAAACTTTGCTGAAAGAGGGTATGTTTAGACTGGATATTAGGAAGAAATTCTTTTCTGTGAGGGTGCTGAGGCACTGGAATAGGTTGCCCAGAGAAGTTGTAGATGCCCCACCCCTGGAATTATTTAAGACAGGTCAGATGGGACTTTGTGCAGCCTGGTCTAGTGGAAGGTGCCTCTGTCCATGGTGGGTGGGTTGGAACTGGATGATCCTTATGGTCTCTTCTAACCCACTTCATTGATTCCATAAAACCACAGTCATAGTACCTTACAAATCTGAAGTCCATTTCAATGAAATTACCAACCCATTTAAAATTACCTTTGTTCAGCATCAATGGTAATCCTTGTGGGACGACCAACAGCTCTTAGAAGAACTCGGCGTTTCTTCCCATTCATGTCTGTTGCTTCTATGGTTCCTTTCTGTCTGTTGGCCCAGAGAATGTCTTGGTTTATCCAGTCAATAGCAAATCCTGAAATGCCTTTGTCTATGTAACATAGTCTCTGTAAACAAGAAAAAAAGAGTTGACAAGTGGAATCCTAATGACTGCTCTAAACTTGACTTTCATTACAGGGAATAGAATACCCAGTTGAAACTTTCCAGTTCGTTCCTTTGCCTGCTTCATTTTTTTCAGACCTGTAGCTATTTCTCTTTCTTTTTCTTTCATCACTTTCATTTGGTCTTTGTACTTACACACATCCCCTCTGAACTGAGTGACTCCCTGCAAAAGGAGAAACTGTTCTGCACAAGAAATACACTGGATTAATATTTAGCTACAACTTTTTGAATTTGACACACTGTGAAGCTCCCAGGCCTGTACTGTTACAGATGAAGGTCTCCTCACACACTGTTACTGGACCCTGATCCTTTAAAATCAGTGAAAATGCATCAGTGAAAACTCCACATAGGTAAATGATCCTGGCAATCTCTCTCAAACAAAAGAACGCTCTCACAGCAATGATGTTCAGCCACAACAGCCTGTCTGCCTTTTTTAATCAGCCAGATGCAATGAACTGCACAGCTTTTTCTGAACTAAGAATGAAATGGTAAAAGCATTTATGCAACCATAGGAACCCATAAAAGGTTTGAGAAAAAATGAGTAGGAATTCGAGCACATTCTTCTCATAGCATTTGTCAGCTTGTGTTACAGCAATCTTGAAGACAAAGTTGTAATGCCAGAGTTTAATCTGTAACTGATAGAAACATTAATGTCTACAAAGCCTTAGTTTGCCTGAATTTCCTCTCCTTCATTTTTAACTCCCCTTCACTTGGTCCACAGAAAATACTGTATGTACTGAACGTGAATGCCAGTAAAACAGCCTGGACTCAGGATCAGAACTATTACAACAGCAAAAGTAAAGTGCTACTCGATGAACAGTAAAGGCAGAATTGTGCCCAAGGAGCAAGTGGTTTCCATAGAGGGGTTTACACCTATTAACTTGGAGAATTCCAAATAACTGATTACACTACCTCTCGTTTTGTGCCATTTAGGTGAAGTCTTTGAAGCAGTCGCCTTTCAGAGTCTACCCAATACACTTTCTCTTCTACATAATGAAAATCCATAAGGGTTGATGGACCAGTATCCGCAACCAATCTTTCATGATTGGTCCCTTCAGTGTCGATTCTAAAGATGGCATTTCCATGCCTAAAAAGTAGGAATGGTGCTGGGTCTGGTGTGGAGAAAACAAAACGAGAACAATTAACTGATAATCATTGCATTTTTCTGCATTAAGTTCTCATTAGTAGTATACAAGTCAAAGAGAAAGTTCAGGATTTAGTTATCTTATTTCTTAATGATAACTTTCTAGGTGTACCACAGAGAACTAGTAAGATATAATTGTAATGGTCCTTTCATATTTAACACTGAAAATTATAGCAAAAATCTGAATAAGGAAACAGAGACTGCAGTGGTTGTTATCACCAACCCCAAATCTTACAGCCCAGCCAGAGGTCAGAACAACTGCTGCATGCTTGCCAGCTGAGATTGAAAGAAGTTTGCCATGGATATGTCTCCTAGTGGAAGACCACTTCAAACTGTTGAACCATAGCAAGAATTTATCACAGAGGGGTAGGCTGGAGTCTCCCTTTAACTATGCAAAAAGGGAAATTGAAGATCTCAAGACAGGGCAAATGAAGACGCTGGAGACTGGGGAGGTCTCTTGTGCTGCAGAAGGCTGAAGGAAAACAAAATACATGTACTTGAAACTCCTACAGCTCAAAAGCCACAACTTCTTCCAGACAAAACAGTATTCGTACCAAGTGAAGGGCAAGAGTATAGCAGTAACTGAATGCAAAATGTCTTAAAATGAAAGGTGCTCCAATTATGGTCCAAACTCCAGAAAATCAATTAAGGCTGAAAGTGATGAGCAGCTAGGATGGTCCCAACAGCCTTGATGCAGCCTTAAAACCAGGTGATAAGTATGGAAGTACAATTAGTAAGCAAAAATGATTTGGGCTACTCCAGTTTTATCAAGTCCTCTTTGCTATTTTTAGGGTATCACTGCAGAGCACAGTTAAGATTGCCCAAGGAACCTTAACTATGTTTCCAAACCATAAGGGTTTTCATTTAAGCTGTTTGAATATCATGGCTGTCTGTCAAGTGCATAGAGGAAAGGAGTTTTTACATAACCAACACAATTTAACTTTTGTTTTAAAAATAAACATGAGTTTGTTGTTTTCATTTTGATTTGTTTATATATATACATATTTGCTGGCATCAAGTCTATTCTTTAATTTACCGCTAAAAAAAAAACAAAACAAAACATAAATCCCATTGTGTTAGTAATGGCGGGGATTTATGACATGATTGCCTGAAACAACAGATCCTGGCATACAAGTAGTGCTCTAACCAAACGACTTTGAAATGCAGTTATTGATGTAGATCCAACAGAATGACAGCTTCCAAGCCTGTGTAATCAGTTGCCGAATTATTCCGCAATGAAGAAGCAACTCTCCATTTGTCAGGAATGGATGCCATCAAAGATGCACTACCACCAGTTTTCTTACACATATACTTTTGAAAATTAAACTGGGTTTATTGAGCAGGTTCACATCTTTTTTTAAACTAGATATCTTTACTTCTAGCATGAAACCTGAGGCCTTAAACTCAATAAAAAGCACTTCTACAAAATTTAGACAGATGCTGCACCTTCATCATAGTTGCAAGGTTGCTTAATTCTTTCAGAGCAGAGGAATGAGACAAAATTTTGATTTCTCAAAGTGAAGAAAGTTCTGATGAGGACTCAAGATGTAATTTTGTCTTGTTCACAGGGAATGTGGCCAGCGCACTGTTTTTATACTAACAGAATGTTTTGTATCTCTACTTTTAAAGCTATCACCCAAGTGTAGCAGCTGCTTATAGGATTTTAATGACTCCCTTCTTCTTCTGCTTGCACTGAGCAACCCCATGTGAGCATATTTGAACAATGAAGACTTGCTCCATGTAAATGGTAAATGAATGCTGAACTGTAGCCAGGCTGATTTATCTAAGGGATTTGAAAGCTACCACCTGCATTTTTGCCAATTAGTTGACCAAGAGTATTTATACACTTTGGTTTTGTCCTTTCCACTCTCTGAGTTTCCTAGCAGGTGCCTGTGAATGAGGGCTCTAAGTGGAACAAGAACTGAACAAATCTAACTTTCACTGCAGAGGCACCAGTCAGATTTGGGACTCAATTTTATCAGGGGGTTAATTACCAGGTAAACTGTATCTGCACCAAAGATCTTCCTGTCTTTAAAACATGAGGGTATTTAACCTGGTGTGTCCCCCACAGAAGGGTTTATACCTGACATAATTCCTTATCCATTGCAGCAGCTCTATCAGTCCCTTTCTATAAACGTGAGTAATAACATGTTAAAAAGTTGGAGTACTGTAGGTACTGGAGTAGCTTATGAAGGTAAGATTGTTCTTTGAAAGGTTCCCATGCACAAATATCACTGGGAAGCAACGTGTTTGTTTTTGCTTCAGTTCAGAAGTGGAGACTTTGCCAAGGTACTAGGCATTTTTAGGCAGGACCACAAAAAATCCAGTTTGGGTCTTTGTGAGTTACATGTCGCTGATAATTATGATGATTCTAGGTGCTGGACTAAAGTAATTCTGTTGGCGGCAATTTGAGAGCTGTACAGAATGCATTTGGTTATGTTTATGGTTCCAAAGGCTACACACACAGGAACACAAGTACATTTCCTACTTCTCGGGTCAGGAAAATGCCTTGTCACATGCCATCTCTGCATTAGCAAGATAGTCCTGGGTAAATACTAGTCAAAAAGAAAACTTGTTCAGAAGGAAGCTATGGTGTATCCCAGACAGGAACCAAAGCCAGGCATTCAGGAAGTCAAAGTGGAGAGGTGAGAGGTGAACTCCAGAGCACTCCCACCTCATACTCTAGATGCAATATAGGGTTAAGCCAATCAATAAAACCCAACTCAATTTTTTTTCCCTGGATAGCATCAGTTGAGGACAAAATAAGGTTAATCAAAGGCTGTAACTGTGAATATTTTCCTCTTAAAAAAGCTAAAACCTACTACATTTAAATGCATCTCCCACATTTAAAAATCAATTTATACACTCCAGACAGAGGAAAGGAGAGAAATAGCTCTTGGCAGCACTCATGTTTTTTGACCGCCAATGGATGAAACCAAAAATAAGGTCTTCCTGTTTCCAATTTTACAGCACTGTCCCTAGAACCTAAACATGCTGGAAAGACATTAAGGCCAACAGACTGAAAGAAGCAAAGGTAGCAGAATCTTGTGTACTGCCATGTCTTCTTGGAAGTAAAGATGTGATAAGAGAACTTACAGTTTTAAACTGGCAGAGCAGGCAAACAGGAGGTAATTGTTTAATTTAGTTGTCTGTTTTCATATGTTCATTCGTCTTTCCACCACCATAGTTGACGTTCTTCACCACCACTCTTCTGTGGCACCCACTTTCGGCCTTGCCACTTACCCACACAGCAGCAGAGGCACGGTTTTTTGTCAGAAAACCAGAGAACCCCAGTCACTGACCAGTAGGGACCAGCAGGCATGGTTCAACTTGAAAAGTAATGCTAACTAAATCTCTTAAAGCCCATTTTCAGTTATCAAAAAGGAAAATATCCTTACCATTCACATAGCAAGATCGCTTGTCAATACCCAAGGAGTAGCCGGGCAAACAGGAGCAGATGTACGACCCTGGAATATTGATACAGGTTTGGCCACAGGTTCCCAAACCCCCTTCAAGGCATTCATCAATATCTGAAATAAGTATTTGAAGAAGATCAGGAAAACTCAGAAACAGCAGCAAAGAACAAGGAGAAAGAATACCTTTGATACACTTATCTAATAATAAATTTTCACTAAATTTAATATCCCATCATTTAAAAATGAGACTAGGATGTCTGTATTCCTTCATGCATTGGTTTCAGAATTATTTGGGGTTTTTAAAATTTATCAGTGTCACATTCACAGTGATTTTGGAGGGTGCTGGGTTTTTGTTTTGGGGTTTTTTTGACTGCCAAGGGAAACTACCCTTCTCCCTAGTGTCTGGGCACTCTGGTCTCTAATCGCCCAAACACAGGGAAAAGACTTGTCTTGATTTGTCTTATTATTTGCTATGCAAATTCTGCTTGCAGCTGCCTCCTTCATCCTTTCTTCAACAGTAATAATTATGCCAACAAATTAACAGACTTTGCAAAACAGCAAAGCAGCAAACAGACTGCCACAGCACTGAGTTCAACACTGAGCTCATTTTGGTTTGAGTCAAATCTCAAACAGACATACAAAACACTAAAATTCCCACTATATTCTGACAGCAACAAGCCCAAACCAAGGCAACAAGTAAATTAATTAGAAACCAGCTTTTTAACTGGTTGG
Organism: Oriolus oriolus; assembly: GCA_013400235.1. NCBI lineage: Eukaryota > Metazoa > Chordata > Aves > Passeriformes > Corvidae > Oriolus > Oriolus oriolus. The sequence goes on from VXBT01002978.1 coordinate 394,126, forward strand.
TTAGACTAGAACCTTTAGGAATTGAAAGATATTTGATACATTTATGGTGTTTTATCAGGGCTTGAGGGAGTGACTATTAATCAAGCCCTAAATTAAGGAATCTATTTTCAAAAGAAAAAAGATTACCACTGAGGAGCACAGCTTAGACTAAGAGGAAAAGAAATTGTCAGTACCATGGATAACTGTCCTACAAAATTGAGATAAATTTTAGTTCCTGCTGAAAACAAACACATCTGATAGTAACTTCCCAAGGTACTTGGCATCTGGTGGTACCATATGCTGGTATATTTCTTACATACTTTCCTTCTTCAACTACTGTGTGAGCGTTGCTCTCAGGAGCAGCTTTTTTCTTGCCCAAGTTCTATTTGATGTCAGTGGGGTTTGTTCTGTATTTTATCATGTGAATTGGCACGTGCAGGAATAAAGGAATCAACACATTTTGTTTCAGAGACACCTTTGATCAGTGTCACTAAAGGATGTGGATTCACAACCAAAACTAAGTCTCTGCGTGTTATGTGAGAATTCCCTTAGTTTAAAGAAGGGCACCTTAACTACAAGGAACAGCAATTAACTCTTAAAAGACTTCGAAGGAAACTTTCTCAGTAGATTAGGGAGAGCTAGGAAACCAGATCTCTGACATCCCATGGGTTTGGGAGCCAGTGCCCTTAACTGCTTTAAGAAACTATGTGTAGCAGAAGAGTTCAAAGGGGTTTCCTCTGTGTGCAAGTATCAAAAGTGTTTAAAAACAATCTCAATGCTTTATGGCCACCTGATATGTCTGTTCAGACTGGGGAAAGCCTCCTTATTGTTTACAGAGTTTTCCCACAAGTTCATGCTCCGAGGAGCAGAAGAACTAATTTAACAATGTTTGAAATGTAATCAGAGCACATGCAAGTGATTTCTGTTTAACAGATTATGAAAGTAAAGCAGAAGCATTTTCAGCAATGTAATTCCATCAAGTACTCTAATTCTAACCCACATTTTTCTTCAATCAGCTTTCAGGAGCATATTTTCCCTCATGTACTAAGATTATACATTCCATTCTCCGCAGCATTAAGAGAGAAACTCTTACAAATCCCCTCCAGGAGGGTTTGACTGGCTTAGAAGGGTGTTAATGGGCTACAGGCACCATGGGCTCTGGGTCACCGCTAAAACGAGATACTCCTGGCAAACACTGCTTGGATGTCACTGAAGCTAAAGGGATCTTAGGTAGCCCAAAAGGGAGGGCTTTGGTGACCTCAGCTCCTGGTCCAGCTGCTGTCAGTGTTAGACATGAACACTGTTTGACACTATCTCCCTGATGCACTGGTTTTTAAATCAAGTAACCGACCGACTAAGCCGGACATGACCTGATCCCACCAGCACCACAGCAGGGGTGAGACTCCATGGATAATGTATTTTATGTTTGTCAATATACTTTTATGACAGTAGTAGCTTGATAAATGAACCTGATGCTATTTCTCTGTGAAAATCACAAGTATGGGTGAAAAAGGCAACTGTGTAGATATAGGATTGCTGAAGAGAAAGGTTGTTTGATTAAACAGTGTGAAGCACTGCTCAGCTGTTATTCAATCACAATAAAGAGCACATTAAATAAAAATTTAAAAAATAAGCCTGGCCTATAGACTGGATCTGAAAGACTGCTTTCTCTGAGAAGGATTTGTGCTCATACCGGACAGAAAGCTGACCTCTTAGCATGTTACTGGGCAAGAAAATTCAAATTACAAAACAAATAAACACAGGAGAAATTAATGACTGTGAGGAAAATTTTGCTTCTGTATATGGCAGTGGTCAGGCTATGTTGTCATGCTGTTTGTATTTCTCAGACAAAGGTTGTTAAAGGATCATGAAAAATTAAAAAGTGTGTACAACAAGGATAGAAAGCCTGATTTGAAGGAAAAGAAAAGGGCCTTTCTATGAGAAAATTAAAGAGCTCAGAATGCTTAGATTATCAGAAGGAAGTTTGGAAGAAGGATTGAACACCACAAATTAATACCTTCACAAAGAAAAAGCAGCAGATTTTCTAAAAGACACAATAATCTTTTTCAGGAACAATTTAACAAGCACTGGTAGCTGAGAACTGAAGCCAGGGCATTCAAATTCAGACATTAAATTCACTTTTTAACAGGAAGGGTGAATCACTAAGGGAACTAGCTACCAAGAAAAACCCTGAAGGCATGAAAAACACCAGTGAATATTCTAAAGTCAAGGTCAGACTAGGAAGACACGCTTTAAGCAAGCACAGGTTACTGAGCAACATACCAAGGTGAAAGGACAATGACCCTTTATTTCCAGGGTGGATTTTCCAGCTTTATATGAGTGTACAAAACTGACTCTCCAAGAATGAGAACACCAATTGACCAGGCTACAGGAATTTACACTCTTTCCCTAAAAATTGCACTTGAAGAGAAGATTGCAGGGCTATCAGCCTGTCCATTTTCATTGCCACCAAAATTCACATAGTAAAGCAAATCCCACACGTACTGAGAAGCATGCCGAGGCTCCAGCTGAATAATGGCTCTTGTGGAAGAAGAACTGCCCAATAAAAGAGCAGGGTCACAGTGGCCACAGGCAGCTCGGCTGCTGGAGAGTGCCCTTCCAGCGGTAAGCAGGAAGAGGCAAGAGACACAGTGCTACTGTGAAACAGGTCACAGAACTGTGAATATTTGGCTTTTATGGCATCAACAATGGAAGAGGATCCTATGCTTGAAACCCTCTCTTCTTTGTTTAAAGTACAAAAAAAAAAAAAAATCCAACCAAAAAACCCAAACCGAACCAAGCAATCAACCAATCAAACCACCAATCCCAAAACAAAACAAACAAACAAAAAAAGCTGTTTTTCAAGGTTTAGGAGAACTCAGTCACAAAACCGTCCATCAGGTGTAACTAGCACTGCCTTCATCTGCACTTTTAGTGCCAAAGGAAAGCATGGAGTTGCATCCTGTTGTAGCTGTTTTACGTGTCCTGGCAACCACATCTCCCAGTGGGAACTTTACCCTGTGAAAGAAATCGGCTTAGTGAACACAAAAGCTGTCTGCAGTGCCCTGACAGCCAGCCCTGAAAGGAAGAATGAGGTTCTGCTTAGTTCTCAAAGACTTCTTTATGCAAAAAATGCCTTGAGAATCAGCAAAAACGATGAATCATGTCATCACGATGTTGGCAGCTCTCAATGACTTTGCATACAAATATACTGCTTTATTGAGAGTCCTGAGAAAGGCTCTGGTTTCAGAATGTTGAAGCATTAGTATGCCTGGCAGGGACACAGAGAAACCAGTGAGCCAGAATTTGAATTTCATTACGGCCCCAAATGCATACATTATATAAATAAAGTATACGTGCAGATACATACTCTCAAGTAACCTCGTGCAAATACAGCTCCTGTGCAGTTGGACTTGTGATTAATTCAATCTGCCACATTCAGCCACCGCCATAATCTTTTCAACAAGGCTGAACATGAAATTTCTTCTGGCTGACAAAGAAAGCAGCCCATGGCTTTTATCTATTTTGTTTAAAGCATCCAGCTCAAAGAACAGAAGATAGCTAGAAGTGGAAAAAGACACTCCAGCTATCAGCAGGCCACAATGAAACAGATGATGCACAGTTCAGTATCTTTTATCTGCAGTTTTAAATGAGGCTTAAAATACAACCTGATCACTCACAATTTTTGAGAGGACAGAGGTTGTGAAACGCTCATGTGCTGTGATAAGAAATACAGTACGAATACAGTGAGGTGGTTACAAGTCCTGGTGTGTTCCATCCCAGAGCCACAGAGATGATCATATCACAGATATGACACCAAGTGTGAACATACGATTTATCAAGTACAACATAGAATCAATTCTAGAACTGGAATACAATTAAGAAAGCAGTTGTAGACATCTTGAAGAGAAAGGGCAAAAAAGATCTCCAGGAACTACAATATCTTTATTTTTTCCTTTCTGGACTCAGATCTCAAGTGTTGCCTCACTAGAATGGGAAAAAAAAATCTATCTTTGAAAAAAATTCTCTGTGAAATAAATTAATAACTACAAAATGGACCTCTACTACCTGGATCATGCGACTTTCAACATATTATTACCGGCTTGTCTTTCAAAGATGAAGGTCACGAGGCATCATCAAATACTGTCATCCAGCTCCCTTTAAAATCAGATTTCAAATTAGATACAAAAAAGTAGTCAGTTTTTAAAACAGAATACAAAATTAGTAACTGCTATTTTACACCGAGCAAAACAATGAGTTTTTCAATATTGGTCACTGGCTTGGGAGTCTGCCCCGTAGCCCTCTTTAGGATTAAGCATCATGGGACATGTGGTGCCATTTCTGTCCTTTCTTGTAACATATTTGCCTCCTTCCTATTCTGGTCCAAGTTTTTACAGCTGAAGACAGTATTTGTCCGCATTCAGCTGTAAAAGATCCAACTGAATGTGAGTCTTCTTATGAACTGGTCTGTGGCTTCAGACCCATGTGGAAGAATTCCTGACTACTTTCTGCAAAAAATATTTACAAGCTTCTTTCCCCAAGTCAGCGTAATATGAAGTGAGCTAGCTGGAAGACAGCTACTGAAAACAAGGAAAAACACATCTCGACTGCAGCTCTTCCGAAATACAGAGGGAAGCAGCAGCATCTTATCAGGTTTATCCCTGTCACAACAGGAGTAGAAAACAGTTGCCCATTTCATTGGCTCTTACTGCTCCTTATGAGATGCTTGCAAAGAAAAAAAGGAGAATTAGGAAAAAAGGTTTCGGCATTTCGTATTTCTCAGAATACAGACAAGAGGTTTTAACATCATGTCTTCAGAAGGGCTATGGAGTAAAGTGAAGACAGGATTTAGATAATTAAGGGGAATTTAAAGATTAAAAAACAAAGAGTAATAACTTTAATGTTCCACATCTCTAGTGGTCTGTGGTAGGAGAGAGGTGAACAGGAAGAAAGAAACAAGTAAAGCTTGACACACAGAAGGAAGCATCTGACCAAAAGAGCTGACCTAGATAGCTGCAGTTGTCACCTTCAGTTGCAGGCTGTAGCTCTGTAGGAATGTGCAGCATGTTAGCCCTGAAGCAGTGACAAGGACTGAGCAGTTAATGTCAGAATTTGGTAGATGTGTGCTGAGTTTAAAAGCCTATGATTAGACAAAAGTTCAATAATGTGGGTTTTGTTTTGCCTTCTTCCAAGACTTTTTTACAATACTGTTTGGTATCTTAAAAATTACTCCCTTTCTTCACTTTTCAAACTTACAAAGTGAGCATTTTAAATCAGCCCTGAAACCAAAGTACACCTCCAGTCTTGCAGTACCCAGAAGATAATATATTTACCTAGAGTAGCCCAAGACTAACAGGCATTAATATCTACTCTAAAACTGATAACGCAAGGGGCTGCTCTAGGGGCTTCCTCAGACGAACATGTGGAAAACTTTTTCAGTCTTGACTAGGGAAAGCATCTATACACACTGAGAGAATAAAAAGTACTGTTGTTAGCATGGTGTTTCAGGAGGGCAAAGGCAACTGATTCCAACAGGCATAGGCCCATCCTCTGGTGTTCCGTGTATGCTTACATCGTCAAATATGTTACAAACCAAAGCTCTCCTGGGACCAACTATGCACATGTTTTTTCTTTGTAGGAATAATAGCTCCTTCGTAGGCCAGACCATTTTGCTTCAGAGGTAGAAGGTTCTATGTTTCCACTGGGGTCTAAGAAAGATTAATTATTAAAGGTGACTGAGTCCACAGTCCTCATATCATCTTAAAACAAGCTATTAATTCAAGATGTCACATCAAAAATTGAGGAAGTGCCTCCAATTCTACCATAACTTGCTTTATATTGATGCATTCATTCATCAGACTAGTTTTGCTCTGACCTTGTGATCTCTTCTCCCACACTTTCTTTCCTACAAGCCTTGCTCTTTTGGGACTAACAGCCCCTCAGAAAGGCCTCTTCTCTCTTGTCATACCAAGTCAGGATTCAAATAATCTCCCTTTAAATAACTGTATAAAATTATGTGAGACATTTAGGGTTAGATTTCATGATACTTCCACAGGATGAGGAGGCCTTTGATCTTTGAATATCCATAGAAATAAAAGGAACTAATTAAGGAGTGAGCTATTTAGCAATGTAAAAAGAAGACGACCTAGACCTCCGTCTGAAGTGGCAGCACGGCAAACAGATCTAGAAAAGCCTACACACTTTCTGGCAAGCATCACTTGTAAGAGTTCACTAAGAAAGAGCAGACACCTTCTCAGTTCAGGGGAGTCCTTCTGGCTGGCAGGTTGCCACCACAGCCTCAGATGATTAAGAACATTTTACAGTTGGTGTATCCATTACAGATCGCCAAGAATGGTCGCCAAGCCACGATTCAGCTTGCTGTCATTGTTCACAGTTCAGTGGTATGAATCATGTCTCCCACTCACCACTTTTATCCCCAGTATTACCTTCAAAACCTGCCTCCAGCTTCCTGCCACTTGCTTCCCCCGCACCCTCTGTCTCACATAATTACTGAACTAGAATAACACGCGTCCAGTCTTCTGGTCAGATCATCACTTGTGCATGCAGTACACAGAGGAAAGAGACAGGGAAATCCCTGACACCAGTGCATCCTTCAGTCTTACATTTCAGGTCAAAACTTCACCTTTGCTTAATCCTCTGTAACCCAGTGGTCTGTAATTGAAAAATTACCACAATGCGTCTAATTTTTCACTTATTCTATGTCACATGGAATTGCTCAGAGTATGTCACAGTAATGTCAGCTCTTATGAAGAAGATTTCTTCTGCTGCTATTTCTTGGAAAGTGTGCTGAGGTACTGGCCAATCTGTTTCAGTGCTTTATCTAGTCTTCCATTCATACAGCAGCTAATTTTCAACAGAAAAGGCTTAGTGCAGGGCAGGTTATGTCTTCATTAATGGAAGAGCAATATGCATCAATATGTAAAATATGTCCACTGGAAAAAAAAAAGTCTTTGCAGCCTTTTGCATGTTAATATTTAGAGCAGGGTTTTGACTCATTAAACGATAGCCAAGCAATTCCCTTCATCTCAGTAGGATTTTCCCATTATACACGAGCTCTTAATTGGGCAACCCAGTAATGCAGAAGCCATAACTAGTGGACATCCTAATCAGCTCATGGAAGCTAAGTACTTGTTAGCAAATAGCATGGCTCTAGAGGAGAGGCTGTGTGTGAAGAACAACAGCTGCCAAGGATATGGCACACACACCACAGGTATTCCAGCCTGAGTTTACAGAGAACCAGGTCTAGGCTGGTCCCATAGACCAAAGGGCCATCAACAGCAGAGAGGGAAGATGATCCCTGCAGGGACACCCTCTGGTTTAAGTTGGCCTAAAGGGAGTCCAGTCTGTGCACTTTGAGAGTGCTTTCCAACGTGAAGCAAGCATAGTTAGAGGTGGTAATATGGAGATTAATTTCAGAAGCGTGCTTCTCATTTGAACTGAAACATCGGGGCAGGAGCACTCTAGGTGTGTTTGGCTCTCAGATAAACCTTCAGTCAGGTTTACAGTTTGTACACAAAAAATTCCCAGCCCTTCCCCCCTCAATATGACTGCATTTAATATGCAGGCTTCTATTTTCTGCTTACGAGATGGTATTTCTTGGCAGAAAGCGCAGAGGAAGCACCTGTTATTACATCACTACAATCATGGCAAGAACTGAGTCAGAGCTTCTGAAGCCCAAGGAATCTAAGGCAAAAGCATTAACTCCAAGTGTGAGGAGTTGCTTGAATCCTTACAGAGCATTTCCTCACCTCCTAACTGCAAAGCCTACAACTTCATTGGCTCTGGATTTCCTGAAAAAATTGGACCTCACAGTAGCAGGGGAGGGAGAAGGGTTCTGTCATCCTTTGTCTTACACTTTGTAAAGGATAGGAAACTGCATTTTACGTGCACCAGATCACTGGAGATGATTACAGCAATGGTAGTGTTGTACATTTCTCCCAGACCTCCCTACTACAGCATTAAGCACACCTGCTATTCATGTGTTGTATGAGATACAGCATTAATATGAGCACACACATCTACATGTAACAATAAGCAGAGAAAAAATAGTTTTTAAAGTTATCTAGCCCACATCTAAATATATACTAGTACATAATCATTAAAACACTCTTTCTATATGTATATAGAAATAAAAAAGTACACCTATACTCAAACGTTACATATATTGAAGCATGAATACATGCATGATCAGGTACTGAAAATATGGAGACACTAAAGCAGTGACAAGGAATTTTGGTAACTGGAGAACAGTTCATATCTCTTAATGATAATATGAAAATTTATTCTGCTTTCTGATAGTTAAACCAACAGACAAGTGCTGATTTCTGGAAAAAAATGTAAAAAAAGTTCTGTTCATTTTGAAATGCAGTAGATATTGAGAAGCTGATTTATCAGTTCTCCCAGTACAACACACAAGCAATCTGTAAAAAAACTCTTTGAAAATTATAAAGCAAAATTAAAAGAATGCAAATGCAGTTTTCTTAATCTGGGAATGTACAGCAACTTACCTATACAAGCAGAGTTTTCAGGCTTTAATCTGTATCCATTAGGACAGTTCCAGTGCTGCAGAGCTGAGAGGCTGACAAAACCAATTTTAAAAACCACTGGCAAAAAAGCAACAAGGAAGAGAAACATAATCTTGAGAGTTTTTTTGAGCTGTCACTAGAGAAAAACTAGCTTGTATTCAGTCATATCCAGGACAAGATGAGCGTGTGTAATCCCAAAAGGTTTCTGCAATCTGTCACTTTAGACTCAGACATCTTATCACAATTTCAAGTTTTATCTTTGCCTTGCTTTTCTTGTCACTTTAGACCTTACTATGTCTGACTACAACCTTGAAGAAATTCCTGGGAGATTTCTTCCCCACACACATCAGGGCTTTTTCTCTCTCTCTCTTTCGTTTCTTTTTTTTCTCTTTGGAAGCCAAGTATGAAATGCCTGACACACTTGCCACAAATTTAACACAGCTTAAAAGCAATGCTCACAAGGATCACTGCAGATTTCCTTGCAACAAAGCTGCCTTCTAAATCTTAAAAGCAGAGAATTCAGAAAACTCTTCACCGCAGCTCTCAGTGGAGTGCAGGGAGCAAAATCTCCAGGTACCGTCCCTCTCCGAAACGCAGTTGTTTTTTACGTTCACATTTGGATGGGCTCCTCTTTTCTTTTTAAAGCTCTGCTTGCCCCACCTCTTCTCTTTTTAGTACCACTTGAGTGAACCCTGTGTTTGCAAATAGTAATGTGGTCAGTTCCTTACTACAGGGAACTGAGCCAGCATGCAGATATCCAGCCACCCATAATAAATACAGTCTCTTTAGAAAAGCAATGCCTCCTGCTTGAGAAGTACCTGCAGCTTTCCAGCTAAGTTTTTTTCCACACAGATTGTAGGCAAGTTTATTCTATTCCTGTTCAATCATGATTAGTTGCATTCCTATTATTATCATCCTGTGATTACCAACAGAAATAAATTTTATCAACAAAACATTTCATGCAAAAATCAGGGAAAAAAATCCCTCTGGTTCCTCTGATACATTTTGACTGGAAATTCAAATCAGCTTAAGGTCAACTTCAGATCCAGGGTATGTGTTTGCAATTTTGAAATTAAAACTATCTCTCTCAGGTCTGAATTTGGCCGTCATGAATTTCCAGGAGAATACCTCTTGTCAGAGGCTGGGGCAATGAGTTCTGAGCTTGCATCTCCCACAGATGTTGCAGCCATTTATATGTACGCTGGTGCTGCACGAGGCTACTGTCAGGATGCAATGCTCTTTTACACCTGTTGCACTGAGGTATAAAAACTAGACAAATTCCAGGTGCATTAAGCTCATAATTCTTCAGTATTGAAAAAACATCTCCTGTTCCCCAGTCTATCAGCCTAGACCAGCAAAGCTGCAGAGCACAAGCATAAGTTTGTGCTCCTAAGATTTACTGAATTTTGAAAGTGCTGAGATTTAAGCATGTGTTCAAATGGTTGACTGTGCCAGGCTTTGTTGAGCTAACTACTGTGAGGCAATCTGGTTCTGACACTTTTTTCCTTTCCTTTGATTTTTTAAAATTTTATTTCTGGAGTGTTGTGCTGGAATGGATACTAACACAACAGCTGGATACAGCAGCAGCATCAGCAGGTTACCTACAACTGTACAAGTTCTGTCTCTGGGAATTCTCCCTCTCCTATCCCCTTCCCC